>OU343221.1:25604625-25744975 GCA_910596185.1 Chrysanthemum makinoi
CCATTCCTTTCATTTTGTCACCCCAATATATTGTTTAGTTACACCCTTACACCTTAGCCTACCCTGTAGTCTTTATTTGTAATTAGGAAGTCATCATTTGCCCAAGTACAAGGTTCGAGTGGAAAGGTTTGGAAATCATGCTTTCATCGACAACAATTATGAAGATCATTGAAGACCCCCCGAATTCCATTGTTCATCTCAAGTGGGGATATGTTATGTTATTATGTTATGTTAAAAAAAAAATCTGATTCGAAAAAAAAATAAAAATAAATAAATAAATAAATAAATAGTTGATTGAGTTATGATATTGTAAAGTGCAATGTTATAAGCACTATAGTTTGAGCTTTATTGTTTAGTATCGAGGAGGCCACCTCGGTCACATTTGAAGATTGGAGTTGGAGTTATACCAACTGAAGAAGAAAAGGGTAGTGTGCCCATCACGACGTCCTCTAATGACACATCTACCTTGCATTTCATGATCCGGTCTCTAGACTTCTAAGATTGAACTTTGGTGACGATAAGTGGTGATGACTTAGTTATAGAATTAGACTACCTGCTTGTTTTTCATTTTACACCAATTATATATCCCATGTCTTATCCTACCCTTTAGTCATGAAGCGTGTCTAGGTGATGCAACGAGCAATCTTTGGTGTCTTGGCCATGGATTTGGTCATGTATCATTGATTTTGTCCACTTTGCCATGACATGTTAGTAATGACGAGTCACCCCTTAACCTTTGTTGTGTCTACCCATATTGCCTTCGAGAATTGTTTAGCCCTTAACTCTAGTGGTGGAGATTTGTGTAACCGCCAAGCTTATGATAGAATACATACTATGACTGTGCGATTGAGTGATCACTCCGAAATTGACACTTAGAATAGTTGAGATATTTGAGTGTTTGTTCCTTTCGTGAGGTGTTCGGCTTTGTTTTATTCTAGCATAAGGGATTTGTAAACTCATATTTTCCAGGTTTTGGGAGATATCTTTTTAAAAATCTATCTAATAAGGTCTACTTGAGGGAAAATAGAGTTCAAGTGGGGGGATATTTGATAACATCAAATAGTCCTGAATATTAAGTGTCAATTTCCCCGTTAATGCTCGTTATTTATATCATTTATATGGATTTACGCTTGTTTTCCATTGTTTTCCACTTTCAGGTAAATTACGAGCATTGGAGCTAAAGAGACGCGGAAATGGAAACATTACTTAAGATTTATCACAGTATGCTTATTTTGAAGAAGTTACGGCGTAACTTATCTCTCACATTACGCCGTAACTATTGTGTGACCCAGAAGTCCAACTTATCAAGAGGTTACGGCGTAACTCTTCTCAAAGGTTACGACGTAACTCCATTAGGTCAAATGAGGTTCCACGCCGCTGATACTTACGCCGTAACTACTGCATCACTTACGATGTAACCGAGTTTATTAAAGACTACGGCGTAACCACTTATAAGGTTACGCCGTAACTAGCAGATCTAGTGCATTTACGATGAAATAGAAGGTTACGGCGTAACTCCTCTATTGGTTACGCCGTAACCTATACTTGGCCTATAAATACCCCACTAATTCCAGCATTTCAAAGCATCCCATTCCACACACAACACTTTGAGAACGTGAGAAAAAGCTCAAGGCAGGTCTAGGGAAGCATCTGAGTCTGTTTCCAAGGGAGAAGTCACACCATTACGATAAGCTTTAGTGTTTATTATTTCTTTTACTTTCAATTCATGTATTTTGTACCTTTGATATTTAATTGATGTGCATGATTAATATGAGCGGCTAAGCACCCTTTGGTGCTAGCCTAGTTATGATTCCTTAATTGTTTTGTTTTGCGTTTACCTTTACTTCCGTACAATTATTTCTAAGTGTATGCATGTTTAGTTCTTTGGTAGTCACCCGGTTGGTAGTTTTGAATGGCGATATAGGCCAATTGTCTAGGAGATATGACCAATTGACCCTAGGTGAGAGGACTGAGACGGGAAGGGTAAGATATGACCAATGACGACCCTTTCTACTTGTGCGATTTGACCAACTGATCACCTATCGTTTGGATGAACTTAAGAATGGGGGGTGTAGTGTCTAAGTTCCTAACGGCCGGGCACTCACTATTTAGAATCTTGCATGTAGCGGTACTTGGCTTCGGCAGAGGACCGGGAACAAGAGGACTTATGACGGTCTTTGATTTCTCTGTGGTGGCATCTTTGGCGATAGGTTAGGGCGAATTGACCAAATCTTGTCCTCTCGAATTTGACCCCACCTGAAGTAATTGGAAGTAGGTAGACGTAGACATAACTAGCTAGGAGGATTAACTAGGTTAGCACCACTATTCCTCTATTGATTTCCCTTCTCACATTTACTTGCTTTTATTTTCTGCATTAGTAGTTTAATTAATTAAAACCCTATCAAACCATTATACGTGACAATTAGACTTAGTAATTATCTGACACACATAGCTCTTGGGACGACCTCGGCTTTACCATTTACTAAACTACACACGACCGGGTACATTGCCCGTTAGTGCATTAGGGTAGACCATAGGTATAGCAAGACACTATAAATATTAAGACCTGGTCAGTAAAACTTGCATCAAGTATGCTCACTCCACTTTATGTACTCGCATTACATTCCAACAAACTCGATCACCTGTCGCATTCCTTTAAAAATATTGAAAAAAGATCCGAATAAGCCAAAGATTCGAATAAGGTGATGAAAATATAGGAATTGTAGTTCCTCTTACGATATTTCAGTTTTGAAGAAGTGGAAGATTCATGATCAACATTCGTTTAATTCTAACGACTAAAAACACCATGATCAGTTAGGAATGCCAATGGCACTACAGTTTGAGCATCATGCTCGAAAACTTTCATGGGATGTCTATTTTCTTTGCGAAGTGGGAGGCTAGCTAGCAGAGACTCTATTTCTTGCAAGCAATGTTTTAACATTTACGACTCTTTACATGTAGTATTAGTATGGTTTTCCATAGAGCTAACTTTTGTTTTAGGTTCGTTTTATGTCTTAGGTATGGTACACTTTAATGTGGCTTCCCAAACGAGATTTTTCAATGTCCATCACTAGTTTCGTTTTATGTCTTAGGTATGTACTACAAGCGATCACATTCAAACAAAAAAAAGGCCACATCTAGCCCTGTGCATCTCATAGCATACATAATAGATCCCTCTGCGAAGCATAAGGAACTTTACGCAAGTGTGCCACTTCGGTGTTGAAGCACATATCGCTACATAAGCCATGCTTTACTTCCAATGGCAAATATCCTTTCTTGGAATTTGGATACTGAATCTCTTTAATATTTTATCAATGTAGCGCTTTGACTTAAAACCAATTAACGCTTTGACCTATCTCGGTAGATCTTGATTCCCAAAATGTATGCAGCTTCTCCTAAATCCTTCATGGAAAAACATTTTCCAAGATATGCCTTAACACTTTGCAAACTTGGAATGTCTTTTCCCATAATTAATATGTTATCGACATAAAGGATAAAGAAAAGTACATCACTCCCACTAACTTTGTGATATACACATGGCTCATCAAGATTTTGAATAAATCCATACCTTTTGATTTCTTCATCAAATCTCTTATTCCATTGCCTCGATGCTTGCTTCAATCAATAAATGGACCTTTGAAGTTTGCATACACGGTTTGGAAATTGTGGATTCACGAACCCCTCAGGTTGCTTCATATAGATGTCTTCATCTAAGCTACCATTCAAGAAGGTTGTTTTGACATCCATCTGCCATATCTCATAGTCATAATACGCTGCTATGGCTATAAGAATTCTAATAGCTCTAATGTCTGCTACAGGAGAAAAGGTCTTCTCATAATCTATGCCAAAAGTTTGAGTAAAACCTTGCGCAACTAGACGAACTTTATAGATGTGTACATTGCCATCCATGTCAGTCTTTATTTTATAGAGCCACTTACTTCCAACCACCGTAGCATTTGGAGGTAAGTCAACCTCTTCCCAGACTTCATTATATTTCATGGATTGTATTTCCCCATTCATTGCAGCTTGCCATTTGTCCTTTACAGGACTTGCCATGGCAGCTCTATAATTAGTAGGCTCTCCAAGATCCCCTAATATAGTTTCCTCAACTTCTGCATTAAGACATAGACGTTTAGGTGCACGCGTAGTTGATAACGCTACACGCGTCGTTCGGGGTCAAAGGAACTTCCTTTTCGTCGAGCAAGTTTTTCGACACCCTAGGCAGTGAACCTAATCGTTGTAGTGTAGTATTAGGGTAAGCCATGGGTATTGATATCGTTCTCTAGGGGAATAGGAATGCTAGTGAGAAGTTACTACGCTAAGGTTGGGGTTGAGGAAGATTATTTTTTATCTTTTTATATTTTTAAGAAAAGGAAAGGTACGAATCTCGGGGTTTGAATTTGGGGGGTTGGTATTGCTACCGATTACTCTACTTATCTAATTATCTAATCTAAGGTGTATGTAGTCTATGTCTAATTATTGTGTGCTCGTATGATAGTTTAAAGATGTGTTTACTTAGGTTTTACTACTCCTTAATTATCTTCTATTGGTGGTTGAATTGTCACGTCCTTATTCCTAGTTGCGTTGTGTGTCTAAGGTTGTAGGGTATGCGTTTCTCCCGAACTCTTTGAACTTACCAAAGGGTCTTGTCTACAAAACCCACTAGATATAATAAACTCTTACTCTAAGGCTCTCTTTGGATGGTTTAGCTTACAACTACTCAAGGAGTCATATTCTAAGGTTCACAAAGATTTAATCAAGCATTAAGTACACAACGAATGACCTATCGCATTACTAGATCATTAATCAACTAAGATAAGAGACAACCAATCAATATTCAATAATTAAGTTTCATATTCCCTAAGCAAACACACAAGTAAATTAGCGGACATGGAGAACATGCAAGCATACACACAAATAATCAAAGACATAATTGTATTAATGAAGTAAAACACTTATCTTGGTGTAAGATAGGGTTTGAAACCCTAAAATATTGTACAAGACAGCCTTGGTTCGGTTTAGGTTTTTACTCCAAAGACTACACATATCTCTGAAAAATTGGATTCTATATATAAGATTACATGCTGCGGCGTCACCTTATGTTTTGTGGCCGTCGGTGCGCCGTATTAGGGTTTCGTCTTGGCACGTTAGACTTGTGGCGGCGTCACCTTATGCTTGTGACACCGTCCTCTTTAGCCACGGCGCCGTCTGGTTTGCATCTAGGCGTCGAGTTGCGACGGCCTACTCTTTTATAACTTGCGTCGTCACTTGAAAATAGGAGTTTTGGCTTCGTCCGTCACAAAATCCTCTGACGGCGTCGCAATTTAACACCTGACGCCGTCACCATATGTTTTCAGCAGCTTTGAGTGTCTCGATTCTGACTTTGGCCATTTTCTTCGTATATTCGCGGCTTTTCATCCAAATAAGTGCCATTCCAGCATTTTGCCTTCAAGAGACCTAAAAAGTGAAAAGGAGCGATATTAAGCAATAACCCTAAAAGGTACCTTTAAAACCTTATCATTAGTCCTTATAGATCTCTGAGCGGAATCACTTCAACTTCGGTGAAGGACCTAGACTATCGGGTTCTACCGAGAAATACGTTAGTGTTTTCAGAAGGTAATGTATCTTCATGATCATCTTCTTGATCATAAAATCTCCCATGAATTCTTGAGATCGAGATCCTTTTCAAGAAAATCTCCATACCTAGCAACAATTACTTTATTTTCAGTTGGATAGTAAAAGTAGTAACCCATAATTTCCTTAGGGTATCCTGCAAAGATACACTTTACAGATCTCTGTTGGAGTTTATCTGCTGAGTCACGTCTAACATACGCCTCGCAACCCCAAACCTTTAAATAAGACAAGTTAGGAGCTTTACCATGCCATATTTCATATGATGTCTTATCAACCTTCTTTGTGGGAACTATATTTAGAATTCAAACAGCTGATTCTAAAGCATAATCCCAAAAGGATAAAGGTAGAGTAATAAGATTAAACATTGATCGCACCATGTCTAACAATGTACGATTTCTTCTCTCAGATACACCATTTTGTTGTGGAGTATATGGAGATGTGAGATTCTGGACAGTTTCATTCTCAGCTAAGTCATCTTTAAACTCTTGGCTTAGATACTCGCCTCATCTATCGGATCGAAGAGCTTTAAACTTCTTTCCCAATTGCAGCTCTACTTCTGCTTTGAAAACTTTAAATGTTTCAAACACCTCATGTTTATGTTTAAGTAAATAAACATAACCATAACGGCTGAAATCATCAGTAAAGGTTAAGAAGTAGCTAGCACCTCTTTTTGACACATGTCTATGTGGTCCACACACATCAGTATGAATAAGACCAAGTAGATCTGACGCCCTCTCCATATTGCTATGAAAAGGTTTCTTCGTCATCTTCCCAGATATGCATGACTCACATTTATCAAATGATTCATCATTGATATTTTGCAAAAGCCCTTCACGTTGTAGCTTTTACATGCGAGTCTTGCCTATATGAGCAAGTCTGTATGCTTATCTGATTGTTTTATTGTCACTAAGTAAACATAATTGCCAAACATAAGTCTCTAATCATGAACCATCAATCACTAGAGAGAGTGGGCGCGAATATTGTGAATAGATCTATTGGGATTGACGAATCCTGTTTGTGTTGACCGGGTAGGCAAACAAACGCGCTATATTTGAGTAACATTAGGAAAAACGGAAATTTTACCTATTAGGGCTGGTACCAACATTTTCACCAATTTATATTGGAACATGTTAACTCCTTGGTTGCATGAGCTAAGTAAAATAAATAATTGTTTTGTTTTCAACATTATGGGTGTATAACTACGTAACCCACACAAACATTATGTGTTCAAATACTTAACTATAAACTCTATGAATTCACTCAACCTTAGTGTTGACAGTTTTAAGCATATATTTCAAGTCCATATTGTACGAGGCTGGCACGGAGGAGCACGGATACTCTAGAAGGCTATAAATTTTATTATCATTCGAAAACTAATTTAATGTATTTTGTAAACTTGGAACCATTTGGGACCTCATCTTTGTAAACTCTGATATTTATATAAATCAAATGATAAACTTTTTAAAACGACTCCATTAGAGTTCATTTTCTATTGTTATGGTGTTGTATATGAATAACACCTAGTTTGAATTCTGCTGCGTATCACGAAATTGGGGGTGTTACAGATTGGTATCAGAGACTTAATTATAGAGAAACGGGTCTAATGGTGACCTAAACTATAACTAATTTTACAAACAAAAACATTTTATAGGCTTCCGTTCTCCGTGCCTTCCATCCTCTAGATGATTATGTGACTTTTAAGCATTTTAAGCTGCACAAACACACTAGTATATTGATATATACACTCGACATAATTTCAATCAAAAACGATGTACTAAACATATGCTGCATGCCTATTCTAAGGCATTACGGTACAATCATATTTTCCCAATCTCCCAATCATGCATCTACTCGTGCATTTTAGGATTACGAAAATTTATCCAAAACATTTAACGATTACAATGGTCTTTCCTACTTTTCAGACATTGTGAGATACAATGGTCTCATTCATTTTTCAAGACGGTGGGATACGAGTGGTCTCTATTACACTCTCAGACATTGTAAATCCTACAGTGGTCTCTATTACATTCTCAGACACCAGTGGTCTCCATTAAATTCTCAGACACTGTAAATCCTACAGTGGTCTCAATTACATCCCTAGAAACTGTAAATGAAGCAATTAACTCATTTATTTCCTAGACATTGTGAGTTATACAATGATCTCTCCATCATTTCTCAAGACATTGTGAGTTACACAATGATCTCTCCATCATTTCTCAAGACATTGTGAGTTACACAATGATCTCTCCATCATTTCTCAAGACATTGTGAGTTACACAAATACCTCTCCATTATTTCTCAAGACATTGTGAGTTACACAATGGTCTAATTTACTTCACATACATTGTAAGTTATACAAAGTCTCTAGAAATTATCTTATAAACCTTATATGATATTGTTTTACATGAAACCCATCACAGTTTATCAATTTCCCTAATGGTAATCAGAAATGAGCTTTCTAAGGACAAAGCTGAAGTTCAACAACTTTCTCTACATTCATCAAAGTTCCATTATGAAACCTTCATTGTTAAAAGTTTGTGCTCCTGACCAAGTATGAACTATTTTAGAGTTACTTAAAATTTCCTTTCCACACGTATCTACCCATACTATCTTCTATGCAATGGAATGTGAAAACATAGGTTACAAGTCTTGTATGGTCGGGACTTGCAACTGAATGGTTTGATATCGCCTTTTTCTTGTGGATATTTTCTCAAAGGCTATGGACATATCACGAGTATACCTAATTTAGGTATTTGGAAAATTTATCGAACCTCGGCTAAATATAGTCTAGTCACCTATATTTAACCTAGGGACAGTGGAACATAGTCTGACTAACTATGTTTGACTTAAATTTTTCAAACACTGAGAATAATTATACAAATGTTATATTCAGGTTAATTTCCTACATACACTCGATAAACCACCATAATTCATTAAAAAGATCTAGAGACATGATAGTGTCTTACCACTCAGCGAGATCTTAACACTTATTTATACTACCTAATTTCATCCTTGAAAGTTTTCATTCATGAAATAATCCTAACTACTATCTTGGGATAGTCATCAAATCTTATCATCATTTCTTAGAAGTACTAGCCTGATTTGGTTTCAAGGCTATCATTCCGCCATAATACTTTACAATCCACTTATGATTTTGAAGCAAACTTAACATCTCTACCTAAGAATAATGGTAAACATACACTACACTCTTCTGTTCATCAACATATCACATCATTATCTAAACCTCATTATAAGTATGTAAAACTTCACAGTATCACGTTTCTTTCAAACACTAGTAGACATAAACACTATACGTTATAGCATTCATCTCGAAACCACCTAAGACAAGATATGGTTTGGATAACCACTTGCCACTAGCAAGACCTTCCTACAACGAAAATTATCACATCGTTATAAAGCATTTCACATTAACAATATCTTAAACCCTTTAGATTATCAACTTAAGCCACCACAAAAAACTTAGAATGGTACATAACACATTCTATGACCAGAAACTTGATAACGCAAAAATTAGAATTCGGCGACTATACCCACATTTTCCTAGACACTTCAACATCGAATAACACACACTGAATTCCGGGACGGAATTCCCATTAAGGTGGTGAGACTGTAACAAACCGCATTTTCGGGTTACTTTTCATATTTTTGAAAAGTTACTATTCACTTTACTATTCACTTTTACTATTCATCCTGTAAGAAAATTTATTTTTATTTTACCATAATGACAAGATAAATGAAACTCGACAAGTCGTCCTGACGACGTACGTTGAATCCATACGATTCCGATTTCACAAAACCGTGTATGAGAATTACTTTAGGGTTTAAACGTTATTCGGGCATCCCGATATGTCCATAAAACACTATAAACATTTGAAATATGTATTTCTACCATTTTACGACAATTCCACAAGTTTTGGAATTTTACGTTTTCCAGTTCTGCGTTTTACGTAAAATACACCTTTTTTACCCGCGTTTCCGGATTTCAACAGCGTTTAAGCAACCCGATGGAACTTACCACGCATTTTATATTTTATATGGAGTATAATGATAATTTTAATTATTTCTACAAGTTTCATATTTTTACGATACCCGGTTTTAAGGTTTATGATTTTACGATTTACTGTTAGCGGTTATCGGGACTAAACGACATCCGTAAAACAAGATAATACCAAAAATAAGTACCTAGTCACCCTAACCATGATATACGTGTATATAGGTGATTCACCATGCCATGTGCCTAAGTCATAAGCCTTAGACTTTAGGATACATTCATATGTAAGTAAACTTCTAAGCTAAGCTTCCAAAAATATCCTAAACTTACACCTCCTCATTTACACCTTCCTAACCTCCTCAAGACCTTATATAAACCCCTCCCTTCTCCTTAGGTCATTCATACCATCAACATACATAAAACACACTTCATTTGCTATTTACTTCAAGTTTTATTCAAGAAACATAAGCTCCATATCAATTCCAAAGTTCATGTTTAGCTTTGATTGATCTAAGTCCTAATACCTTCCTTCCATTGGTGATCTCCAAGCCACACAAGAAGTGTTCTAGTAGAATACTTCAATTACTTTCTCAAGTCATCTCAACCTAGTATCAAGAGGTTGAAGAATTTGGAAGCTAGGGTTTCTAGTTCTTGTTCTCAATCTTTGAATTTCCATTCTTAAAGTTGAAAGCCAAAAGTTGTAAGAAACCCTAACACACTCTCTTGCTCAACATCATTTACATGTTTCTCATTCTTCATTTATGTTATATATGGTCTTTATATTGTTATCATGATGTACAAAAACCACTAAAACAAGTTAAAGGAATCATATGGTAGCTAAATGGATGTAAACAAGAAAACTAGTGACATATATTGTGAAGTACGACCAAAATAGTATAACCATGATATTAGACACTTACATACTGTTAAAAAGGATTTTAAAAGGAAAACGTAGCAATTTGAATCACCCAAAACGAGTATACAAGTCAAAAGATACTTCCAAAAGAAGTTAGCAAAACCAAAACGCTAGCGCCAAATTGAATCGCTAGGGTGCGCCTATTTTTTCAAGGCATTCGGTCCGTTTCATCAAAAGTTAAAACATGAAAGTTGTCAGGGCGACGTTTTCCTTTAATGTCTAAGAAATTCGGGCCCTGAAAACACTTAAAACATGCCACTTTCCTTCAAAAACTGAAACTTCCTTATAAAACTATACTTTTTTCACAACTAAAGGCAAACCAAGAGGCCTAATGGTCTTAAGCGAGAGACACGACCACGGCTAAGGCCAAAGGTGAGTCTCAAGACTATGGTAGCCGAGACCAAAGCCACGGCAAGGCCATGGCTAAAGACTCAAGGCTTCCTAAGCCGAGACCGTAAACCAAAGGCCTTAGCCTTGACAAACCTAAGCATTATACAATACAATTTGGATCTACTCTCTCGATAAACCATGAAACTATACTTGTAATAACCAACTTTACAATTTAGAAACTTGTAAACTTTTCTTTAAACACTTGTGACATAAATTATAATGATACTTGTGATAACCATTATGATTTCCTAATCATAACCAAACAACCTTGTAACTTGTGTTTACAAACCATATGACACTTATGATATATAAACAAAACATATGTCTTATCTATTAAGTTCTACAATACTAGGCAACTTCATGTGAGGGGTTTCATTTATGTAAACGGATCGACGAGTTACTGGATTTACGAATTAAAGTGTCCTAGCTCCTCGAACGTTTACTACATGACCTCCGAATTGTGATGGCCCGAACGGTAGTACGATATATATAAACTAAACACGTTTTCACAACTAGACCATTTCTATAAACGAAATACACAACTACCATGTACTACATCATGATCATTATAAAGACGTATATAGGCTTGTTAATACTTTCACATCATTATCTCAAACCTAAGTCGCTACATCATATTCTAGGTTGCTCGTAGAGGTTCTCGCGGCATATCCATCTTCCTCACTATACATTTGATATCATTAACTCAAGGTGAGCTCATAGCCCCATTTTCTATTACTTAATTGTTTTACAAACCCTTGGGGGGAGATACATGCTTTAATTTAAACCGAACACATTGCTTTCAAACTGTATGCTTATCTGATTGTTTTATTGTCACTAAATAAACATAATTGCCAAACATAAGTCCCTAATCATGAACCATCAATCACTAGAGAGAGTGGGCGCGAATATTGTGAATAGATCTATTAGGATTGTGAATCCGTTTGTGTTAACGGGTAGGCAAACAAACGCACTATATTTGAGTAATATTAGGTAAAACTGAAATTTTACCTATTAGGGCTGGTACCAACATTTTTACCAATTTATATTGGAACACGTTAACCCCTTGGTTGCATGAGCTTAGTGAAATAAATAACTGTTTTGTTTTCAACATTATGGGTGTATAACAACGTAACCCACACAAACATTATGTGTTCAAATACTTAACTATAAACTCTATGAATTTACTCAACATTTGTGTTGACAGTTTTAAGCATGTATTTCAGGTCCATATTGTACGAGACTGGCACGGAGGAGCACAAATACTCTAGAAGGCTATAAATTTTATTATTATTCGAAAACCAATTTAATGTATTTTGTAAACTTGGAACCATTTGGGACCTCATCTTTGTAAACTCTGATATTTATATAAATCGAATGATAAACTTTTTAAAACGACTCCATTAGAGTTCATTTTCTATTGTTATGACTGTTGTGCCATGAAGTAACACCTAGTTTGAATTCCGCTGCGCATCACGAAATTGGGGGTGTTACATAAAGGACCCCACAAGTCACAGTGAATTAAGTCTAAAGATGTAAGGAACGTTTTCTCACAGTGAATTAAGTCTAAAGATGTAAGGAACGTTTTGAAAAGCAGAAAGGTTTGTTTTTTTTTCAAAAAGCGGAAAGGTAAAAACTTAAAAATGCCCGAATTGAAACGAACGTATGTTAGATATAAGTAAACTAATCCGATACGATTCGTTCCAAATAGACAGTATTAAGTCTAAAGATGTAAGGAACGTTTTGAAAAGCAGAACCCCACAAGTCACAGTGAATTAAATCTAAAGACGTAAGGAACGTTTTGAAAAGCAGAAACGTTTGTTTTTTTTCAAAAAGCTGAAAGGTAAAAACTTAAAAATGCCCGAATTGAAACGAACGTATGTATGATATAAGCAAACTGATCCAGTACGATTCGTCCAAATAGACAATATTTGTGCCATTAGAGTTCATTTTCTATTGTTATGACTGTTGTACCATGAAGTAACACCCAGTTTGAATTCCGCTGCGCATCACGAAATTGGGGGTGTTACATAAATGACCCCACAAGTCACAGTGAATTAAGTCTAAAGATGTAAGGAACGTTTTGAAAAGCAGAACCCCACAAGTCACACTGAATTAAGTTTAAAGATGTAAGGAGCGTTTTGAAAAGCAGAAAGGTTTGTTTTTTTTTTTCAAAAAGCGGAAAGGTAAAAACTTAAAAATTCCCGAATTGAAACGAACGTATGTTAGATATAAGTAAACTGATCCAATACGATTCGTTCCAAATAGACAATATTAAGTCTAAAGATGTAAGGAACATTTTGAAAAGCAGAACCCCACAAGTCACAGTGAATTAAGTCTAAAGATGTAAGGAACGTTTTGAAAAGCAGAAAGGTTTGTTTTTTTTCAAAAAGCTGAAAGGTAAAAACTTAAAAATGCCCGAATCAAAACGAACAAACTTAAAAATGCCCGAATTGAAATGAACGTATGTATGATATAAGTAAACTGATCCGATCCGATTCTTCCAAATAGACAATATTATATACCACTATCGTCTTAGTTATAGTTATATATTGTTGTAGAGTTTGTTTATCCACCTATGTGGGACAAAGTCACAATACCAAAACTCTTCATCTTCTTCAAGCTTTTAATCTACCATGTACATCTTAATCCCTCACACCCTCGCCTATACACACACGAAGTCACAAACGCCTCATTTCACCCACAAGGCCATAATGTCATTGTTCGATTTCACACTAAGCAAATCGTTTTGAACAAAGCTACAATAATTGTTTCATTTGTTGCTTCCACAATCTTACTTATATAGTGATGTACAGTTTGTTCATTAATCCATGTGGGACAAAATCACAAAATCAAAACTCTTTTTCTCCCTAAAACTTTTGACATAACACCACATCTCATTTCACCCACAATATTATTATTCCTCTTCACTCTATTACACGAAGAACAAACCAAAGATTCTCGTAAAGATGAAAATAACATATACCATAAATGATTAGTGCAACTTCCCCTGGTCTTAGACCATAGGCATAAATATTCAAAACGAGTAAGAAAATGCACCACAAAAACACTCTTTCCAGTGACCAAATCTAGAGGTTTTTGTATTCAAAACCTAACACCTCTTTCAAACTCATATCTTCAGTATGCTAGCTATCATATTCAAACAAAAGTGAATTTAATACTTCCAAATATGCTGGTTCCTAGGAAGCACGGACATGCCTGAAAGTAAAGAGTGGCAGTGTCGGACACGCCTCGGACACGACTCGGACACGTGTCCGACACGCACGTGCCATGTCCCACGTGATGTTTGGGCCGGACACGGATTTGGACACGGATTTGGATTTTTTTTTTGAAAAAAAAAATGAAAACATAAGGTTTTCAAAATTTATACAGAAGTAGAAGAAAATTTTTATAAAAAAATTAAAAAAGAGGAGAGAGAAAGTGTTTACCTGGTGGTGCGGTGGATGGCGGAAGCCCAAAGATGTTGAAAGA
Organism: Chrysanthemum makinoi; assembly: GCA_910596185.1. Classification (NCBI taxonomy): domain Eukaryota; kingdom Viridiplantae; phylum Streptophyta; class Magnoliopsida; order Asterales; family Asteraceae; genus Chrysanthemum; species Chrysanthemum makinoi. The sequence goes on from OU343221.1 coordinate 25,619,067, forward strand.
GAGTGAGAAGAGAAAGAGATTAGTTGTGTTTCTTTATTATTATGATATTTCATTTGATTTTAAGGCTTTGTACATGTTTTTATACATATATATACACACACATATATATATATATATATATATATATATATATATATATATATATATATATATATATATATATAAATTCCCGTGTCCACGCCGTGTCCGTGTCCTATATTTTTAGATTTTGCCGTATCACCATGTCCGTGTCCGTGTCCGTGTCCGTGCAACCTAGGCTGGTTCAAGACCCCAAAAAATGAGCAGGAAAATAAGTGAGTTGTGCGAGAATAGTTGTTTTATAATGTGTACACTCTTGCTTGTAAAATAAGTCATATAGAAGTCAGTGAGATTAACTTTAATCTCAAATACTAATGTATATTGGGAACTTTAGTACGATTAGAGTTGCAAGGCCCCTTAAATTGTAATAACAAAAGCGACCACGAATCTCACAACAAGTAAAATGAAGCTAGTATTTCTTCAAAAACATGGATCCGTCATGGGTGAATTTTGGCGTACCTGGTCATATGAAAAACAAGCCAAGGATTCCATTAAGGTGATCAAAAGATCAAAATAGTATAACTCTCCACATTAAGTCACAAATAATTAAGAAAATTACTTTTTATTCATTAAAAGATAAAACTATAAAGTTTGCGGAGTGTACTTCATTTACAACTTAAGCATTATCGCTATAGCATTTACTCATTCACCAATGTGAGATAGATTCACAAAACCAACAAACTCATTTCCTTCTTCAAGGTTTCGTTTCAAGTGACATAACCGCCATATATATCTACACTCTCATGGTCTCACATACACTCACAAGTCGACAAACACATCGTTTCACGCACAATATAATTGTTCGTGTTCACTCTTCTCATCATCCTCCACCGAATCACCGTGAGGCAGCTTAATTCAAACAAGTAAACAACAGATTAGAGTGTTGGTGTAATAGATTTTGAGTCACCATATTGGTCAGTGGCTTAGTTTAAATGTGATGTACAACAAATTTGTTGATATTCGGCTTGAACCATTATGCATCTCGGTGTTATCATTCTTATCTATTGACTCTTTACACTATTGAGGTTGTATTTTGCTTGAAAAACTCACCGTGCAATAAAACGTACATAACTTACTGATTTAGAATGATAGTTCTTATTTTATACAACATATAACCTGCTGATATAACCTGACTCAGTTTCGCTTACTCACATTACATTACAACAAACTCACCGATCACATTACTTTATTACTTAATTTGCATAAATAAAAAATATTAAATATGAATTACACAGAAGACCTGTGACATCCTGTTTAAGAAGCAAAACTGGAATTAAATTAGAAGCCGTAAAATTTTATGGTTAGGTTTTATCCCACAAACATTGACAAAAAGAGTTAATATTGATCTGGAAGTTAGCTGTTATATAACAACGCAGATCAATAAAAATCTTTTTTAAGAACTTCATAATTTAACTTATAAACTGCTATATTAGTTTGTTCCTTGATCCATGTGGGAAAAGGTCACAAAATCAATCTCAACCCACAATGTCATTGTTCCACTCTCCTTATCATCCTCAATCCATCAAGTCACAACTGAGTTTGTTATACAATGGTGTACACTCGCTTGTAAAAGAAGTAATTGGAGTTGTGAGCTTTGCATTAATCCAGATACCCACTCACATTCGTTCATTTCAAACTCACACTCGATCATACCCATAGTATCAGTTTTTCGGAATAAAATGATGAGATAAAAAACATTATCCAAATACCTTTCAGAAGTATAGTTTCTTAAATTACATTAATCATCCATTTTCCACTTCATTAAAAAAAAATACTAAAACGAATAAAATGAGAAATAATAAAAAAATGCATGACATCATTCAAATGTGGTATTTTAAAATCAAATCGTATCACCAACATGTTTCGATTTATAAACCTCTTTAATATTTATTCACTTCTCGATGTGGGATAATATCAAGGCTCCTCCTCGGCGCAAGATACTTTTGCCTGCCGTGACAGTGTTGAATCTCATCATTTAACCTCCATATATCCAACGGCGTATTCCTTAACATATCAGCAGCAGTCCTCCTCCCTTCCTCACCCTTCCCACTACTTTCCGCCATAAAAAAACAACCAATCCAACATACGCAAGATTTAAGACTTAAAATATTCTAAGAGGTTTGGTTAGTTTTAGTCAGGTTCGGGTCAAATCTCATAAGCTTTATTTGGGTTGAGTCTAAAAAGCATACTCGAACCGATTATGTTAGGATTTTGGATTGCTCGGTTGGAGTCAACCCATATATGACTGATATATGAAAAAACATATTGTTGATATGAGAGACAAGTTATAAAAATTACATTAAAACAACCTCTAGTCAATCGGGTTGACCCAAACTCATGTTAGTCTTAAATTTTTAACACAACCCCCGATCCTATTTAACATTATGAACTCATACCCCGACTAACATGAAGTCGGTTAGGTTTAGGACCGGGTTTATTTTTTTGATAACTCTAATAGTGATGAATGAGAATTTTCTTGATAATGGCTTTTGGTAATCGTTATATTTTTGGTGTATGAAAAAAATGACGTACAAGGAGCAAAATGATCATGAGGTTTAGTAACGTGATTAATCATATGTGAGGGTTACTCGACTCAAGATAATCACTCTTATCACGGGGTAAAACACGAAAAAACGAACATACAATCAACATCATCTCCCTCCTTTGATTTACCCAAATCCTTAATTTACGTATCATATTTAAACAGTTTATTTTGACCACATAACTATTTTTGGATAGCATTGCTCACAATTAAATTGAAACGAAAATGAAATCTAGTGTTCTACAAGTAAATGAAATAACGCATTCCAAAACTATGTACATATGCGATCTCGCCATAACTACATAAACAATGTTCAATTCTGTAACTTACTCCTAGAAAAGTGGTTAATGGTGTGATGAAAATATTAGATAATCTATTTAAGTTGTGTTCATGGTCACTTTTCAAATAACGTTTAGAATAATTCTTAAGACATAGATATATCAGTTTGATTTTGATAGAAAAACATGTAACTTAAGGGTGCTACCTTATGATCTTCACGTCTTGTCATGCTCGAAAAAATATTAGCTCAACCTAGCATGCATTATTATCTAGACTATCTACTAATTCGTTTTCAATAAAAAATAAGCAAATATAAGTACCGTTGTATCCACAAAGGAAAACAAAACGTGGGAGAAGGTAAAATCTTCAAGTATATGAGAGACAGTGTATTTATTTGTAATATGATTTGATATCATCCTGATTATATATTGCATTAGAGTTTGTTAATCCATCTATGTGGGGCAAGGTCACAAAACCAAAACTCTTCTTCTACAAGCTTTTTATTACGACTTTCCATGCACATCTCCAACCTCACACCCTCGCCTATACACATGCAAACACCTCATTTCTCCCACGACGCCATAATGTCGTTGTTCGATTTCACCCTTGCCTATACGTACTCTCGTTACATCCCAACAAACTCGATCACCGTTCTCATTTCTTTATAAATACTAACAATAGCAACCATGAATCATGACATATATATACCCAGTCATATGAAGAACAAGCAAAGATTCGATCATAAGGTGATCATAACAACATATATAAATGATTAGTGCTACTTCCCCTTGTAAGTTAATTTAAGAAAATGCACGACCACAAGAGTCTTTGCAATGACTAAATTCGTTCAAGGCAAAGAGAAACACTGCATCTGAGTGGTATCGTTACAAGATCGATTTCAATGTTGAAGAAGTGGCAGATTCATGATCACCATGCTCTTTAATTCTAACGACTAAAAAGACCAGGTGGCCGAGCCGTGACACAGCTAGGAATGCCATGACGCGGGAGTTTAGAAACCCTACTAAGATTTCCTGCAAGTGGGAGGCTAGCAGAGATGTCTATTTGGTTCGTTTGAAGAAGTGCAAGGGACAGATGTCTATTTTGTTGCGAAGTGGGAGGCTAGCAGAGACTCGATTTCCTGCAAGCAAAGTTTCTACATTTACAACTCTTTAGCTAGATAGTATTAGCATGGTGTGCCATTATGTAGTATACTAGTAGGTCTATGCATTCAAAACATATGGAAAGATACTAATGCTGTTGTTCGTGAGTTCACTATAAAGGCTCTATGGGAATCGATTCGCCCTCGAGGACAGGAGGTTGAGTGGTTTCGCATGGTTTGGTTCTCATTTTGTATGCCGAAACACACATTTAATTTATGGCTTATTTATGGCTCGTAAACATAAGACACAAGACAATTTTAGGCAATGGGATGTCGGCGAATTCGTCGACTTAAAGCTGCTTCGGTGTCCTTTGTGTAAGACGACTTGGGATTCGCATGAGTACTTGTTTTTTGAATGCCCATATTCTTTGAAGGTATGGATTCATGTTAATGTTAAGGTTGTGATGCATAATACTCCTTCAAAATTAGAAGACATGACATCATGGCTGATCTCCATCTCTTTCAAGCGTTCTTTGGTTAGCGTGGTTTCTCGGCTTATATTCGCGGCAGCAACTTACTTCATTTTGCAAGAGAGGAATAATCGCTTATTCTCTACAAACACGAAGAAGGAGGAGCGAGTGTGTGAAGTCATTTTCGAGACTGTTAGAATGAAGCTCGTATCTTTGGGGTTCAAAAGAAGTTCCAATGTCATGAAGACCTTGCAATATTGGAACATACCTTCTGATGTCACATAGCTTTCTTTTTTGTTAGAGATGGCTTGGTGTTTTTATTTTGGCTTTCCCTATTTTAAGTCCAAGTGATCAAGGCTTTAATTATGTTTCGTGGCTGCTTGTTTCGAGTGTGTTCGAAGCAATGATGTTTTGCTCATGCAAAGTGGTCTTGAGTGGTGCAAGTCCACTCTCTCATGTAATTAACTCTTTATTTATTTATTCTATTCACCGGGTAACGAAAACCCTTTACCCAAAAAAAATCAAAACACACTGCCTCTTTCAAACTCATATATGTTCGATCGTAATACAAGCGATCACATTCAAACAAAAAAGACGACATTGACATATACTCAAGACACAACGAGATGTATAGCATGATCAGTTGTATACTTGTGTGAGAATGACTTGTTATACAATGTGTACACACGACTTTAAAAGAAGTCATTGACTTGTCATGAGCTTTGTGTTGTGTAAACACTCATTTGTTTTTGTGTTCTTTTATATTGTTCCTTCCTAGTGGAAGGGAAAAATTAGGATAAATAACTGGCTTAGATAAGTCTAAAGTTAGTATGATTAGAGTACGTTGCAAGACCACTTTAGCTTCATCGGTTAATTAGCAACTATAGGTTGGGTGAAAACTGAATATCATTGGGAATTCGGGATCTTTATCATCAATTGACTATTTAACGTATGTTTACATATAACTATTAAGCTCAAAATGGTGTTTGTGTTAGCTTATTTAATGGGGAAAATTTGATTTCATAAGCTCATCTTTTATAGCTTTATGTTCTTATTATCCGCTTGTGCTTATATGTTAATTAAGTTTATTAGCTCATAAACCTACGAAATGTGCTTATTAGCTTATAAATTTTTCAATAAAAGAATAAAGCCGGCAAGTAAGCTATAAGAGGCACTCCCAAAGGTGTCGTTTGTTTTTTTTCAATAAGCATTTTTTTTCCTCTTTTCACTTTTTTTGTTTGCAGGAGGGCAGAGGTTTCTGTTTGTTTTTTTGCAGACATTATCTTTCACTTCTTAGCTCTTCTAAATTTCAGACATTATCTTTCGCTTCTTACCTCTTCTTTCATAACCCCTACATCTCTTTCTCAATATCTTACATCTCTTTTACGTTTCGTCCGTCTTTTAACGTTTTCGTTCTTTTTTTACTTTTTCCCCGGTTTTTTTAAGTTTTCGCCCCTTTTTTTACGTTTTCGTCATTTTTTAAGTGTTCGTCCGTTTTTTACGTTTTCGTCGTTTTTTTACGTTTTCGTCCGTTTTCGTTTTCGTCCGTTTTCTTACAATTTCGCCCGTTTTCTTAAGTTTTCGTCCGCTTTATTAAGTTTACGTTTGTTTTTTATGTTTTCGCCCTTTTTTATGTTTTCGTCTTTTTTATTATGTTTTCGTCTGTTTTTTTACGTATTCATCCGTTTTTTTACGTTTTCGTCCGTTTTTTTACGTTTCGTCCGTTTTCTTACGTTTTTGTCTGTTTTCGTTCGTTTTCACCTGTTTTTTACGTTTTTCATCATATTTTTACGTTTTTATTCGTTTTTACGCTTAGTCCGTTTTACGTTTACGCGCCGTTTTGCCGTCCGCTTTGCGCTTTCTTTTTACGTTTTCGTCCGTTTTTTATGTTTTCGTTGATTTTTTTCGTCTGTTTTCGTCCCTTTTTTACGTTCTCGGCCATTTTTTTACATTTTCGTTCGTTTTTTAAGTTTTCATCCAATTTTTTACGCTTTCGTCTGTTTTTTACGTTTTGGTCCTTTTTTATATCTCACCTATTTATTTTACGTTTTCATCCGTTTTCATATACTTTTTATAAGTTTTTTGTAGGTTATTTTCATTCGAAAGAAAACAAACGAAAACGTAAAAAGATAACGTAAAAAGCTCTAAATCGAAAGGCGTAAAACGGAAAAAGACGCGTAAATGGTTAAAAAGCGAAAAAAACAACGTAAAGATGAAAGCGGGGCGGAACGTAATGAAACGTGAAGAAACGGACTAAAACGTAAAACGGAAGCGTAAAACATGCAGCGTAAAAAAGATAACGTTAAATAATAATAATAAAAACAGACGAAAACGTAAGAAAATGGACTAAAATGAAAAACGGACGAAAACGTTAAAAAACAGACGAAATCATAGAAAATGGAGGAAAACGTAAAAAAAATAGACGAAAAAAAAGTAAAAAAGCGGCGAAAAAAATGGTGGAAAAGCGGTAAAAGCAGATGAAATCATAAAATAAAGAAAAAGCGTAAAAATAGATGAAAAGCGTAAAAGTGGGCAACGGACTAAAACGTAAAAACCGGCGAAAATGTAAAAAGCGGATGAAAACGTAAAAAGGGACAAATACGTTATAAAACAAACAAAAACTTAAAAGAGGGATCGAAAACTAAAAAAACATACGAAGACGTAAAAAACAGACGAAAATGTTAAAAATGATCGAAAACGTAAAAAATACCAAAACGTAAGAAACCAATGATTCATTTGACTCCTATGATAAAAGGGTTTATAGCAGAAAAACGGTCGATATTGGTGTATTTTGAACTATTATGTATTGTCTTTAATACTTTGTATTTTAAGCGATTGCTTGTTTTGTACTCAATAGTAAAAAAAAACTATTGAAAAAGAAAAAGGAAAAAGAAATTACTTCAATAGCACAAAAAATACTAATGAAAAAGAAAAAAGAAAGAGAAGTAAAAGGAAAGAAGTAATTCAATAACACAAAAAACAAACGATCTTTTTCTTGCAGATGAAGAGCTTAAATGCACCACTTCTTTTGCAGACATGGTTTACAAATAAAAAGGTAAAAGCTCTGAAAAACAAGCGACACCTAAGTTTATTGAAACATCTTCTAGATTTACAATCACATAAGGTTATACTCATCACCCATTTAATTATTCACTTTTACCATGGTTAGGTATCAAAGAAAGTAAACATGGAGTTTTACATAAATATTTATTTTCTTGTGTTCAATTAATTGTCTCTTTTGCCGCTGTTAGATGTCAAAGCAATTAAATCAACACGATTTTTTTTCTTTTTATTATTGAAATACATATTTTCCTATGCAATAAACCGTAGATATTTAAAAGTAAAACTATTAAGTAAATAAAAATTTAAAACAAGTAATAATAATAGGGTTAAGTTTATACACATCACACTCACTTAGCACATGAGTTGGCGTCACATGTGAAGTCACTAACACCGCTGCTCTTTCCGACAACATCCCGACAAACTAACCAATCTGCCAAACACCATCTAAATCAACGGTAACATTCCTCTAAATATAGTAACAAAAGCAACCATGAATCGTGACGTACCTGGTCATATGAAGAACCAACCAAATATTCAAATAAGTGATCATCATAAAAACAAACATATATAAATGATCAGTAGTACTTCCTTTGCCATATGTCGAGTCACCACCGACTCACAACCGAGCCAACTCACACCGAACACGCGCTCCCCACATTCATTCATCTCAACCCTTCTGCACTCTCCGCGTATCCAACGAACAATTCACACTCGATTTGCACATGTCATGAGTTTTTATTACATTGTTACCACATATAACTAAAATTTATTTATTTATAATTAGAAAACGATAGTTTTATTTTGTGATCAAGCATATGTGACATTCCACGAACATAAAATTTTTAAACTCATAAAAAATTGGTAGCACATATAGTACTAAAAATTTATAGTTTCGTGCCACTTGTTCATCATAGTTAGATATCAAAAATGTTAATCATGGCATCCAATGACTTGTATCGAAATACTAAGTCTTTTATTCATTAATCAAGATAAGAATTACTTTAAAAAGAATAGTAAAACAAATAATATAACTAGAATAAAAAGGAATGGCATACATTTATCACGAAAATGCCAGCAACTAATATTAGTTCATTTGGTACTCGTTCACATAAACTAAAATTAGTAGACTATTATTCAAAATATTGCTCATATTAATCACGTATAAATATTGCTTTATGTCTTATAATTTGCAGAATACCTCAAGGCTTAAACAAACTCGTGTCCCAATATACATTCAAAAAGATTTTGCGCTATCTTAACCTTTCCATATAACAACAAACTACAACCGCAAGCTATTGGTACCGAATAATCTATATTATTGTCCTCACATCCATATCACCATGAACAAAGATGCTCTAAAATCTAAATAAGTTACAAGACGCATGGTTTTGGAAGAAAGTAAACGCGAATGGGTAATGAAACTTATTCCTCAAATCCGAAAACTTAAATGAAACCAATGTATTTATGGTAGTAACTAAACTTAACAATACAATTGTTTCCTAACCGTTTTTGGTTTGTAGCCCTATCGTCTTAGTTATATAGCATTACATTTTGGATTTCTAGATGAAATCCACAAGAACGAATGAGAAACAATGAAGTCCCAAAGCAATGCCTTCTTGGGAGGAGAACTAGAAAAAATCAACTCGTCTCTGAATTTCCAAATGTGCCACAGCAAAATATCCCCAACACCTTCAATAAACGGCCTTACCTTGTTAGAAACATGCAAGGCGTCAAGCCAATCAAACCACTCTGAACTATTAGAGCAAACTGGAATGTCAATCTCCCACCATTTAGCGAACAAAGTCCATAAGTCTTTGGCCATAATGCATGAGAAGAAAATGTGGTTAACGGTTTCAAAATCATCCATGCATATGGGGCATAAAGTCGAACCCACATCTAAACCCCTTCTATCCAAGTTAACTCTAGATGGAAGTTTATTAAGCATCAACCTCCAAATAAAAACATTAACTTTGATAGGTATGGAGCGATTCCAACGAGTGGCAGCAGGAACATTATCTAGGATGTTAGAATCAACCAAAGTGCGCACAGAAGCAACCGTGTACCCATTGGAGGTGTCTAAAGACCAAAGCCAAGAATCAGCACCTCCTCTCGGTTCCCGTCTAAGGACAGAGTCCCAATCTTGGATGGATAAACGATCCGCAATGGAACATTCCCTAACACTTTCAAGCTGGTAAATGTGAGGGAATTTCATTTTAAGAGGCTGAATACCACACCAAATATCCTCCCAAAAGCGATAAGAAACACCATTTCCAATCTTTCGAACACACAAAGATAACAAGTCTATACCTCTCAGCTTTAGACGTTTAATGGAAGACAATATGACGCCCCATGTACTACAACTAGAGCTGTAATGAGAATCCTCCCTAATGCCACCATGATCTCCATAAATGTTCTTAATAACTCACGCCCATGGATCAGAGGGGTTGCATAAAAATCTCCATATCCATTTAAAAAGAAGCCCTATGTTGAGCCCATAGATGCTTCCTATACCAAGACCTCCCAAATCTTTGCTCGCTAAGCATTTCTTCCATCTCACCCAAGTCATTTTTTTCTCTTCTAAATCTCCCCGATAAAAAAAATTATTACGCATAAATTCCAGCTTCTTTTGAATAGAAACAGGCATCATATAGATCGACATGTAATATGTTGGGAGATTTCCAAGCACCGACTTGATTAAAGAAAGGCGACCTCCAACGGATAATAAGCGGGCTTTCCAAAGAGCAAGCTTAGAAGAGAACTTTTGGATAATGGCATTCCAATTAGAGCATCTAGTCATGTTACATCCAACAGGAACCCCAAGGTATTTCAATGGAAATTTAGTAGCCCCGCAACCAATAACTTTGGCCAAGTTGACAACCTCCTTATCCGATACTCCAACGCCTAAAACATTACATTTGTTAATATTTATTTTCAGGCCAGAAATTAAGTAAAAGCATCGACAAAGTCACATAACGAAAACTCTTCTCCACTTATATTGTCCGACCGATGAGGGACTAACCCAACACCCCCTAGGCATCATATCTTGAGAATGTAACAACACGAGAATCTTACGTAGACTACATGCCAGGTTTTCGAGGTAAATATCATCTCCATGTCCCATGTTAGCCCCCTCTAAGCCATAAAAACAACGAAGGTTGAGTATGGCGTAACATTTTAAGCTAAGAAGATGCTTTCATAGTCTCATGTTGTTATAAATTTGCATCATTCCAAGCTTTCAACTTAGCTCAAACAACTAATCCAACATAACCTATGATATTATACTAACAATTGCAAACTAAAAACGGGTTTTATTTCAAGTGACATTTTATCAGATTGATGTTGATAGAAAACAAGTAACTTATTTGAAAGTAACGAGGAGCGCAACCATTTGTTCTTCGCGTCTTATCATGCAAGTGTATATCTTAAAAATCTCCTTATTTGTTATCATACAAAGAAAAAAACAAACAAACCAACAACTCACCTATTAAAGTAATAAGTGAGCTCATGGTAGTTCTTAACTATTATGTCAATTGCCTAATTATATATTGCAGTATAGTTTATTCATCAATTCATATGTGGGACAAGTCATAAAACCAAAACTACTCTTCTTCAAGCTTTTGTTTACTACCATGCACATACATCTCCACCCTCAAACCATCGCCAACACACACACAAACACCTCATTTCACCCACAAGGCCACAATGCCGTTATTCGATTTCACCCTCCTCATCATCACAATCAACGACTCTACCCAAACACCCATTCCTCACATTCATCTCATCCCTTTCACACTCTCCACGACATACGCTATCACTATGCTCACTCCGTTTTATATATGTACTCTCGTTATATTCCAAAAAACTAACCGGTCACATTTCCTAAAAAAAATTAACAAAAGCGACCATGAATAGCCATATATACGGTACCTGGTCGTATGAAGAAAAAGCCAAAGATTAAAATAAGGTGATGAAACAACATTTATAAATTCCTAGTGGTACTCCTTCCTATGGTATCTGTGGATCATCTCTTTCAAAAGGCATAATGTACATTTTACGAAAAAATATCCAAGTTAGTTTAAGGAAATGCACGGCCAGAATAGTCTTTGCAATGACTAATTAAATCCGTTTAATTTGAGGGATATATCGTATATATAAATTGTGGCTCCTCTAATAAGCGAGACTTTCAATGTTAAAAAAGTGGAATATAAATGATCAACATGCTCTTGTTTTGGTATGTTACTAAGTTTTTACATTTACGAGTCGCAACTCTTTCGATAGTGTTAGTATGGAGTGCCATGCATATTGAGCTACCTTTTGGTTTTCGCTGAAGATTGAAGATCACATCTTTTTCATCATTTGATTAGTTGATGCCTGATGGTAACTATTGGTAAGACATGTGGACATTTTCATGCTGGTAACAACATGAAACACAGAAAAGGATAATTTTAAGATTGATAGTTTGCTATGTCGAGAGGGCATTTACCATTTGGGCTGCTGACCGAATACCCTTTCACTCGGCCATGCTAAAAAATGATAATCATAATCTTTTAAATTGCTTTGTTTTTATGACATTCCTACTACATGTGTATAACTAAGTTTATTTATTGAAACAAGGAGGTGTTATTTTGTGACCAAACTACCATTTTATCTGTACATGTGTCTTTTAGATTACATTCATCATAACTAGATATATATAAATCACATGAAAACGTTATGCTTTTTTTAGTTCAATAAGCTATATTGTAACTATAACTAAAGATACAAACATCCCAAGAAAGCAACTTTAAAAATCCAACTACAATAGATCGATCAATCAATCATCAAGCAAAGATAAACTTATCAAAGAATCTTTTTACATGATGTCAAATCTCTTTTTAGTTATTATATGATGCTATTTTTCTTCCTAGTCGTATCCTAAACGTCTAGCTTGTCTATTCTTGACAAATACAACTCTTTTCTAAAGTAAAAAGCTAAAATTTTATTTATAGTAGATAATAAGACTATGAGGAGTGATAGTGAGTTTGACATTTGGTGAGTAACTCACTCATGTTCCAACTAAAACACAAAACACAAGTCACGGTTAAATTTGCATCGACAAATTTGGGCCCCAATATTGTTTTAATATTATTTTATTTGATTTCTAAGTGTGTGCGGAATATTTAGTGAGGTATATTTTGTGAAAAATAAGTATTTTAATGAAAGGTGAGGTATGGTGACCAAAACAGATGTATATTGAGTGGGACTCAGTGAAAGTGAGAGGAGTGAGAAAGCTGAGGTGTTGGTGAGTGACTCACCACCACTACTTTCAGCCTAAGAACCATACTTATGAAAGAGGGTAACTAGGGAAATCTATCTAGATAGCCCAATGATGTATTAACATGAAGGATCTTTGGTCTATATTAAACAAAACACATGGTATTTTTTATTCATTTATTTATTATTATTATGATTTTTTTTTTTAAAGTTGAATTTTTCAAATGACAATAATCTAATAACATAATGCCTATAAGAGCGTAATATTGGAAGTTCACCACAATCCCAATAATCTAGCAGCTTTAAAAAGGAGTCTTTGTGATCAAGTAACATAAGAAGTTATAGGGGTGAAATACAAGCTAACTTAACGAAGAGAAAAGATAGAAGAACAAGAAGAAGGATTGGCTTCCCAAATATGGGATTGTGGTAGCCCTTTGTATGATTCATACAAATTGGCATCGATCATAAATGTTTTAGATAGACATCTGTTTCCAAATTTATCAAATCGTTCAACAAGGTCACATGTTCGTCCATCATCATATTTGTCATTGTCAAAAAAAGACTGTGTGTTTATTCTTGCCCTCGTTCAAGTTATGGAAGATAAAATTGAATAAGTAAAGTAAGGTCAAAGTCGTGCTTTTGAAAACTTGTATTGTTTTTTAGTTCATGAATTTATTTGTATGTGTAATCTTTATACTTACAAGGGATTGATGGGCGTTGCCCTAGTTAAACATAATGGGCCGCTCATGGGCTTGCTTCGAGAGCGGGCTTTGAAACTAACTTACAAGCCTAATGATAAACGACCTATTACATAATCTAAGTGACCGACACTTTCTACTTATTACACGCAATCCCAACATAACCAATCAAGTATTTTATTCAAACACTTTCTCTATCACTTGAGCACTACTTTTGGAAATGGCGGAATATTTTAGCCTTGCGGGAGTGATAATGGTAGTGATAATCAACCCTTAAGTTGTAAGGGAGATTGGGAGAGATGGGGAAGAGAGGAATGCTAACGAATGATGAAAACACTACCCCAAAGGGTCCTTTTATACTACCCTCAAGGCCATGGGGTATTAAATGGTAAGCTTGGGGCCTAGAGGTCATAAAATGCTAGGGACCACTAGGATCCTTTTATATTTATAAACCAATGAACTCACACAACATTTGTTTTGACACTTTAGTATGTTTTATCTCAAATCTATAATGAACGAGGCTGGCACGAAGGAGCACATATACTCAAGAAGGCTATAAATATTTTATCATTCGAAAACTTATGTATTATGTTATCATGGAACCACTAGGACCTATATTTTATAAACTCTGATATTTATATAATTCAAATGATAAATCTTTTAGTACATCTCAATTAGAGTTCGTTTTCTATTGTTATAACCGTTATGCCATGAAGTAACACTCAGTTTGAATTCTGGTGCGTTCACAAAATTGAGGGTGTTACAGACTTTCAGGAAGACTGGTATTTGGTCGGGCAGGAAAGCGGACTCTCCTAAAAGAAACTTAGTTTTCTCTCCCGAAACGACGATTCTCTACTTTGATAGAGATGATATGGAATTCGATGACATGGACAAGTGGTTGAGGAAGTGGAGCATTAAAATGCTTATAGCAAAATTGGCTGATCGGTTTTTTACGGTTATTGGCATTTCTTGTGAGTCAATTTATTTGCTTCATAGGTTTTGTCATGTTTGCATAGAGGTGGCTGCTTTATGAAATTAACATGTCAATCTTATATTGCTTTTGGTGTTAAGCACAAATCGTGCGTTCTTGTTTTGCCTGAAAACGGGCTGAGATGTTGGACCTCACTTACATCTTTTGTACTTCAACGTTTTTTTGTGTAATATATTTACCGGGAAACCTTTTACCCAAATGTGTATAAATAAGTGATAGCCAAAAGTAAAAGATATTCAAGTTACAAACTACCCAAGTAGACTTTTGAGTTCAGTTATAAAATACCCGGCTCTTAAGGCGCTCTCGCCATGTCATCTTGTCAAGCTTATGTTAAATGGTACTTTTACTCTTTCGTATACATACAATTAATTAATCGTCATTAATATATAAGGTAATATATTATATGCATACAAAGCGAGTCGATTTGAGCTTGATTAAACAAATATACAAGGAGCTCGAGTTTAAAATGGAATCAATCGAGACCGAGTCGAATATGATACCAAAGTTTTTTCAATTCCTTCTTTTCAGAGAAGAAATGTGTTAGAAGAATTTGATGTGCTTTATAACCCGTTAGAACAACTATAGAAGTTGTCTTTAGCAACAATTCAAGTTTAAAAGCAATGTGAAATGATTTTTTAGCAAAATTAATGATTTTTTAAGGAAGCCATACGTTATTAGGCTATGTTTGGCGCGCAGCATTTTAGAGCTTTTTGGGGCGATGAGCGGTGAGCAATGAGCTTTTTGATTTTTTGTGTTCGTTTGGCAAAGGAGTGGTGAGCTTTACTATTTTTTAGGAAAGCTCATTTTTCCAATGTTTCTTTAAGAAGCTGTGAGCGGTGAGTCGTGAGCTCTGGCTCACTGCTCCTCGCAGGCTCACATTCTACTGCTTCACTGCTACTTTTACCAAACACACCCTTAGTACGGAGTATATAATTATTGACGGTGAATGAAACTATGTATGAAAAGAAGTCCTAGAAAAATAGTAGCAGCAAAAACAAAACTTCAATTGCATCCTGCAAGGGATACTTTTTAATTGGTTAAACTAGCTAAAACACATACTATACATTCGTTGTACTTTTAGGGAACGTTATGGCCTACTCAAACCCTAGAAATAAAAAAGTGCTACTGTATACCACTTTAAAGTTAACATGATGATCTTCTAAAAAGATACTATGGTATTAGCACCCCATCACATTTGAAGTCACCTACTGACGTTAACTTTATACTACTTGAACTTGAAAATTAATTCCTAGTACAAAGATACAATAGCCTTTTTCTTTAAAGAACACCAGATATATAGGCTCGACTCTAGGCTGCAATGAGTATACACACCTCTCTACTACATGCCCTCAGTCACTCTACATCTTTATATACGTATCTCCAGTTTAAGTCTCTCACCATCTTCATATCTATCTACATTTTCAGTTTCATCACCATCTTCACACTTTCATTTTCAGCCAATTGATTACCATACTACATACACTCACCACTCTCATAACGATGAACAATGAGCCGAGCATAGGAGCCAAATGGGGTTCGCCTAAGAAGTCAAGAAAAACAAGAGAACCCCCTGAGAATGTAATAGTAAAGTTTGCTTACAAGAAAGGAGCTGGGTATAGGGACAGCATTAAAGAGCTTCGACAAAAGCTCGAGGAGGACCGAAACAGCAATGTGTGTATATACGCAAGATTTCAAAAAGGGAAAACCACAATGGACTATTATGTTCGAAGGAAAAATGTTTACATTTTTGCCTTTCGTTATGACAAAAAGAAACCGTTCACCTTCGAGGCAAACCCCAATGATCCTACGTGTTTAGGCTTTAAGGAAAGCTATAAAAGTCTAGCTGGAGATGCAGCGAACGTAAAAATCGGGTTCGACAATTTTCGGAAAGCCGTGCTACATTCTTTTATGGGTGTTGATATGGATGAAGATGAGCTAAAGAATTGGAAAGCGGGAGAGTTGCGTCGTCATATTGCATGTATTGTGGTAATGATAGCCGAAGCAGTTCGCTTCCATTGGTTGTTGGACGATTTTAGTTACATGATGGTTCATAAGGGTCATACAGGTAATGGTTTTGTTTCAGATAAACCTTATCGGCCGATTTTAATAAATCATTGGAAAAAAATCACCAATCTCAAGAATGGCATCCTGGAAGAGGCCGTTGGCGAGGTACCGCCTGAACCTGTACGACGCACAGGTTTAGCAATAGATGGTGAAAATGCAACAAAGTTTATTATATGGGCAACACATTGCTTAGCACTGGATTGGAAAGAAGAAGTAGAAGTGCCTGTCATTGCTTAATACCATAATATCTTTTTGTAAATATGGATTTTCACTTTGCTTTGTAAATATGGAGTATTTTGTGTTCCGTTAATCACTTTGGTTGTTTTTATAATATATATTAGTGTTTCGCTATTTAAGTTACATTGTCTAATATTACTACTCAAAAAAACCTACCGAATGGTAGCGTTAAAAAAAGTTTCGGATTCAGCTTTCTTATCTCCTCATTCATATACACATTCTTTCTAATAAGAGAAAGCATAGATGTGGGTGTGACACAAAATTTTGAACATGAAACTGTAACTAATGTAAGGCAAGAAGTGCACTACTATCTTTTTGACGTTTTAAGGCTTGGGAGCAATTCATGATAATACAACTAACACTTATAAAATGGTTATTTCTGCGTTTTGCAAGAGACATAAGTTGATAAATTTTGATTCTTCAATTAATGTATATGCATCTATAAAAATAACACTTATAAAATGGAAGCAACTATATCTAGTCCCAATATAAATTACATATTACTAGCTAGTACTAACTTTTGAATTCAAAATCAATGCAAATATAAGTTAATAACTCCAAGTTAATAACTAAAGGTCCAACTTCATTGATCTTGGATTTCATGAACTAGTAAGCTCCCTTTGAAGAGATTTGAAAAGTTAAAAAAAATAAGAGATGCGTTTTAAATTATATGCAAATGTAAATTGCTATTTCACGTAGCATAGATTAAAGCTTATATTCTATAAGCATTATAAGAATAATTAACACATACTTTTTACATATAGGCGAATACCCGCACCTGGCGGCAGTGGTTCCTAACAGCATATAATTAACGATATGCGATGATAGAGTGGTGTGGTGGTGTAGTGGTCCGGTGGTGGAGGGGTTTTGTGGTGGTGAGGATGGTGGTTGATGAGATGTTTGGAAGAGGAGAGCATTTTGTATGTCTTTTTGAGTGAGTTGTGTGATAAGAGAATATTAAATATGCCTTTACATATGTCTTTCTCTCTCATTTGACCATTCCACTTTTCCACTTTGACTGTTTTTCCATTTTATGTATTATAGATAAATCACTTGTAAAAACCGGAAAAAAAAATTAAAAAAAAAATGTATTATTATTGGTGCCCCTAGCCCTTAAAAAAGTACAAAAAAGTTCACAAGATTCTCTTTTAGCTGAACACAATTTTTTATCAGGTTGTATTTCGTATTTTTGTCAGTTTAATAATTTTGACTTATTAAACTTTAAAATTTATGTTCCGTACTTTTAGTTTTTGCAGTTTTATAATAAAAATGAAATTAGAAAAATAAAACCAAAATAAAAAAAAATAAAAAATATGAAAAACCGAAAGGGGTACAAATTGTATTTTAAGAGGATCTTAATAACGTATCCCAAAAAACAATTTATGTAAATAGAACCTTGGTCCTACGCCTCAACAAAGCCTTTCCCATCTACGAGACTAAATTATCATTTTGCTAACTACTTGGCAGTTATTAAAGATAAAAACATTAATAATTAAAATGTTAGCACAAAAAACAAAAGAGAAACGAAAGCAAGATTTGAACTCTGGTAGGGTTGTATGTATTGGGTATGGATCGAGGGTTTGTGAGTCAGAAGGGGAGTGGGGTTAGGGTTGAGAGAGGTGTGAAGGAGAAGCAACATGGTTTGGCAGCAAAAGGTACATATTTTGTTGTAAATGAGGCTGGGAATAATGGTGGAACTAATGTCGTTCCGACTGAGGTTACTAGGACTAGGGCTATTGTCCTCCTAACTAAGTCTGCGGATGACTCTATTAATACTACTGGTAACGAGGCTACTGTTGAAGCTTGTAAAAGCTTTGAGAATGCCATGAGTGGTGCAAAATCTATGCAAAGTCAATTTTCCACTGAGGAGGCATGTAAAACTATTGAAGCATCTAGTGAAACCAATGGACTTTGTTGGATCGTAAACTTGATTTAGTCCGAGCCCATATAGAGGAAGCTTCTAGAAACTCGTATAATCCTCATAGATAAAATCCATATAAAATATCTAAAATGTTGCATAAGAGATATATAGATAGAATTATCTATTAGGAATTATCTAGAATTATAATAAGAATGATGATGTATTAAGAACGAATGGAATATCCTTAGTCTAGAACCTTCCATGGACTAGTATAAATAGGTGGTGGTGTAAGTATTTGTAAGTATAAAGTAAGAAGAAAAGCTTAAGCAATCAATAACATTGTAAAATTTCTCATAAGTGTTCCTCTCTTCAAAATCCTAAAAGGCCCTCGTGTTTTTAACAAATTGGTATCAGCTAGAAGATCATGATGTCAAGCATGATGAACTTGTTCCAATTTTCTCATCTTATCAAATACAAATATGGTATTTGGTGCATTCGAATGAAGGCGTTACTCGATATGATGTGTGGGATATAGTTAATAAAGGTGTTGAGAAAGTTGATGTTGAAAGTTCGTTGATTGCCACCCGAAGGGTGGAGTTGCAAAAGGCAAGAAAGAATGATTAAAGTGCTCTTACACTCGTCTATCAATGTCTTGATGCGATGTTTGAAAATGTTGCAAATGAAACCACTTTTAAGGAAGCGTGTGAGATCCTTCAAATTGCTTTCTAAGAAATTTATAAGGTGAAAAAGGTACGTCTTCGAACTCTTAGTGGAGAGTTCAAAAAACTCTAAATTGAGGAATCCGAAACCATTTTGGATTATTTCACGCGTGTCTTGACCATTTCAAATGAAAGTAAGAGAAATTATGAAATCTTGAGTGACACAAGGTTGATAGAAAAGATTATTCGCTCTTTGCCATCAAGCGTTGGTTACATTGTTGTGGCCATAGAGGAGTCAGAAGGCATAGACTCTATGACCATTGATCAACTCATGGGATCTTTACAAGGCCATGAAGATAAGTTGAAGAAAATAAGGAGGAAAGAACCCTTGAAGCAACCTTTATACTCTAAGGACTCTTTCAAAGAAAAAGAAAATAGCTTTTTACATGGAAAGTAGCAAGGACGAGGACACGGTACTTTTTGAGGTCGTGGTGGTTTCCAAGGCCGAGGACGAAGAAGAGGAAGAGATGATGTAAAAAAAAGATGAAAACCAATGGTCTTCATATCAAAAAGGTCGTGGTAGAGGCTTTTAATCTCAAAGAGGAGGTAAGATCCAAATAAAATGTTACAATTTTTGAAAAAGAGAAAATTACCAAAAGGCGCCAAAAATTCAACCTTGATCCCTTATCTAGTCATTTTCAACATCTTTTTCCCATTTTGGCCATGCTCAACTGATCAACGGCTCGACTTTCACCCAAATTTTGACACGTGTAATTCTTTTGGCTGCTCAACTGCTCGACTCCACCTAATTTTTGACATGCGTCATTCTTTTATACTTTTTTTCTGAAAAAAAGTACAAATGAATGACACGTGTCAAAATTTGGGTGGAGTCGAGAAGTTGATCAGTTGAGCATGGCCAAAATGAAAAAAGAATGTTAAAAATGACTAGATAATGGATCAAGGTTAGATTTTTTGCCCTTTTTGGTAGATCACTATGTGAATGAGTGTACTACCTCAAGATAAGTGAAAGAAAAAGTTAATCTTGTGGAGATAGAAGATAAAGATGGGCTTACTTTACTAATGGAAAGACATGAAGAACATGAAGAAAGGATAGAGCCATGGAATATATATTCTGCTATGAGTAACTATATGATGGATGAAGAAGACTTGTTTGTGGAGATGGAGAAAAGTAAAGGTAATGTCACATTTGGGGATGAATCAAAGGCATCAGTGAAAGGAAAATGTAAGATACTTATCCGAGCTAAAGATGGAAGTCAGCAATATATTTCGGATGTATACAATGTGCCCAATCTTAAAAGTAACATTTTAAGTGTGGGATAACTTTTAGAGAAAAATTACAATATTTATTTCAAGGATCGTAGTGCTACTATAAGAAATCCCTAAGGAAAGCTCATAGCAAAAGTGCCTAGGACAAAAATCGATTGTTCCTTTTAAACATTCAACATGATGAAGCTAAGTTCTTAAAGAGTTGTAAGGATCATTCGTGGCTTTGGCACATGAGGTACGGACACTTAAACTTTGGTGACTTAAAGTCATTATCCTCAAATGGTATGGTGAAAGGGTTAGATTATATTGATCATCCCAATCAAGTGTGTGAAGGATGCCTTCTTGGGAAGCATTTTAGGAGTTCATTCCCGAAAGAAGCAACATCAAGAGCTAAGGAGCCTCTACAACTAATTCACACAGGTTTGTACAGTCTCATTACTCCACCATATCATGGTAAGAATATTTACTTTATACTCTTTATTGATGACTTTCAAGAAAAACTTGGGTGTATTTTCGAAAACCTAAACCCCAAGCTTTTGAAGCTTTTAAGATATTTAAAGCTATGGTAGAAAAGGAGAAAGGTATAAAAATAAATCCATGAGATCCGATAGAGGTGGAGAATTTTTATCAAAATAATTTAACAAATTTTGTGAAGGATAATAGGATCCGGAGATTTCTAACGGCTCCTTACTCTCCACAGCAAAATTGAGTGGAGAAAAGAAAGAATAGAACCATTTTCAATATGGTCCGAAGCATGTTAAAAAGTAAGAAAATTCCAAAGGAGTTTTAGGCAAAGCGGTTGATTGTGCGGTATATCTATTGAACCGGTGTCCATCAAAGATTTTAGATAATAAGACTCCACAATAAGTGAAGGATGCTGAAGGAGTCAACACGTGAGCATTAGTGAAAGATGTTTAACGTCCGTGTCTAAAGTATTAGTGAAGAATGCTAAAGGTGTCAAGACGAAGGCATTAGTGAAAGATGCCAAGCGTTGTGTCAAGGGCATTGGTGAAGAATGCCTAGGAATCAAATCAAGTGGCCTTAGTGAAGAATGCCAAGGTCGTATAATCGATGAGGTGCATCGTTATACATATAGTGATAGTTTGTTTCCAAGGATGGTGATATCCTTGATGGTGTTGTAATAAGGAGTGGGTCTCGTTTGGGATTAGGTGTTGTGTTGTGTTGGGTAGTAGTTCCTCCAGTGTAATGGAACTCGGTACTTAGCCTAGTACCGGATAAAGGGTAGGCGACGTTGTGGTAGGTGTGGTTCACCTTGGTGTGAAAGAACCCGGTGGTTAGCCTAGTACCGGAAAAAGAGTAGGCGACGTTGTGAAGGCTTCTCCGCCATAAGGAGTTGGTGTCGTGTAGTGATTACGAACTCTCGAATAGGTGACTCGGGGAGTGGAGTAGGGCAAGGAAGGTGTCCTTATAGCCGAACCACTATAAAAATACTCGTGTCGTGGTTATGTGCTTCTTACTCTTTATCTTTCATTACACGTTTATATATCTATATATCAACGTCCAACATAAACAACTAAATAGATTGACATAAGTTGATCTAAATGTTTTAAAACGAACTTTTAATTGGTAAAACTATTCAACCCCGTTTCTAGTTTTCCACAATATGTATTTGCTTGAAGGATTATTTAGATGCGGCCGAACGTATACAACACGTTGCAAGACTTGAAGAACCGATGGAATACGAACAACAATTACAAGAGATAGAGGTGGAAGAGGGTTATGTAATCCATCTTTCCGATGAAGTCGCTTTCGATGAAGCTACAAGCGTCGCTAGGACCATCGAAGTTGAAGACGATGACGAATAAATAGTTAAAATGTATTAAATTTGTGATTCGATTACTTTATGTATGATGGTTATGATGAACGCTAAGGGATTCTTCTTCTTCAAGTTTAATTCGAAAAAAGGCGTTGATGATGTTTTGGATAATGGTCCTTGGTAGATTCGTAATGTTCCTATTATTCTTAAACCATGGACATTGAACACCAACTTGCTTAAAGAGGATTTGACTAACATTCCGGTGTGGGTTAAATTCCATGATATTCCTTTAGCTATGTTTTTCGATGACGGCTCACTCCTTGCTACATTGATTGGTACACCCAAAAGGTTAGATGCTTTTACTAGTCAAATGTGCAAAGAATCTTGGGGCCGTAGTAGTTTTGCTAGGTGTATGATTGAAGTGAAGTCGGATGAGGTTCTTAGGGACAGCCTCACTGTCGAGATTCCTTTACTTGATGGTACGGGTTCGACTATTGAGAAGATCCGTGTTGAATATGAATGGAAACCGCCTAGATGTGAGAAATGTCGGGTATTTGGACATACTTTGGTGGATTGTCCTAAGGTTGTGATTCCGACTGCCCAACCTCATAAGGACGTAAGTGATGGTTTTCAAACTGTTAACAATAAGAAGAAGGGAAAGCAAGTTGGGCCGAACCCGGGTCGAGGAGGTTCTACTAAATCTGTGGTCGGCAAGCATTTTGAATATCGGCCCAAAAAGCCTCCTCCTGAACCCAAGAAAGTAAATGTCGGTAAGACGATGGCTTCTAATGTGGCTAGTACAAGTGGAACCAGGATCACTACGTCTAATCAGTATGATGCTCTTAATATGGACGATACAGATGTGGATACTGGTCGTACAATGGAGGTTAATGAGGATGAGTCGATTAAGACTGGTTCTACATCACATGTTCCGCTTGTGAGTGATTCAATGGGAACAATAGATGTTGGTTCTACTCCCATAGTTGAGAAAATTGGTAAGCTTGAAAAACTAATTATTGATGGGAAAGCTACTCTTGTGGATGATGATGGTCAACCTATTCCGTCTACCTCTTCTACTAAGAGAGCTAACCCTTTTTCTAAAGTGGGAGAGATTGAGGTGTCTGATTCTGAAGATGAGGTTGTTGCTAACCCATTTGATGAGTCTGCTAATATATTTGGTGGTGGCCAAGAGTTTGAAGATGAGTATGATGACTATGACTTCGATGACTATGCAAAGCAGGTTCGGGATCTTCCTGGGAATTTGGATGCCTTTAATGCCATGTATGGCACAACGTTTCAAGGTCCTAGGAAGTAATCTTATTTCGTTCTGTCATTTGTTATCTTTTGAGTAGTGATTTGTTTTCTTGTTTAGAAAATAGGAAGTATCTTGTTATGTAAGCTCTATGCCTATGTAACGGGCTGATATATGGGATTTCACTCATATACATTGTACTTAAACGTTTATTTGGTTAATATATTTACCAGGGTGCAGGATTACTCCCCTTTACCAAAAAAAAAAATGTTTATGACTTTATTAAATAAAAGTTAGAAGTTTATCAAGTTTATTGTGTAGAAAACGCAAATGAAAAAAAAAAAAAAAAAAAAAAAAAAACCCCCAGAATCGATGGAGAAAAAGCCCACTGTCTTGAATTTGCAGCAGGTTTTTTCAAACCAGTTTGAACAGGTTTTTCCCCAGTCCGGTTTGGAAATCGATCCGGAACTAGTTCTATAGGTCCCGATTTTTTGAACCTGAAAACCTATAGAAACCGGAACCGGTTTTTTTTACTTTGACCATAAACCGGAACCGATTTCAAACCGGTTTGGAAACCAGTCAATGTCCACCTCTACACGTTGGTGCTTAGGTGCTCTTATGGACGGTATTCATGCATGGTCGAAGAACATGCAACATAGCTTTTCTTGGACCAGTTGAGTAAACAATCAGGCCGCTCACTATTAACATTTTCTTTGAATCAATGTATTTTGCACAATGTTTCCTTTCCTTTTGATCTCACCTCAATGTCAAGGAGTGATAATCATAATTTTGGTTAATCATATACGGGGTATTATATTTCAAGAAAATAAAGAAAGAAAAACAGATGGGCCCACTTGGTTTTGAAGACAACAATGTGAGAAGCATAAGAAAAAAATTCATTTCATAAAGTGGAACCAAGATAATAATGTGACCATATATTGATTTTGTCATCCTAATCATATTTTAAAATCACAATTTATGTAGGTTCATATAATTAAACATAGTAGATACCACTTTCTAACATCAAAAGATTGTGCAGGCATCATATCATAACATAATAATATAGCATATCAACCAGAAAGATATCAAGGACATTCAGCTTCATATTTCCAATGGACTTTCAGATTTAGAGAGCAATATGTCCCCTTAATAACACCGTCGAGAATACCATCACGTTGTGACTTCAATTTGCAACTGCCCTTAATAATCACTTTCTGAGATTCTACTTCTTCCAAGTATGCTTCAATCACAAGGTGACCATTTAAGGGTACAGCTAGCATAGATCTCGTCAGCGGAAGTCTGACATTATTCTCTAAAGGTTCAAGAGGATTAGCTTGAAAGAGTAATGCATGGTAGCGATGTGGATCAGATCTATATGGAAAGTCATCCCCATACGAAGCAAATATATATCCACGAACTTTAGGACCAACAGTCACCGTTTTAAAGCTTACCTCTAGAGTGGTATCGACAGCATCCTTCAATAATATGTAATGCACATCTGTAACGCCGTCCTCACCTTTTTCATCTAGATAACCGCACATACCGACTAATTTCTCTTCCCAAAAATCTGACAGGTCTACTTCAGTCACTCCATTGCAAAGTTGAAAACATTTATCCTTCTTCTTCTTATTAGTAGCAGTAACAAAAAGCCGCATATGAATATCAATCGTTGAAGAAAATGGAACCGCATGCCGAGAACTTGGATTGCCAAGGTAAACAAGCTCACAGTCGATCATTTTTACAGGATTACACCAATCATGGTCGAATAGTGTAACATAAGCATAGTCAGACTCAGATAAGTGATACCCCCCATCTGAAAGTAACCCATAGTTATCCGATATTGAGATGAGCCCAAACAACTTACCCTCTTTAACCGTGTCGGTTATAATAGAGGGAAGAATTGAAAACAACTCAAACCTCGAATTTCTGGGTGGATCCCTGATGAATATTTAAACAACCACAAATTAAAAACAAAAAAAGAAAACAGCATTCTGCAATAGAGATTGAGAGAGGGCTGAGAAATAGGTTAGCTTTCACCAGTTGTCTAGCCCTAAGTTATGCATAGACCTTAGAACTCTGAGTCACTAAAAGATGGCTTTGTAGCCGGTTTGGGTCATTTCATAACCAAAAGATCGTAAAGTTATTCTTCCAAACCTGATTAGTAAACTGATAAAAAGAAATTAAATGTATACATAATTTTGGTTTTATTTATTTATGATATACAATTACAAGCTTCAAAATGACCCAACCTATGCACAAAGTCATTTTTCATAGGCATAACGAGAAGGTACAATACTTTATGCAAACAACCCCTTACTTTACTTTAATTCCATGATATGAAACAGAATTAGCATAGAAAATATCAATTATTTTTAATACTGAAACCGGTAGTTACCTGGCATTTATATCCATTGGTCGTTTTTCGGAAAATAGTAATCCCGGTGGCAGTTGGCTCACTGATAAATCAAAGAATGAGGATGTCTACACAAGAAAAGAATGTAGAAACTGGTTACAAACTTTGTTTTTTTAACTTGACTTATTTAAACTTCATTTTTATATATTCCTGTAATACTTTTACTTGAGATACTTCATACTTGAACCTTGACTTGGTATTTGAAAAATCCTTTATACTTTACTTCTTCATAGTAAATTATTTAAACATTTACTGATACAATAGTATGGTAATGAGTTTTATACACCCAAACCAATTCAAATCGAAGAGCTTATACCCAAAAACTTTAATAAATCTCAAATACCACCTTTCAAAAAAAAGAGAGAAACACTCCATGGTTTATAAACAAAAGATAGTGCCTCATAACAGAGTGCACGGAAAAGAAAAAACCGGACCCGAGAAACCAAATTAACGAAAAATAATAATAATAATAAATAAAAATATATATACTAGATAATGCATACCGGAGGGAACCCCAAAAGATGGAAGCATTTTTCCATTACCACCAGTGTTGCCTCACACAACAATAACGTGCTTGTGTTTGTCTCCGCAAAAGACCCACCCTGCCAATAATTTCAAAGTTACGCTAAATCCCAAACATAAATAATCACATGTCTTTGTAACATCAGAACACTTTATAGAAAAGTCAAGACTCAAGAGAACCAGGAATCAAAATCAATATTTTATGAGAAAAAGGATGGTGAGTTAATAGTAATGATCTGCTTTCACAGCAAACCGGCCACACTAGCAAAACTATCAATATTACACTAAATCGGGACAAAGATCTGTCATATTTGGTTTTGTAGAAACAGAAACTAAATTTAGAATTGTATGCGAAAAAGCACATGTAAGATACCTTGCACACAGAGGAATAGTAGCTGTTAAATTTCTTAGATAGACCGTAAACGTATTGACACATCATATGTGGCAAGATAAATAAACAAGACTCTTTGAGAACCTGAAAAAGAAAGTTAGATTATTAATTAATAAAATACCATGTACAATTTTACATAATCATATTTATATACTTAAGAAAATTTATAAAATCAAACGTTTCAGTTCATTTTTCTTCTACATTTGTCAAGTGTCTTCATTTAGGCAAGTAAATTAGTATTAAAAATTCTCCTTAGAAGTAGTTCATTAAAAGATATTTGTCTTACCTCAGTAAAGTTGAGTAAATGGAATTCCAAGACACGTTCTTCACCTTCTCCCCATTTTGCGTTTTCCTCCAATAGAAACCTTGAAGCCTGTTGCAACAATATCCGTTAACTTATTATTCAGGAAGAGGAAAAGGTTGCAACAAAACTGAAACTAAAAAGAAATTCTTACCTTCATTAACCTATCGATGTCTTTACGAGAATCATTGGTAATTCTACGAATTCGAGCTTGCGTATTTAGCAGATATATAAAGGTATTGCCCTGTTTATCAGTGAATTTGAGCAGACCCTAAGAATACAATACACAAAAGCCTAACATTACTAGTAAATGGAAGAATACCTCCTCATGAAACATCTCATCAATATCGAATTTCCAAATAGCCAATCTATGATGTTTCATGTATGTATGCCTGTTAAGAACACAAAAGCATAAAGCATATATATATATATATATATATATATATATATATATATATATATATATATATATATATATATATATATATATATATATATATATGAATATACATACGAAACTTGATCTAAAAATAGGCTATATCGTTCTATGAAACGAAGGAAATATGCCGGTGTAGAGATTGTTAGATAGAATTAGGAAAAAAGCTATAAATTCATAACGTACTTTATAAAAAAACTCATTATGCTCTATCTACTTCACTTATTGTCATAATACATAACCGTTTTCATTTTATTCGGTTATTTTCTGTCCGTTTTTATCCGTTTTCGTAAATCGTCCATTTTTATCCATTTCATTTTAATCTGTCCGGATAAAAATAGATAAAAACGAATAAAACGGATAAAAACCGTTTGTATTATCCATGTCAAAATGGATAAAAACGGATAAAAACAGACAGAAAATATTACGGATAAAAACGGACAGAAAATAACCGAATAAAATGAAAATGGTTATGTATTATGACAATAAGTGAAGTAGATAGAGCATAATGAGTTTTTTGGTAAAGTACGTTACGAATTTATAGCTTTTTTCCATAGAATTATATAGAAGTTTGGAAATATAATTTGATGACAGCAAGTTCATAGGAAATTCAATTTTACCACTCCTACTAGTATGATTAACACTGATAGCATAAGTACAGTAAGGGTAAAAATTATGATAGAAGTATGAGTCTTACGTAAAAACACAATCTATAAGTGCTTCAACAGTATACCCCAGCATCTTAGCAGCCTCACCTGATATAAAAGAAAAATGTGAAATTTAGCCATTTTAAAATCAATCCCATCATAACGGATTGATGATTGGGGATTTGTTTAAGCTCTAACGGGTAAAAATGTAGTTTTAACTAAAAACGAAACATGTCGAACGGGCTAAAAGCTAGGTTGCTTTATCAAAGAAAGTTTAATGATTTTTGTAATCAAATTAAATAAGTTTGGTAATCACATAATTTATTCACGAAAATGAATAAAGAATAAATGAACAATATCGGGTATACCTTGTTCCACCGCTTTACAACGAGTTTTAGCTTCGTCTAAAAAATTATCTGACAGTTCGGTAGTGCAAGTTCGATATCCTGCATAACTTGTTCTAGGGGGTTTGTGCCTATTACTTGGGATCCACTTTTCAAGTTCAGCAGCCTGGAAAAAATTTAGTATTCAATCTCATCTTTTTTTAGAACATTTTGTCAGTTAAGTTAATTAGGTAGCTATGTAAAAATTACTTACAGTGAAACACATTTCAATATATTCTTGTTGACGAACAGGAGTCAGATATACTATCCAATCGGCCTTATGCACGCAGCGTACATACCTACATATTCCAGAAAATTTGAAAGTCACTGTCATTATGTCATTGGTGAAATGTAACACTGTTTACATTAAATTTACAGGAAAAACAAATCTATTAATAGACAAACATGTTTTCATAAACTCAGCAAGTAAAGTACCACAAAGCTAAGAGATCTTTATACGCATTGTCGAAATCTCTCTTAGCAAGAATAAAAGGTAGTTTTCCTTTTATCACCACCTTTCCTTTTCGTTTTTTCTTCGGAAACCATTTGTCCAATACTTCTCGAGCCCAATGATATATCTCATCTCTCTGAAATAAATGGAATTATTAAACTCAATTAAACTGTAAAATATAAGTATTTTATATCAAACCAGCAGAAAATGTAATATATATATATAGTCAAACAGCTTGATCAACTTGATTTATACTTCAGAATATCTGTGGAAGAACGTAGCAACAATATCCTGAGTTGGGCCAACGGTCGCAGCAACTTTAGAATACTCAAGCATACGAATTAGCGTGTAACCCATAGCGCGTCGTCGAAACAAATCCACATGTATTTCCTCGTCCAATGAGGGATAGTCTACTATTACTCTTTCCACGGGAAGTTTTGGTGCCCAAGTGTCTATTCCATCTTTTAGCATCTTAAGAATGCTCTGCAAGGTAACAAGAAGAATCTAAGTGAAAATTGTATTGTATGTTTTAAAGAGTCGGAAAAGAAAAGAAATAAAATACCTTAGCCATCCATTCCCGTGATAACGAAAAAGTTATAAAACCAACATCATGTATGGAGGTTCCTTCCTCTATCATTATCAGGTCAGATACGGGAAGATTTCTCTTGATCTCCTGTAATTATAAAATACCACACGTAAGATTTAATTAATTACAGTTATAAAAACAACTCTGGTATATTCAAAAACAATGATTGACAAAACATATCACCTCTCCAACATCTCTTGGTCCTTTAAGCTTTTCTCTATTACCAACATCTCTTCGTCCTCGGTGCCTTCTATGCTCTTTTCTTAACTTGGGCCATATGCTTAAGACATTTTCGCTGTAAATTTGTCATCACTTAGAAGAAAAAACTAAACGTAGCTAGGAAAGTAAAAAGACAAAAAACAACATATACCAAGTGTAATCACCATGCTCCTTTTTCGTGCTGGAAGAAATCAAAGCATATTCTTCTAATTCGGAAAACCTACTTTTCAGAGAGTTATTAAATGGCTCTGAAATTTCTTCTAGAAAGCTCCATCTGTTGATTTCTTTTTGAACCTGTAATACAAATCAGTGCCATTAACTAATTTATAAATTTATAAAGAAAAAGCATAATGATGTGTATGTCAGTAAAAGGCTTACATCTGCCATTGTTGATGTTGAAGCTGCCATTGTTGATGTAGAACATAATGGATGCATACCTAACTCATTTACGATTTCTTCAAGTCTTAGTCTGTTACCTTCGTGTATTACCAAACTTGCGATTTCTATTAGTCTCCTTGTATAACCTTCCTGTATTGCCATCATCGTAAATTTATATATAATGAAAAAGACATGATAATGTGTACATAAATAATAGACTTACCTCCTCAGTTGTTGAGGAAGAAGCTGCCAATGTTGGTGTAGAAAAGAATGAGTGCATGCCTAACTCATTTATGATTTCTTCAAGTGCCTGTGCCTGTATAACAAAACAAGTGCCATCAGTGTAAATTTATATACCCAAAAGGCATGATAATGTGTGCATTAAGAGTAATAGACTTACATCTATCGTTGACGTAGAAGCAGCCACTTCTGATGTAAGATTTTCAAGTTTTTCCTGAAGGCTGCATCCCTCTATTTCTTGTTTATCTTCCTGTTTTGCAAAACAAGTGTTGTTATTTACTACCGGGCACGTCTCAAGTCTCACGGAGGCCTATGTATATGAGGCTTTTTCGCCAAAAAAGTTGGCAATTTTTAATACTTCAGTTTTATGTAACATTTACTATTTGGATTTTCTTTGATGCAAAATCTTTACTTGTAATTTTAGAATCAATTTCGTATAACAACTCTTTTCCAATTGACAAAGTAACTAATCCATTTAAGCCACAAAAAATGAGTTTATGAAACATAAGCCCAAAACCAAATAAGTCATAAGCCGAAACAAACACCCCCGAATTTTCAAGGTTAAAACATTAAACAAGTTTTCAAGCTATACCCTTAACTTAAAGAATAAGCACAACGGAAAACTTACTTGAGTCGAGCGAAGTGAACGCCATAGAATAGCCGGAGTAACTTTCTTCTACAGAATCGTGATAATGTGTACTTTAATAATAGTAAAAAAAAACTCGATTTATGTATAAGAAAAAAACATGTACTAGACTTACATCCACAGTTGATTTATTCTTATCTTTTCCAGAAACATTATTTTTCGACCATGTCATAGGTATCATGAATTGAGGCCGCTCCATCTAGTAAGTAACAAACATGTAATGTTACCGAAATAATTACTACATGGTAAATTAAAAGTAACATATATAATAGTCAATTAGCAGTTTATTACCCTGAATTGGGGGTTTTCTTCTACTTCTTCTACAAACATCGTATTTTATTTTATTTTATTATATTATATCATGAGATGTTTGTTTAAGCGGGTTTATTGGCACATGTTTGACAAGTTTATTTTTTTCCGGCTTATTTCGAAACTTGTCTACTTCTTAACAAACAGCTCATATGTATATATATCATCCATAAATAAACAAATACAGTAAATAAATAGCATTAATATTAGAAAGGAAAGTTTATTACCGGGAGATTTATGGTTTTACAGTTGGTGGCTTGAGCGATTGAAAGGAGTAAATGAGGATAAGATATGAGTGGATCTTGTATTTATATTTAGGGTTTGCAATATTAGAATATATATAATTTTGGCCCTTCAAGATTGGAAATACTTTATTATTCCACAATACAACAAAACATTACAAAAGCAAATGGTTGGAGGGGAGGGGACACCCACGTGTGGGAAACACACAAAGACAAACAACAAACATGACCACTTAAGTTCAAGTACAATGAAGGACCACATAAGTATACAAGTACAATTACAATGAAGGACCACAACTAAACAAACAAACAATAGATCTTGGAATTAAAATGGTGCCTTTAACTCATACTTACTTTTAACTCATACTTTGGCCAATGCTAATGGCAATCACAATACTTGTGGTTACCCTCTGTCACATCAGTGTCACATCATCTTTCTCTCTCCAAGACTACACCCAACTATAACTTGTTAGTGGTGACCACAATGGCGACCGTAACTTTTTTTTTTCTTTCTTTTTTTTAAAAGAAAAAGAAAAAAAAAAAAAAAAAAATCTTTCATAACTAAAGTTGTGTAAATTTTGTGTTATAAATATTTTTTTTCTTTCTTTTTTAGATATATTTTCTTTTTTACTTTCGGTGCTAGTCAATATTTAAGTTGTGTAAATTTTGTGTTATAAATAAATTCTAGGTATTTTTTTCCTTTTTACTTTGAATGGGCCTTTATGTTATGAATTTACAAGCATTGGGCTTGAGGATATAGAGTTTGTGAATAAAATAAATGCTAGTTAGGTTATTAACATCTTAACCAGCCGCTTCTTCTTTCTTCTTCTTTCTTATCCTAACATCTCACTCTCGGTGTCCTATCACTCACTCCATTTCTTTGACTCTCCAACATCAACTGCCAACTTGATTAAAAAATATATGTACAAAATGATAAACAGCTCATACACATACCTTCTTATCCAAAATGATAAACAGCTCATACAAGAAATCATCCGGTATTGTCTTTTGATGAAAGGTATTTTCAATTATTTGGTGAGTCTATTCATTTGTCACTTGATGAAAGAACAACTATCTAATATATGGTAATATTTATTTATGTTTGTGTGTGTATTTTTCTGGATGCAACGGTCAAAAAACAAGGGAAGATGTGCCAATTTAATCGGTTGCCAGGCAAACCGAAATATTGTAAAGGTTGAGGGTTTGATCGGTCACACTCGGTTGGGCTAGTGAGCACAACTCGGTCGACTACTCGGTTGGGGTGGCAACCAACCGAGCCATTAGCATTGGCCTTAGAGAAATAAGTTGGAGGCTTTAACTTATACTTAATTTTATGCCTAAACTAGCTTATAAACCCGTGAAATTCACGAGTGTTTAAAGAAGTGATTCATTAAGAAGTTGAGCATGTGAATAAAGTAATAAACAACAACGAACGATATAAGTTCCATTTTTTTAAAAGGAATAATAAATAAAAAATCAACGATCCTATAAACAATTATAGACCCATGAAATCACGGGAATCTTGAAAGAAATTATTCACTTAAGAGTTACGTGTGTGAATAAATTAAAAACCAGCAACCAACATAAATAGGTTCAATTTTTTTAAAGGATAATAAGTAATATGTCAATGATAAGATAAACAATTTGATTTGTAACTATTAAAATAGTAAACATGCATGTATCTTCTTCTCCAACTCTTCTCAAACTGGTAGATAGTCTTGAAGATCAATGGTATGTAGTCAACGTCAGGCACTTGAGTAGTCCATGTTCATTCCATGAACGCCTAACAAAAATCCAACTAAAAGGAAGTTGTTGATAAAAATATATGTAAAGTAAAAAAAATGTTGTAAAACATATCACTTATAATAGTTGTACATATATGTTTAACATAAACCCTCATACAAATATGCCAAAGACTTGAGTAAAATAAAAGCAACACTTTAATTATATCATTCGCGGGTACAACTAATGAAGACAAAGACGGGAATCCCAAATTCATCTTGCACTCATACTTGAACCGGTCATGTTGTCATCTTGCTTCACCCATGTCATCCAACATTGTAAATCATATTGGCTCTACTTATGCCATCAATAAGAATGCAACTGCAATCTGGAAAACTGTCTTCAAACATGACTTAATAAAACATCTGACATTTTTCATAGAGCTATGAGTTATCAAAACACGACGTCTTAAATATAAAAATTGTGAGTGTAAACAATATTTTTCTGAATCTAAAAGTAACATGTTAAAGTTGGAATCCCATTGTAACCCTTTTTACAACCTACCAATCTTTCCTTCTCCAATAAAGAGTATGTTTTGATATCAAAACAAAAATCAAGAGTATGTTGATGATCAAATATACTATTGGCTTATTTAGTGATATAAGAAGTGATGGATAAAAAAATCAATAGTGTGTTAACTACCCACTGTTGATGGTTTCATTAATCTATATTTGATTTTGGCTATAAAACATAAGCATAAGATACCTCTTTATATGATATTCGGTCTTTTCTTTCATTCACGCATTTCTTCGAACCCATAATAGGCATATACAATAGGATCTTCCTCTTATCTGCATATTTGGCCTGCAAAAAATAAAGAAAAATCCCAAACATTAAACAAATCTATGATTTTGAGCCATGTAATTCAGATGGCAAAATGATAATGATGAACTTCCATTAAACACAACTTAATTTGCAGCATATAGTTCAAAGATTAAACACAAAAATCATAAAGTAAAAAAGTAAATAGGATAGATAAGACCTCTACTTGAAGAATGTACATGGCCCCATCGAAATCATAGTAGCAATTAAAAAGTTAGGTTGATGTAGTTTCCGTGCTATTAAACACATGCTTAGGCTATAATCAATCACACGACCTTCTCAAATTGGTTCAGTATTCCAGTTGATAAAGTGAGTTCATATGTTAAACACGTATACAAATCTTAATACCTATTACAAAACTAATTATTCGCCTAAGCCTTTCCTTTGTTCTACTAATCAACTTTG
This sequence comes from Chrysanthemum makinoi, assembly GCA_910596185.1. Lineage (NCBI taxonomy): Eukaryota > Viridiplantae > Streptophyta > Magnoliopsida > Asterales > Asteraceae > Chrysanthemum > Chrysanthemum makinoi. The sequence goes on from OU343221.1 coordinate 25,653,850, forward strand.
AGCAGTTGGTCAAGTCAAAGGGCAACCATGCATCTAACGTGAAATAAAACAAACAACCAAAATTTGAAGTATATGGTTTAGTATATGAATTCACTTTGAAAATGTATAAGTAAATGGAAGTATTAGCAATAAATCATAGAAATAATATATGAGTAATTAAGATGGAAATTGGTCGTCATGGGTAGCATTATGTCTTTATTGGGTAAAATGGGTAAGAAATATCAGTATTGGTTTATATACATAGATATGGGTCGGTAAGGGTCGTGACAATTTACACTAAGCAAAATTGAAAGAAAAAAAATGTATCTTACAAGTTTTGTACTAAAATTTCAAATCTAAAATTATCTTTAAAACCTCTACAACACATTGGTATTCAACAACGGGCATCAACTTCATAATCTAAGCACACATTTAATGTAATCAACTACTAACTTAAGAACATGGATCATCATACAAGAACCAATAACGAACTGATATTAAGACCAAATATTTTGATATCCAAGTTGAGAAAGTTTACAACTTTACCTTAACATAATATCTTTTAGTAACTACTAAATATTAACACTTCTTAATCAAAGAACACGTAGTTTAACAAAAAAGAATGAAGTATTAAGTATTATTGTGCTCATTCAACGGGGTGAAGAAATGTACCTGAGCAAGATCAATTTCAAGTAAACAAGATTCTTTTTCTTCAGTTGCAACTCCTAAGGGCACGTTTGGTAGAGAGAAATTCAGATAAATGAAATGAGGCAGAGATTAGAAATCCAGAGAATAGAAATTAGTAGAGAATTCTGATGAATTCTACTGTTTGGTAACAACATAGAATTGACCCGAGAAATAAGAAATAATTATTTTATTTATTATTATAATTATTTTATTTATTATTAAATACGTCAAAACAATACATGTTACAGTACATAGCATAACTAGAGAAGCTACAATCAATTAATACGGAGTACAATACAAGAAGGTAGTGTACATAATACATCTCAGCAAAACAAAGTAAACTAGAACTCATCATCTTTGTTGTCTCACACAAATTCTGCAAGTTGAGTTTGTTAAGGAGCCCCACTACATATGCATTGATTCAATTTAAATCTACTGCATTATTATAGCAACAGTAGTCAAAACTAATACCAAGATTCAAAAGGTCAGTTTAGTGGCAAGGGAGTGACCGGAGGAGCAGCGGGTGAGTCACCGGAGGAGGTGGAAGAGTCACCGGAGAAAGAGGCGAATGATAACATGTTGCCTAAGACAAAACAATCCGAGATAGATGACAGAGGTGGAGCAGTCGTCACAATCGCCATAGCAATTGGGGCATGAAAATCTAAATTTTTTGTGCAACATGTGATTTGCACGTGATTTAGTCAACTTATACCCCCTTTTTATTAATGGATGTCAAAAGGGACGGAGCAATTTTGGTAGAGAATTCCCATTTCAACACAAAAAGGTATGGAAATCAAAATACAAAGGAACCATATCCCGAGATTTCTATTTTCTCCGCCTCTCTTTTTCTCTACGTAACCAAACAAGGGAAATGAGGTCATTTCCTTTTCTTTGCCTTCAACTCTCCCTACCAAACACACCCAACAGTCCATCATTTAATAGCTCATCATGTGTACTTTCTATTTCGCCTCCCTAAATATAAAAGTCACATCAAGATGAAAAGAACATAAATAAAGATTGGACATTTATAATGCTCTACAATGGTGTAACCTAAACCTGTTCATGCTCAAATGCTAGATTAGAAATCAAATACCCAACTAAACTCTTAAAGACGTACCAAGTGTGAGGTGAACATGTTTATGTTCTTTCGCTATCAAAGGTTCGCTACTACTTTGCATTAATTTGCCACCGAATTTCACAAATAGTTGTTTTTTCATAACCTTGTAAAGTTTCACTAATAAACTAAATATACAATTCACCAATAAAGATAAATAATTAGTAGCCTTTACTAACAACGTAATGGTAATACTAAGGTTGCAACCTATCATAATCTATATACCAAATGCTTACAATATGGCAAAAACAAATTACATTTCTCTTAGACATTTCATGTGACCTCCAAATCACATAACTATGGTAAACAACAAAATAAGTGAATCAAAAGTATCCAAATCTACGTTAAGCTTATTGGAGAAACTAAGTAATGTACCAAAGTTATTAGAGAGATTGCAATAATCACAAAAAATCACATATTGTGATGGGTCTCTAAACTCACTTAAATATATTGACTAATAAAAGGGTTTCAATTGTGACCTTTAAAAAATCACGGAAGTTAAAACCATAGTAAACCTATGCGTAACGTCAACATTTAATTCTTTTAATTAAATTGGATCAAAGCAAATATATTAAACTGAATCAAAACAAAACCAATTCATTAAAGTACTTGTACTATGGCTAATGAGTCATTTCTCTCCGGCAATCGAAACTTGTATCCTCGTCAAGCAATCGAGACGATTGATTAACCGTAGCCACACTCTAATTAGTTCCATTAAACTGACAATCAAACTCGTATCTTTGGCATATAAGCAAGGAGAATTACTAAATATCTATGACATTCAAAATTAGTACACTCTATATAAACAACCTCACTTACGAAAACATTAATTTTGCTTAAAAGGGTTTAAAAGATATCATACCGTGCTACTAAAAGTTCCTTTCACACATTTCATCAAACACCTTGCACTCTTTAACTCACTTACAGACCATGAATCACAGCAAAAATTACACCAACCTTCATATCTACTACATATAACGACCCTCATATTGATAATCAATAGAAAATTTAGAAGTACCAAATTAATACATCAAACTAAACAAAGGAAGATAAATCAAAACTTACATATGGCCAGCAACCAAAAAATATCATCGACTTGAGATGTTAAGGTTTTATAAGAATGATTGAATCAAAGAGAGAATAAAAAAAACATAACTGTCATTTGAATGTGAAGAATAACTTACGGAAGAAATTTTTTATCATAGAAATTCGTAAGGATGCTTTTTTTTAATGCTTTAAATGTCGTATTCATTATTTTAGGGATGATTTGAATAACGTGTATTGTCATTAATGTGTTGTAGAAATTGATTTTTTGTGATGAATCTTATGGTAGAAGCTTTATGATTGAAGAATTAAGAAGAGTACTTGTATTTGCCTATATTACTCACCAATAACATTAGTGACACATCATAATATTAATTGCAATATGTGCTTCAAAGAATTGTAACAAACTCTTGTTTTTGTTTATTAGAATAAGATTTGAATGTTACTTTTCATTAGTTAAAACTGAAGGACTCACTTCATCATAAACAAATAATTTAGTGCCACATACTTTTAGCCACAAAAATTAGGAATGAGTTTAGACCTCTCAATAATTTCTCAGTTTTTTAATAAGATCCAAAAGCCATTAAGTGATCTAAAACATCTGGATTTTCATATAAACTCGTTAATTTTAAATTCACAAACTAACACAATAAAATTTACATAGATCTATGTGTTTGCAGTCTTTGGGGCCGTTTTGATTATGCTAGAGCTTTGATTGACATCAAGGCGGATCGGGAGCTTAAAAAGACAATGGTTATTGCTGTACCAAGCTGGGATAGAGAAGGGGAGGTGTTGCATATTATTAGAGTGGAATATGAGTGCAAACCACCTCGTTGTGGTGTTTGTATGGTTTCTCGCCATTATGAGACTCAATGTCCCAAACGTGTGCCTATTGACCTTAAACAACAAGCACAAAAAGAATGATGGGTTTCAAAGGCCTCAGAGGAAGGCGTTTCGTGGTATTGAGGTGGGAAAAGGGGCTAAATTTAGCCCTTCTAAACCTAAAAAGCAGGCGTATTAGCCTGTGTCGAAGAAGCCGGATGCAACCAAGAAGAAAATTACTGAAGTGGCTAGTACAAGTGGGACGAATATTGCTACATCGAATCTGTTTGATGCTCTTAATATGGTTGATACTGGTGAGGCTGGTAATCCTGGTGTTACTGTTGATTTGACTAATGATGGGGCTAATTTAGATTTTGGTAGTAATAAGGAAGCTAAGGTGGTAGAAGAGGAAAGTACTATTCCTATTGTTGAGAAAATTGATAAGCTTGAAAAGCTAATTATTAAAGAAAAAGTTACTCTTCTGGATGATGATGGTAAACCTATAAAAAAGGTTGATTTGAAAGAGAAGGAGCAGGTTGCGGCTACTACGGCTACAAAGCCTAGTTATTCATCTTCTCCGTATTCTATAGTTGGTAACCCATACTCTAAAGTGGGTGAAGTTGTTGTTACTGACAATGATGAGGACGAGGTGCTTGAGCCGGATAACGATATGGCAAAGTTTCTTGCTAGTGGCAATCATCAGCTTGAAGATTATTTTGATGATGATTATGCGGCTCAGGTCTACGATTTACCAGGGCAATTGGATGCTTTTTGTGACTTGTATGATTTCAAGCTTCAAGGTCGTCGTAGGAAGTAATTTATGTTTAGTAGGTCATAAGATTAGCATGTCTTTCTTATGTAGTGATTTTGGTTGTTGCTCATTTGGTGCTTGTTCAAAGCTCATGTAACGGGCCGAGATGAGAGACTCACACTCATCCGTTGGACTTAAACGTTTTTTGGAGCAATATATTTACCAGGGTGATCCCTTTTACCCAAAAAAATTTTACATAGATCTAAACAAACAAAGTAGCACTAACTAATCAATGAATTAAACTTATTTATTATGGTGTGTTCTAGTACACCGGAACAAGAAGAGTCAAATATGATGATCTGAATCTTTTAAGGGTGGTTGATGGAGTCTTGTTGCTGAGCTGGACATGTAGATTTTGAGACTACTTGTCGTGTCTAACAATGGTTGATACTTGTAACTTTTTTCTTTTGGAATCATGGGATAGAAGTAGTTATGCTAGAGCCTTGATTGAAATCAATGCGACTAATGAATTTCGTGATACTTTGGTTTTCGTTGTCCCTAAGCTTAAAGGAACTGGCTATACGAAACACACCATTCGTGTTGAATGGGATCCTCCTCGATGTAGTAAATGCTTGGTATATGGTCATCTTCTTGAGGAATGTCCTAAAGCTCCTCCTAAACGTGTTCTTAACTCTTCAGGAGCTAATAAGGGAGCGTCGAATAATGGGTACACTACTGTCATGCGAAAGGGTCCCAGGTATAAGCGGGTGTTTGTGGTTGCTAAGACCAAGAATATGGAATTTAGGTCGGTTGCCCCTAAGACTACTACTACTAAGGAGGCATCTACGTCCAAACAACCAAGAAAGGTTGTTGAAGTGATTAACACGGATAATGCTTTTGACGGTCTTGGTGATTTAGATGAGGATCCTTTTGTTAGTAAACAGGCAAGTGTTACCATTGATGCATTTGACAGTCCGAGTAATACACCTCTTGTTGAAAAGATTAATAAGATTGAAAGTCAACTAATTGAAGGTAAAAGTTTGTGTTTGTGGCTGACGATGGAAAGCCGCTTCCTATGCAAAAGGAGACTCCTGCAGGTCACATGGGTAACTATGAAGATATTCCTAACTCATCCAATGTTGTTGCTTGTGTTATTTCTAATTGTACACATGTTATGATTAATGAGGGTAAAAGGGTAGGTAATCCATTTTCTAAGGTTGAGAATTTGGTTACTTTGGATAATGATAATAATGATGAAGTCGGAGATGTTTATGATTAGCCTTCTCGTTTCATGGCGAGTTCAGGTGCATATGATGCTAGTTTACACGAGGATGAAGATTTTGATCTATACGACACTTATGACCTCCAAGGTTTAACTCCAGAACAACTCGCATTTTGTGACTCGATGGATATAAATCTTCGTGGTCAGTATAAACATTAGTTTTATTTCTTAACTTTTTGGTTGTTGATCATAAGATTGATTTGTCTTTCTTATGTTATTTTAGGTCTGAAGCATTGTAGGTGTGTTTGCTTTGCCTTTTTGGGCTGAGGTATGTGATTCACTCATACTCGTTGTAATTAATTATTTTTTCGAGTAATAATATTTTACTGAGGGTAACCCTTTTACAAAAAAAAAAAAAAAAAAAAACGCTTTTTGTTTTGCTGAATAAAGATCTAGTAAACAGTAATGTTGTCCAAGAGCTTTTTAAGCTTAAGTTATGCTTAACTAAAAGATGATTTAATGTGAAAACCCTCCACAATCAATTTATATTTTGAGCAATTTTATTCTAATTAAGTCGTGAACAAACACTTTTAAATAACTTTCTAAAATTATTTTTTTCATTAAGACAATTAAGTCAAATTCAAACACCACCTTAAACTAGTGATAATAAGACTCGGTTTAATAGAAACCTTAAAAATGCATATATTATTGTCATTTTAGTGTCACTTTAATTTTGTTTTTTTACAAGTAAATTCATCACCAACTTATTATAATCGGACAATTTCTGCATTGAACCATTCACGATGTATTAAAATGATTTTGCCTATAAATTTCTTAATATGTACGTTTTTACCTTTTGTTTTTCTTTTTCTTTTCTTTTCTTTGCTTTGTAAAAAAAGGTAACATTCACTAATTGCACGGAATGTATCTTTTTTGCCATATTTTATATTTCTGTGTAAGTATCTTGTTTTATTTTGAAAAGGGAAAATTTTCTAAATGCCCTAGTTGCCCAACTATATTACCCTAAATGCCTCACTTTTTTTTCACTTCTCATAATGCCCCATGAGCAACTCTCCCAATTCCAAATTTTGGCAACCATCCCAAATTTATGACATGTGTCCCATGTTGTGGGTCACCTTGTACTTTATTAGTACAAGTGTACTAATTATTTGGTTGGGCAACTTTGACTTTCAATATTGGGCAACTGATAATTTTTCTCTTTTAGTAAAAAAGTATGGTCTTATTTTATTAATAAAAAATACATAAATGTTGGGCAACTGGGTCTCACATGTATGTACTTTTGGGCAACTTATGATGTATATAGTATTAAATGTATTATTGTATAAAAAAATTAAAAAGGGTATAACTAATTTTATACCCTTTATACATTTATACACTTTACACTTCCAAATACAATCTTCCTCAACACACTTCATCCACCACAACACACAGTTCTTCCACAACCGCCACACTTCTTCCACAACCACCACAACACACTTTCTTCCTCAACACACTGTCATCAACAGATAACTTTGCTTCTTCACATCGCCACGACACTCTCCGATCTAATGTCTATAAGAAAAACGATTTGGGCTAGGGTAAGGGTTTCGCTATTTGGGCGTTTAATTTTATGTATTACATCTATTGATTTATGGTTTCGTTAATTTAGGGTTTCGCTAATTTAGGGTTTCGTTTATTGATTGTGTATCGGTAATTTAGGGTTTCGCTTATTTAGGGTTAACTTTTTAAGTTGGTATCGTATTGATATAGGGTTACGGTAATTGTTCTTGTTTGATTTTGGGTTTCGATATTTTAGGGTTTATTTTTTAAGTAGTTAACGTATTGGGTGATTAATTGTTTTTGTTAAGTTTTGTGAAACAAATTGTGGAGAAACAAAATGGGTGATTAATTGTTCTTGTGGTTTTAGTGATTTGTTGCTACTTATTAAGTTTGAGAAACAAAATTATGGATGTTGTTGTAGACTAAGTGACTAAACCACTGTAAGATAAGTGGTAGTAAGTGAATAAAGCACTCTAATGATGGTGCAAACTGGTTGGGTTAACGAAACAAAATACACTGAAAATTAAACTGCGACAGAACTAAATATAATCCGGGTGATCCCAAGTTTGAGAGTTGTTAGAGTCGTAACCATCGTCGTAAAGATACTCAGAGCAACCTTCAAATCTGGTCTCATCCCACTCTGCATACAATGCATTGAATTCTCGTCCGACTTTCCGTTGTTCGCTTTCAGCTTGATCCATACGAGCAGCTTCCTCCATCTGTAACAGCACTTCTTCATCTTGGAGCATAAGTTGCTCCCTTTCGGCTTCCTCCTTAATAGCAGCTTCTCTTTCTACTATATCCCATTCTTCTTCCTCCTTAATAGCAGCCTCCTCCATTTCTATAAAAAGTTGTTCTTCATCAATTTGTTCGCCAAAGTCTTTTTGTTTTTGAAATTGTTGGCCGAAGTCTTTTTGTTCCGGAAACAGATTCCGAAATTGTTGGTGAAGTCTTTTGTAGACATTTTTGATAGAATTTTGTAACCTATTTACCAACACCAGTTGAATTTAAATTCACACATATAAGGTGGGTAAGTTTGAAAATTTATTACCCTTAATATGTCAATAAATGTGGTGCAGGTGGAACCTCTCCCATATAGTTGACATGGGCCCACATTGTACTTACATAACTGATTTATTGGGCAACTTTTGCTTGTTTATTAAACATTTAGTTATCTAATAAAACACTGAGTATTTTTCTTCTCTTAAGATAATTGTAAGCCACCATGAATACCTGCTGTGGCCAACCCTAGATAATTGTAAGCCACCGTTAATCCCCCAAAATATAAGGATTTAGTCAACAACCACTGCTAGTTCAGAAGAAACCACTGCTAGTTCAGATACACCGCTTATTATAACCTTAATAGGTGTGTTTTGTGTATTTGTGATATGTATGAGGCTGTGATGACAAATATCTTACTTGATGAAGCAAATGATGTGATTGACCATATCTTGGCATGGCAGTTTTTTTACATTCTTATGCAGCCATGGCGGTTATATCTTGATGTCATTGTTGTTATCTATTTTAATACAGATCTGAGCCTTGATGTTATAGTACCATACATTACTGTGTACCCATGGGGCAGAACGTTTGATTGTTGCCAATGTGTGTTTGAGAAGGAAGGTTTGACTTTCAGTGGGAAGATTTTATGTGTGTGTTAGTAGCAGAAATGTATGTTGGCATGGCAATTTTAATACATTATTTGATATGCAAGAGGCTATGACGATGATTATCTTATTTGATATGCAAATGATGTGATTTACCGTATGTTGGCATGGCAATTTTAATACATTATTTTGCAGCCACGGCGGTTATATCCTGATGTTTTTGTGTTTATCAAACCTTTTACAGATCTGAGCCTTGCTAATGCATATAAAAAGAAACTCCTGATTGGTATACTCACATAGATGATTAACATCTTCGGGTCAATCATGTTTCATTGTGGTTGGCATCCTATAGCAACACATGAATATATATTTTCTGTGAGAGTATATAATCATTTCTCCCTAGCAGACGCCCGTCCCAATGAACCATGATTGGCTCGAAGATTTGTATCATGTATTTGAGTAAACTGTTTACATGTAACTTTTTCAAACAATTCCATTATGCATATATGCTGTTAATTGGTAAGAGGTTGTGATGACAAGTATCTTATTAAATCATGCAAATGATGCGATATTCCGTTTCATGGCGCGACAATTCTATAGTATTGCAGCCATGGTGGTTGTATCCTGATGTTGTGCAAACTATTGATTTATACAGATTTGAGCCTCCGTATTATGTTACGAAACTAACATATGAATGATCAAAGATGGATGTACGACACCACCTCTGAGTAGCAAAAAAAACTTAATATGGTGTCGTTCATCCATCTTTGATTATTCATTACTGTTTGCAGTCATGGCGGTTATATCTTAGATGCAGCAAGGTTAACCAAATGCAGATAGTTTGTTTACTTACAATTCAGCTTTGTTGATTGAATGGCATGTCAGACCTGGGATCATTTGTGTGAATCATAAATCAACCTAGATCTGACATGCTATTCAATCAGCAAACCTGGATTGCAGGTGAACAGACAAGTATATGGAGGTGTTTTACACCAATGTCAAAGCCGTCTCTTTCCCATGGTGCATTTAGGGAAGTTAATTTTTTCATATTTTGATTTTTTGTTACTTTATATTATGACTTGGTTCCTGATGATGAGGGTTGAATCTCTAAGGGTAGAAAGGTGGTGCAAAAGGGTTTAGCTTGCTCTCAGAGTTCATAACTGTGTATGTGTTTTTAGTGTGTAATTTTTGGTGTGAAACTCTGTGTGTGTGTGAGAGAGAGAGAGAGAGAGAGGTCAGAGATGATAAGAAAAGAGATGAAAAGGTTGGTAAGGATAGTGGTGGAATGGTGGCGAGAGATATGAAAGGGTTTGTGAGGGTGCCTCATTAACCCCACTTCACTAGCACTATTCTAGAACTATCATTACAAACTCTTTCATCTCTCTTCTTGTTAGCTCTGCTCTCTCTCTCTCACACACACCTACAGAGTTTCACACCAAAAATTACACACTAAAAACAGATACACAGTTATGAACTCTCAGAGCAAGCTAAACCCTTTTGCACCACCTTTCATATAATTGTTATAGGCTGTTGATATATTTTTATAAAAATTTAGTTTATATATGTAAAGGAGTTACTTAACAAAGAAGGAACAATATGATATACTTGTGGATTCAAAGTCAAGTTGAAAATAAGAATGTGGCCATAGGCAACTTCATACATTCAAATTGTCTTTGAATATCTCAATGATCACCTAGATTGTGTGTATACTGAAATGCTTTTCTAGAATCCACGAATTGTAGAAAAGACGTTGGTACTTTGAGCTTCCCCTCGAAAACCCATTCCTATATCACTGTCATAGCAATGGGTTTTGACATGGCAATGAGATTTCGTGTGGAGGGTCAAAGTACTAACGTTTATCCACTTGTTTATAACATATTGACAAGCAACTTTGTTAACCAACTCCTTTACATAGGTAATTGTTTGAAGTATTTGGTTTATTTTGGGACACATGTGTGTATTTGTGATAAGCAAAAGGCTGTGATGACAGATTATCTTATTTGATATGCAAATGATGTGATTTACCGTATGTTGGCATGGCAATTTAATTACATTATTTTGCAGCCATGGCGGTTTTATCCTGATGTTCTGGTGTTTATCCAACTTTTTTACAGATCTGAGCCTTGCTAATGCATATTACACTGCACACTTAGTTTCGAACTTTATATGAGTCTGGTATACTTGTTATAGACTATTGCCAGGTTTTTAAAAAAAGTTAAGGATCAATTTGATATACTTGTGGATTAAAAGGGAAGTAGAACATTTCTAGGTGGCCACGTTACTTTGTATATGCGTAGGGAATTTCAGCATAGCTACCCATTCTTAATTCTCAAACAGTGCCTTTTGTTTTTTCAACAATCTAGCAATCCGCCTGGTGCAGGTCTTTGCTCAAAGGGAGTTGAAACGACAAAAGGTACTGTAGGGGAATTCAGAAGGGATCACTACGTTGAAATTCCATACACATGTACAAAGTAACGCGGCCACATTGGTATGTTCAACTTCTTTTTGAATCCGCAAGTATATCAAATTGTTCTTTAACTTTTTTTACACAATCTAGCAAAACTATATTTATAATTTTAAAAAACATAATTAACCCTTTTCAGTTCCCATACATTTCCTTTTGTCCACAAGTGTGTATTTGTGATATGCAAGAGGTTGTGATGACGATTATCTTATTTGATATGCAAATGATGTGATTTACCGTACGTTGGCATGGCAATTGTATTACATTATTTTGCAGCCATGACGGTTATATCCTGATGTTCCGGTGCTTATCCAAATTTTTTACAGATCTGAGCCTTGCTAATGCATATCAGTATGCACACTCAGTTTGGAAGTTTATATGAGTCTGATATACTTGTTATACACTTTTGATAGGTTGTTAAAAAAAGTTAAGGATCAATATGATATACTTGTGGATTAAAAGGGAAGTAGAACGTTTCTAGGTGGCCACGTTACTTTGTATATGCGTAGGGAATTTCAGCATAGCTACCCATTCTTAATTCCCAAACAGTGCATTTTGTTTTTTCAACAATCTAGCAATCCGCCTGGTGCAGGCTTTTGCCCAAAGGGAGTTGAAACGACAAAAGGTACTGTAGGGGAATTCAGAAGGGTTCACTAAGTTGAAATTCCTTACACAGCTACAAAATAACGCGGCCACATTGGTATGTTCAACTTTCGTTTGAATCCGCAACTATATCATATTGTTCCTTAACTTTTTTCAAGAATCTAGCGAAACTATAATTATGTTTGTTCAACAATAGCCTGGGAGTTGGTAAGACAATACACATGATCATGTATACAAAAGAGGTGTGTGTGTATGAGGCTGTGACGACATGTATCTTATTAAATCATGCGATGCGATATTCCGTATCTTGGCGTGGCAATTCTATAGTTTATACTATTGCAGCCATGGCGGTTATATCCTGATGTTTTATAAACTATAGATTTATACATATCTGAGCCTCATTCAAATGTTTAAATAGTTGTGTAAAATTGGGCCATTGTTTATTTGGTGTGAGTATGATACAAATACTTCATTTGATAAATATGATTGCAGTATTAGCAAGTCAGTATACGTTTTGTTATTGATTGTAGTTGTCGTAAGATACTTGTTAATTGTTGTTAAATTGTTTTTTTTTCTTGTAAGGAATACGAAGCCAATGTCATCGTTAGGAGCAAATTGAAATACTTTTCAATAATTAAAGAAAAGCTGAATCATACTCGAAGGAAATTGTTTAGGACAACCTGTTTTGGCGGGTGGCTGGATATGTTCTTTTTTGACCATGAACCACGTATGTTATATTATGTTTTACAAAAACAGGGTTTTGTGGATAATCGTCACTATGACATGCCCCTTATATATACTCTTGATGGTCGTAGTCTACATTTTGGTCGACCCGAGTTTTCTCTTATAACAGGCTTTCGTTTTGGGACAACAAGTTTTGATTTATATAGTACAGGGGATTTAACATTTAAGTTGAGGGTATTTCCAAAAAAATTAGGGGTAAAACTTTCCAACTTAGATCTTCTTGGTGTTATTGAGGATGAAAAGTTGTTCGGTAAATTAACTGATGAAGACGCAGTCCGTGTGTGTCTATTGTTATCGTTAGAGGTTATTTTTATGGGTCGCTTATTGGTTGAAGAGGTGGATGATTCACTCCTTCGTTTGGTCGAAGACCTTGATGCATGGAATTCCTTTCCATGGGGGGAGCACATTTGGAGGCACTTGTACGACCAGATACTAGACGTTGTATCAAACCACAAGTGGGAACACCTAAAGGGTCTGGAAAGAGACCGGAAGTATGTTCCAACATACACGGTTGCTGGATTTGTTTGGGCATTCAAGGTTATTCCTATTTATATTATCTTTTCTTAGTTATTATTATTGAACCCAACATACACGGCTTTGGAAGCACAATGACGCAGATGAATTTTGGCGTTTGAGAGGGAAGGTGTGTGTGGGGTAAGCAGTAGTCTGTGTGTGGGTTTGGGTATTTTGTGTTTTGTATTTAATGAAATAGGTGTATTAGATAATAAAAAGATTTTTGGGAGGTATAATTTGGTTTATTAAAGGTGTATTTGTATGCTATAGGGTGGTATTTATAGAGAGTTGCCCAAAAGTACATATGTGTGGGGCCAAGTTGCCCAACTTATATGTATTAAAAAATTAAAAATAAATATTTTGTTTTTTCACTAAAAGACAAAAAATGTCAGTTGCCCAATATTCTAGGTCAAAGTTGTCCAACAGACCAAGTCTTAGATTTGTACTTTGTAAGTACAATGTGGGCCCAAAAATATGATAGAGTTGCCCATGGAAAAGTTGCTCATGGGGCATTATGAAAAGTGAAAAAAAAAAGTGAGGCATTTGGGGTAATATAGTTGGGCAACTGGGGTATTTAGAGAATTTTCCCTTTTAAAAACCCATATTATTTAAACCTTGGTTTTTCGTTTACCCAATTGCGAAAACCCGTTCTTGCCTATGTGGCACACAATTTTCCACGTGGAAGAATTTTATTTTTATTTTTTCTTACTTTGTGAGAAATAAACGTAAGGGCTAATTCCATGGAAATATATCTTACTTGTGATTTTGTAAAGTTCGGAGTAGCCATGTTATTTTACTTATTTTAGAACCCATGTTTATTAATTATTGCTTTTTCATTTGTCTGATTACGAAAATCGGTTCCTGCTTATGTAGCACATTTGTTTTCACGTGGACCAATTTTATTTTTATTTTTACTTGTGCGTTTGCTCATACCATGTTGTAATAGTGGTTGTGGTGACTGGTGGATTTAAGTGAAGATGATATAACATATCTATACTACTTATAATAGAGGAATGAATCTCTCTTTTCATGGTCTTAAAATTAAATTTATAAAATACAAAGCCTATTGTATAATACATAATGCACTATCAATGATCTTTTTCATCAATCTTAATTTTAATACTTACAATTTTTAAAACCTAATGTACAAAATACAAAGCACCATTAATGTGGTCAAGATATTTAATGTAGTTAATTAATTAACTGGTCAATAAATACAATTAGTGCAGTCCTTACACGAGAAATACAAATTATCAAGCATATTGTACAACTAACTTAAACATAATGATTGCATTAAAATGTCACTAATACAAATAATAAAGAATATTAAACAAATATTCAAGCCCGAACGGGCAATGGTCCAAATGGGCCCGAGCCCGAACGGATACGATCCAAACGGGCACGGGCCAAACGGGGTCGAGCCCGAGTGGGCACGGGCCAAACGGGCTCGAGCCCGAACTGGCACGAGCTAAACGAAATTTTTGAAATCCGTAAATTTATTATAAAAAAGAACATAATAAACTAAAATACATAATTCACCGGAAATTTTTATTTCACGGTATACGCCGCCGCAACGCGCGGGAACCTTGCATTAAATGTCACTAATACAAATAATAAAGCACATTATGCAGATATTCAATCCAGAACGGTCAACTGGCAAAATGGGATTAAGCCCGAACCAGTGCGGACCAAACGGGCTTAAGCCCGAACCGGTGCGGGCCAAACGGGCTCGAGCCCGAACGGGCATGAGCCAAATAGGCACGGGCCAACGGGTTCGAGCCCGAACGGGCACGGGCTAAACGAAATTCTTGATATCTGTAAATTTATTGTCAAAAAAAGAACATAATAAACTAAAATACATGATTCACCGGAAAATTTTATTTTAGGGTACCCGCCGCCGCAACGCGCGGGTACCCTGCTAGTGCCTTATTAAAATTAAAGACATAGCATTTTCGTACAACGCATTTCATATCTATTTGAGGAGAGCGAAGATGACAATGACGTTGTTGTTTGTGTGTAGGAGAAGGTAGAGATATATGCTGGTTTAATATGAAGGCTGACCATGGAAGAAAGTGAGATAGTGATTATTAGAGAAATGTTGCGGGTATTCTTCTTTTTATATATAATAATTAGGTTATCTGTGAAATCACAAGTTTTTTAAAGAAATTATGCATTAAGAAGTTAGGTGTATGAATCAAGTAAGAAACAACAATTAACGTAAATATGTTTGATTATTTTTTGAAAGGAATAATAAGCAATAAATCAATGACTCGATAAACATTAATGTTTGTAACTATTGATATAATAAACTCCATGCACCGTCGTCTTCAAATTCGATAGTCTTGAAGAGCAAATGTATATATGCAATGAACGTTAATCAAGTGATAACCCAATGTTAATTACGTGAACACCTAATAGATTAAAAAAAAAGAAAAAAATGCAGGTTAAAGGAGGTTGTGATTGATACTATATTGATATATGTGGACATAAAATATATCATATTTATATCGTACATACCTCTTAAAGTTTGATCATAAACATTGAAATACTTTTTTCTTTTGAGTAAAAGGGTTACCCTTGTAAAATATTTTACTCCAAAAATAAAAAAATTAAGTACAACGGAAGTGAGTGAATCTCATACCTCAGTCCAAAGAAGGCAAAATGAAAGCGCCTGCAGTGCTTATTACCTAACCAAGCATAAGAAATGATATGCCATACTTATATAAAATAAAATAAAACAACTTATCTATACTGACCGCACAGACTAATTTCATAAGCATTAAGAAACTTCAATTGAGTATCAGTAATATCACAATCATCAAACTTATCATCATAAGGGTTTAGTCATGAGTATCTTCTTTGTAGACACCATTTGTAGTAGTTTTTGAAATATTATCATTTGCATTACAAACGACAATCTTCAAACCTCTTTTATAAAGTTGGGGCATTACATGGTGAATAGACTGTAGAAAATGAACAAACTTCCCTTTATTAATATTGGCAAAAAAAGGTAACAAAAGTAAGTGTGTTAGAGATAAGCGGGTTAGAGCATTGGGTGTGGAGAAACCATGGCTTGCCGTGAGCCTACATGGCAACTCGCCATGGCTCGACGCCACACCGGCCCCCTTCGTCATGGCTTGCCGTCGCTTGCTTCATCGTCACCACGACGAAGGTGATACTCTGACATTTTTTTTTCTTTTAATTGATAAAAACAGGTTTGTGTGTGTGTGTGTAATGGTGGGCCTCAAATAAAGAGGTTGAGGTTTGTTATAAGGGAGGGAGGTTTGTTGTGGTTACTTGTGAAGGTTTGTTATGCTGATGTGGCGCTGAGGTGGCGGTGATGAAGAGCCATGGCTAACCTACCACACCCAATGCTCTTATAGGTCATTCATACGATATGTAAGTGATTGGCCATATTGCAACTATAAGTCGCATAAAAAGGTTGCGAGCGTGTTTTAGTATTTGTAGTTTAAGACCGTGTAATATGATTTTTTTTAGTAGATCTTCCATCATATGCTATTGTGACTACATCCCATGACAACTCATAGAATATCTATCTAATAATCAATGCTCTTCTTAAATCTCATTGGCCAATGGGTTTGGAATGTACAACTCTTTGCACAAACTCAATAAAACACATAACTAAAAACTTCTTTAGTACATTATTATTCAAAAACTTCATATGAGTTACATCTATGCAATTAATTCCTGAAATTCAAATCAACATCTAAAAATAAAATATGGTTCAATATTTATGTTATTGATTCTTATGCTCAAACCTTTTCAATCGGTTATGTAATGACATTTAAATTTAGGCATAAAATTAAGCATAAGTTAAAGCCTCTCACTCATTTATGTAATAAAAAACCATGCACCATTTTGATTCCAAGATCTATTGTTTGTTTGGTTGGTTGATTCCAAGATCTATTGTTTGTTTGGTTGGTTGTGGTCCTTCATTGTACTTGAACTTAAGTGGTCATAGGTTTGTTGTTTGTCTTTGTGTGCTTCCCACACGTGGGTGTCCCCTCCCCTCCAACCATTTGCTTTTGTAATATTTTGTTTATTGTGGAATAATAAAGTATTTCCAATCTTGAAGGGCCAAAATTAGATATATTCTAAGATTGCAAACCCTAAATATAAATACAAGATCCACTCATATCTTATAAGCCGAAGAAAAAAAAAAAGAAACTTGTCAAACATGTGCCGAGATTGCATAAGCCCATAAACCCACTATATAAGCTTAAACAAACATCCAATATGATATAATAAAATAAAATAAAATACGATGTTTGTAGAAGAAGTAGAAGAAAACCCCCAATTCAGGGTAATAAACTAATTGACTATTTATATGTTACTTTTAATTTAACCTGTAGTAATTTTTTCGGTAACATTAGTTCTTACATGTTTGTTATTACTTACTAGATGGAGCGGCCTCAATTCATGATACCTTTGACATGGTCGAAAAATAATGTTTCTGGTAAAGATACGAATAAATCAACTGTGGATGTAAGTCTATTACATGCTTTTTTTATACATAAATCGAGTTTTTTCTATAATTATTAATGTACACATTGTCATGATTCTGTAGAAGAAAGCTACACCGGGTATTCTATGGCGTTCACTTCGCTCGACTAAAGTAAGTTTTCCACTGTGCTTATTCTTTATGTTAAGGGTATAGCTTGAAAACTCGGGGGTGTTTGTTTCGGCTTATGACTTATTTGGTTTTGGGCTTATGTTTCATAACCTCAGTTGTTGTGGCTTTTTTGAAACTTTTCGGCTTATATAAGTTTATTATGTCATAATGAATTATAAGCCGGAAATTTTCAATATAAATCACAAAAAATGAACTTACGAAATATAAGCGCAAAACCAAATAAGCCATAAGCCGGCTATATAAGACGAAACAAACACCCCAACCCTCAATGTTTTTATACTAAAGATACATTAAATAATTTTAAGCGAATTTTAACATGTTGATGACACGCCAATTGATATACTTAACTGTATAGACATAAGCCAAAAGCCAAAAGAGTTATTATCGACAATGTCATCACAAGATAGGTTAAATAGATTAGTTACTTTGTCAATTGGAAAAAGAATTATTATACGAAATTAATTCTAAAATCACAAGTAAAGATTTTGCATCAAAGAAAATCCAAATAGTAAATGTTATATAAAACTGAAGTATTAAAAATTGCCAACTTTTTTGGCGAAAAAGCCTCATATATATAGGCCTCCTTGAGACGCACCCGGTATTAAATAACAACACTTGTTTTGCAAAACAGGAAGATAAACAAGAAATAGAGGGATGCAGCCTTCAAGAAAAACTTGAAAATCTTACATCAGAAGTGGCTGCTTCTACTTCAATGATAGATGTAAGTCTATTACTCTTAATGCACACATTATCATGCCTTTTGGGTATATAAATTTACACTGATCGCACTGGTTTTGTTATACAGGGTCAAAGACTTGAAGAAATCATTAATGGGTTAGGTATGCACTCATTCTTTTCTACTCCAGCAATGGAAGCTTCTACGACGACAATGGAGGATGTAAGTCTATTATTTATGTACACATTATCATGTCTTTTTCATTATATATAAATTAAAACATTAAGATGATGGCAATACAGGAAGGTTACTCAAGGAGACTTGTAGAAATCACAAGTTTGGTAATACACGTAGGGAGAAGACTAAGACTTGAAGAAATCGTAAATGAGTTAGGTATGCATCCATTATGTTCTACATCAACAATGACAGCTTCAACATCAACAATGGCAGCATCAACATCAACAATGGCAGCTTCAACATCAACAATGGCAGATGTACGTCTTTTATTGACATACACATCATTATGCTTTTTCTTTATAAATTTACACAGGTTAGTTAATGGCACTGGTTTTGTGATACAGGTTCAAAAAGAAATCACCAGATGGAGCTTTCTAGAAGAAATTTCAGAGCCATTTAATAACTCTCTGAAAAGTAGGTTTTCCGAATTTGAAGAATATGCTTTGATTTCTTCCAGCACGAAAAAGGAGCATGGTGATTACACTTGGTAAATGCTGTTTTTGTCTTTTTTACTTACCTCGCTACGTTTAGTTTTTTCTTCTGAGTGATGATAAATTTACAGCGAAAATGTCTTAAGCATCTGGCCTAAATTAAGAAAAGAGCATAGAAGGCGCCGAGGACGAAGAGATGTTGGAGAAGAGCTTAAAGGACCAAGAGATGTTGGAGAGGTAATATGTTTTTGTCAATCATGATCTTCGAATTTACCATAGCTTTTTGTAACTGTAATTATATGTTTCGGTGTGGTATTTTTTTATTATAGGAAATTAAGAAAAATCTTCCAAAATCTGACATGATAGAGGAAGAAACCTTCATACATGATGTTGGTTTTGTAACTTTTTCATTATCACGCAAATGGATAACTAAGGTATTACTCTATTTCTTTTCTTTTCTGACTCTCATAAAAAGTTAAATACAATTTTCACCTTAGCTTCTTGTTTCCTTGTAGAGCATTCATAAGATGCTAAAAGACGGTATAGACACATGGGCACCAGAACTTCCTGTGGAAAGGGTAATAGTGGATTATCCCTCGTTGGAAGAGGAAGTACATGTGGATTTGTTTCGACGACGAGCTATCGGAAACGCGCTAATTCGCATGCTTGAGTACTCTAAAGTTGCTGCAACCATCGGCCCAACTCAGGATATTGTTGCTTCGTTCTTCCACAGATATTCTGAAGTATAAATGCAGTTGATCTAGCTGTTTTAATGTTTGTTATATTGAATTTTCTTATATTTATATCTAAATATAGAGTAAATTGCAAAACTCATTATTGTGGCTTGGCCAAATTCTAGGCGCAGTCCCTACCTTTTTGAAAGTGCAGAGACCGTCCGTATGGGGAGCTTATGGTTGCAAACTCAGCCTCTAGAAAAAGTGAACTAACCAAATTACCCATGTAAATATGAAATTTGAAGAGTAAGAGTGGACTGATATTGCACTTTCGAAAAGAAAAAGTAGGGACTGCATCTGCACTTTGGCTAAAGTAGAAGGACCACTTTTGCAATTTACTCTCTCTCTCTCATATATATATATATTAATATTATATATATGAAATAGCATTTTTTGCTGGTATAAAATACGTATATTTTGCATTTTATGAGTTTAATAATTCCATTTATCTCAGAGGGATGAGATATGTCATTGGGCTCAAGAGGTATTGAACAAATGTTTTTCGAAGAAACAACGAAAAGGAAATGTGGTGATAAAAGGAAAACCGCCTTTTATTCTTGCAAAAAGAGATTTCGAAAATGCTTACAAAGATCTCTTAGCTTTGTGGTACTTTACTTGAGTTTTATCGAAACATATATATCAATTGTCTAGTAATAGATTTGTTTTTCCCATAAATTTATTGTAAACAGTGTTAAATTTCACCAATGATATAATGACAGTGGCTTTCAAATCTTCTGATATATGTAGGTATGGACGTTGTGTGCATAAAGCAGATTGGATAATATATGTTACTCCTTTACGACAACAGGAGTATATTAAAATGTGCATGGCTGTAAGTACTTTTACACAACAACATAACTTAAATGATAACATGTTAAAAGAAGATTACTATTTTCATTGTCCAGGCTGCTACACTTGAAAAGTGGATCCCAAGTGATGGGCACAAACCCCCTAGAACAAGTTATGCAGGATATAGAACTTGCACTACTGAGCTGTCAGATAATTTGTTACACCAAGCTAAAGCTCTTAGTGAATGGTTTGCACATGGTATACTGGATATTGTTCATTTATTCTTTATACATTTTCGTGAATAAATACTATCAAAATCATTTAAAGTCATTAATAGTCCTTTGATAAAGCAATCGGCCGTTTGACCTGTTTCGTTTTTAGTCTAAACTATATTTTTTCTTAACCCTATAAGAGACAAAACATGTCCCAATGATCAATCCTTTAATATTATAACGGGTTTGATTTTAAAATGGCTAATTTTCACTTCTTTTCTGTATTTACTAGCCGATGAAGCTGAGTTTCTTGGGTATTCTGCTGAAGCACTTTTAGATTGTAGTTTTACGTAAGATTTACATCTTTCTATTATAAGTTTTACCCTTATTGTAATTATGCTATTACTGTGGCAAATTTTATCTTCCTATGAACTTGTATTCAAATTTATATTTTTAGAATTTTATATATTTAATCTAACGATATCGTTAGATACCCCATTTATATTTTTAGAATTTTATATGTTCAATCTAACGATGTTGTTAGATACCCCATTTATACTTTTAGAATTTTATATATTTTTAGATACCCCATTTATTTTCCTATGAACTTGTATTCAAATTTATATGTATAGAATTTTATATATTCAATCTCACAATGTCTACACCGGATTTTTTGTTTCAAAAGTGAGATACCCCATTTTCAGAAGTTTTTATTCATTCCTATATAAGCTTTGCGTTTTGTTAACAGGTATGCATTTTTGAAACGCAATAGATTGTCTGCTTTGACATTTGATTGTGATGAGATGTTTGATCGAGAGGTATTCCTATAATATTCTTCTAATTACTAGTGATGTTATTTATTCTAAATTTTATTCTTATGATCTGCTCAAATTTATTGATGAATAGGGAAATACTTTTCTCTATCTGCTAAATTCACTAGCTACAGTTCTTACTATTACTGATTTGCATCGTGGAGACATCGATGAGTTAAAAAAGGCAAAAAATTCTCTTAATTTCATTGTTGTTACAATTATCACATCGTACCCAATTTTATTGCTTTCTTCTTTTTGAATATTAAGTTAACGGATATACATGGTTGCAACAGGCTCCAAAGTTAATATTGGAGGAAAAAGCAAACTGGAGGACGAGTGAGGAACGTGTGTTGGAATTCCATTTACTCTACTTTACCGAGGTGACTACTATCTTAATGAAGCATAGTTTTTGGAATTGAATACTTGGTTTAATTTCCCTAGGTTACTATAAAACATTACATTTTCGTTTAATATTAGTTGATTTAAGTTATCTAAGGGTAAGCAATAATACCAAATGACACCATAAGGAAAATTTGAGAAAAATGAAACAAATAATCATACACCAATTAAAAAGCCTAGTTAGGTTTCTAGATGGGCACAAACATTGGGGTGAATTTTTATTATTTTTTGTTTTTGATATAATTTTTTTTACATAGAAGTGGAAAGTAAACGAGCAACAAGCTACGCTGCTACCCCTTTTTGAATTGCAAAACTAATTCTTTTGAAAACAACATTTGTGGCTCTAGGTATCATTACATTGCTATGCATAACGCGTTAGACTCTGTTGAGGAAACCAAAATTATCAAACGCGAAAGAAATAAAAACATGTTAATTTTCAATGCATTTCACAAATGTTCTTGCCAATCGTGAATATTCAATACTAATTTACTTGGACATTTCACAAATGTATAAGAAAAATGAGTTGAAAAGTTCGATTTTTTTTTATAAATTTTCCTAATTACATATATATATATATGATAATTGTGTAAGTTATATTGTTGTATTAATTAATCTAACTTTCTTTTTCAGGATCTCAAAAATTCTTGTTTATTTGTCTTGCCAAATATTCTGTGTGGGTATCTTTACGATTTAGCTGTGAAATTTAACGATTACGCTTGCTCCGTCTACAAGGTATATTTACTCGCATATATGTTTTCGCATACAACTTTGAATTAATTTTTGCTTCTCTTAAACGAAAGTTAAGTTTAATTTTTAAAATTTTATTTGATTTTTAGAAAGGCAAATGTGACAGATTTTTGTCCCCGGTTTAGTGTATTTTTGAAAGTTTTGCTAGATTATTGATATAGTTACCCACCATGCTTTTTCTCATACAATATTGAATTTGATATTTGGTTCTTTTAACCAAGTAAATTTTCTAAAAATTAATTTGAGTTTAAAAAGACATGTGATTATTGCTTGATTTATGTTCGGTATTTAGCGTAACTTGAAATTGTGGCAGGTTGTGCCTCTTAAGGAACTTGATGAGACAAGCTTAAAGCCATTCTTATTGCTCTGTGAGGCGACTGCATTGGTTATGAAAAAATGCTTTCATCTTTTGGGGCTCACTCCGGTATGCATTATCTAGTTGAATATATATTTTTTTAATTTGGTTTCGAGGGTCGGGTTTTTTTCTGTGGATTCTGTTATGCGGGGCTATTTTTTGTTTATAAACCATGGATTGTTTCTCTTTTTTTTGGAAAGGCGGTATTTCAGATTTATTAAAGTATTTTTGGTGTATTAAGATAACACTGAAACTCATTACCATACTATTGAATCAAGTCATGTTTAAATAATTTACTATGAAGAAGTGAAGTATAATGGATTTTTTTCAAAAACAAGTAAACTTATTACAGTAGTATCAAAAAACAAAGTTTATATGTTTCTAACCAGATTTTGTGTGTGTGTGTGTGTGTGTGTGTGTGTAGAAATCCTCATTCTTTGATTTATCACTCGCCCAACTGCCACCGGGATTGCTATTGTCCGCGAATCGACCGATGGATATAAATGTCAGGTAACTACCAGTTTCGATATTGAAAATAATCCATATTTTCAATGCTAAGTTTATATCCTTTCATTTCGTGCAATAAGTAAGATATAAGGGATGTTTGCATAAAGTATTGTTGTATCTTTTTATTATGCCTTTAAAAAATGACTGTGTGAAGGTTGGGTCAGTTTGTATATTGTATTCAATTTTATATAAAATCAAATAATGTATATATTTAACAACTCTCACTTGTCTTCAAATCAGTTTTGAAAGACTAACTTTACAGTTTCTTGGTTGTGAAATGACTCAGAGTTCTTATGACTTTACATAACTTAGTGATATACAACTGTTGAAAACCAACCGGTTTCTTGGTCCTCTCTAAATCACTATTGCAGAATGTTTGCTCACCATTGAACACAATTGTATATTTGTAATATTTTTTGTTTCTAATTTTGGTTGTTCTAATTTTCATCAGGTATCCACCAAGAAATTCACGGTTCGAGCTGTTTTCAGTTCTTCCCTCTATTATAACAGGTACTCTTAAAGAGGGTAAGTTGTTTGGGCTCATTGCTGTATCAGATAACTATGGGATACTATCAGACGAGGGGGTTCACTTATCTGAGCCCGACTTTTCTTATGTTACTTTATTCAAGCGTGATTGGTGTGATCCCTTAGAAATGATCGACTGTGAGATTGTATACCTAGGCAATCCTAGTTCTCGGCATTCAGTGCCACTGTCTTCCTCCATTGAGATTCAGATGCGACTCTTTGCTACTGCTACTAAGAAGAAGAAGGATAAATGTTTTCAACTTTGCAAAGATTTAATTGAATTAGACATCTCAGATTTTTGGGATGAGAAATCAGATTGCCAGTGTGGTTATCTTGCTGTAAAAGGTGAGGATGGGATGACAGATGTTCATTGCGTTTTGTTGAAGGATGCTGTAGACACCGATATCGAGATAACTTTTAAAACAAAGTCTTCTGATGGTCTCAAAGTTTGTGGAAATATATTTGCGTCTTATGGAGATGGCTTTCCTTATGCAGATGATCGGTTAATGGCATCTTACTACCGGGCATTACTCTATCATGCTAAATCTCATGAACTTTTAAAGAACGATGTCAGAATTTCCCTGTGGAGATCAATGTTGGCTGTACCCTTAAAAGGGTCCCTTGTGATTCAAGCATACCTGGAGGAAGTTGATTCTGGCAAAGTGATTATTGACGGCAGTTGGACAGTCAAGTCGCAACGAGATGATTTTAGCCTCGGTGTTATCGAGGGGACAGAAGGCACAAATTGCTCTTTGGATCTGAAAGTGAATTGGAAATACCAACCTCCATGTCCTTGATCTTGTTTTATATGTTCCTGCATATTAATATGTTATGATATGTTAATGCTGCCTACGTAATCTTTTGATGTAGAATTGTAGAAATTTCTGTGAACCAACATATCCTACTATGTTTAATTATACAGTATGAATTAACTCACATATCACATATGTCATGTTTAATTTTGATCGTTAAAATATGATTAGGATGACATAATTTATTTGTTATCACAGTGAGCACCCATTATTAGTTTACATTATTTGGACACATTGTTTCAGGACGTCATTGCATATTATCTTGGCCCACTTTATGAAACGATTTTTTTTTTCATGTGCTTCTCATATGATTTTGTGGTTTTCATATCAATGTGCTTCTCATATGATTAGGATGACAAAATCTATTTGTTATCACAGGAAGATTAACTCGCTTGCTACACTTAGGCTATGCGCAGAGGGTCGGTCGAACCTCGGTTGGTTGCCTCGGTTGAGGTCGGTCCTCCCTTTGTGGAGGTGGAGGTCGTGTTCGGTTGTGGAGGAAAGAGACCCAAACTCGGTTGGCCAAACAACCGAGTATAAACACACACTTTACCTTTTTTTTTTTTCAAAACTTTACCACTTTTACAACATTATAAATACCAACCTCAAACACATTTTTAAACACACAATTTCAAACACAATTCAAACAACTTCTCTTCAATAATCATCATGTCACAAAGAAAAACTCCCAACTCAAAAACCCGACGATCCCGACTTCCCCAAAATTCCCCAAACTTGAATTTCTCACCGGATCCACCATTTCAATTAACCGGTTTAACACCACCACAAAATCGGGATGTTCGTTTTCAAGCACCCGGTTTTAATTATGAAACACGACTACCACAACCCAACCCTAATCAAAACCAATTTTACATCAATCGTCCATATTTCCCACCGGGTCGTCCGAGTATCAATCAAAACCAAGCACCAAGCGGTTCGTCATATCATCCTAACATGGATTTCTCACAATCTTCCCAACCTAATCAATCGTTTTCACCGCTTCATGCTGTTAATCTTGATATGGATTATGAGCATTTTATGGAATTCCCTCCTGCTCAATGCTTCACGTCTCAACAATACCCGACTCAAGATGCTTCGATGGGACAAGGTTCGGGGCACGGTTCATACCCGACTCAAGATGCTTCGATGGGACAAGGTTCGGGGCACGGTTCATACCATGGTTCTATTCGTGTTGAAGACGATGTCGAAGAGACGTCACCCGTCAAATCAAAGAAGGTTACAAAACGGGCTACAAAGGGGAAGGGCAAGAATGTTGCAACCGCACCCGTCAAACCATGGGCAAAAGCGGAAGAGGTCGCTTTGTAGAGCTTGGGTACATGTGTCAGAAAATTCGGAAAGAGGGAACTCTATCAACCGGAGTGGGTTTTGGGATGAGGTGATAGCGTACTTTGAAAGTGAAACTGGTTCAACAAGAACCTACGACTCCATAACGACCAAATGGAAGGGTAGGATTCGTTCCAGGGTTGGTTTCTTTTGTGCAATTATGGATAATATCAAGGATAATCACGGAAGCGGTGAGAATGACGAAGACGACTATGAAAAGGCTTGTAACGAATACCGTGTGCTTCACAAGCATGAGTTTACATTGAAGGAGTGTTGGAAAGTTTTGAGAGGGCATTCTGCTTGGAAAACTGTTGAGATGCCTAATTTCACCAAGACTAGTCGGAAGAAATCCAGGACTTCGGAAACCACCTCGGGTCAACAAAGGTCCTTTTCATCCCCAAGACGTGGATGATTCTGAAGAAGAAGAGACTCGAGAATCACGACCAAAAGGTCGTGACGCAGCCAAGAAGAAATCACACGAGGCACCCGCTTCATTTGTTACTAATATGGCCAAGAACTTTTTCAAGATCAAAAGTTCAAATAAGGAAAAAACCAAGAATATGGAAGCGGAATACATAAAGTTGAAGCAGCAAGAGATGGAGCTTGCAGAGGCAAGGGCAAGGCGGCGAAGAGTTAAAAAGGGAGAAACTTGAGCTCCAACGTCGCAGACTTGCAATGGCAGCACAATCAACCCGGACGCAAGATTTAATTTTCTACAACACACCTCTCGACCCAAATATGCCCGCACGACAACTACAAGAACTTGAACAACTTAAGGCCTCAATCAAAGAACGTTACAACTTAGATTATTAAGTTGCAGTTTTTAATAAGTATTGTAACGTCTACGTTTTATTACTTTAAGTTTTTAATTATTGTTGTAATGTTAAGTATTTTTATTAATGAATTTTAATTTTGTTTTTAAAAATATTTGAATTAAAAAAAAAAAAAATCTCATGTCACCACTGTGGCAACTAGGTCGTCGTCAGGTCGTCGGAGAGAGAAAGCTGATGTGGCGGCGACGAACTAGGTCGCCTCTGTGCATAGCCTTATAGACAACCTCGGTTCAAATGTTACCGAAAAAGACCTTGTCACATATGCCATTCATGACCTTAGTGTCAAGTACGATGCTATTGCACATGTCATACTTGTTGGAATTATATAAACATGACAATCATAATATATAAACAAGTAATCACAAGAGCACTCAACAGAAGACTTAATATTCATAATTAATTAACTGAAACATAAATTAAGCGTACCTTTTAGCAACTTCAAGCAATCAAACAATCAATAATCATAAACCCTTAATAGTTATGGTTTACATAATCAACTAACACCTAAGTCGATTGAGGAAACACCAAAAAATCCAAAATATGATTTATCTATGGTCTTGTACACACGTAATATTAGCGATTCGATGTGAATGCTAATATTTAATCACAATAAAAACTGTTCAAAGACGAAACGGAACCAAGAAACGGGTGAACTAGTTCGGACTGATATCATTTTTTTCTCCAGTTAATCAGTTCGTTATTATTAGTTTGTTAATGCCTAAACGTTAATCACAGGATACCCGCTGCTGCAACGCGCGAGTACTCTGCTAGTAACTTAAAAGCACAAGTAGTATATATTTATTAGTGACACAAACAATACAAAAAAGAGTATTATATTATAATGATTGTTCTTATTAAATTTTGCGATATTAGTTCAAATATGTAACTACCTAATATTGTAGAGGTGGCAATCACAATTCATTTAGAGAAAAATGGGTTGCTATGGGTCAAAAATAACAACTTATGAGTTGGATTGGATTACCCCATTGGCAAAAAATAGGTCAAATGAGTCAACAATCAGACTTTTGTGAATCAATAAATTGGTCGAATAGGTCAACAAATGGGTCGAATGGGTCACTTAAGAGTCGGATGATAACTCAACCACCATTAGATGTCGTGTTTTTTTTATGTTTTCGTCAGTTTTAACGTTTTCATCTGTTTTTGCGCGTTTTCGTCATTTTTTTTACGTTTTCATCTGTTTTTGTCCCTTTTTTTTACGTTTTCATCTGTTTTTGCGCGTTTTCGTTCTTTTTTCAACGTTTTCGTCCATTTTTTACGCTCTCATCTGTTTCTTATGTTTTCCTCCGTTTTCTTAAGTTTTCATTTGCATTGTTTTTTTTGCGCGTTTCATCATTTTCTTACGTTTTCATGTTTTTACGTTTTCGTTTGTTTTTTTTTGCGTTTGTATCCGTTTTTGAAGCGTTTTCGTCCTCTTTTTACATTTTTTACGTTTTCATCCATTTTTCTCCACTTTTGTTTTCCTCATTTTCTTACGTTTTCTTTTTTTACGTTTCGTCCGTTTTCCACACATGTTTTTTACGTTTTCGTCCATTTTTGTCCCTTTTCTTACTTTTTTGAGCGTTTTATACGTTTTCGTCCATTTTTGCGTGTTTTCATCCGTTCTAATACGTTTTCGTCCATTCATTTTTACATTTTCGTCTGTTTTTAACGTTATCATCCATTTTTGCCCGTTTTATACGTTTTGGTCAATTTTTTCATGTTTTCATCCGTTTTTAAACGTTTCCGTCATTTTTTAACATTTTCGTCTGTTTTTAACGTTATCGTCAATTTTTGCGCCCTTTTATGTTTTCGTCCATTTTTACGTTTTGTATGTGTTTTACGTTTTCGTATGTTTTTTACGTTTTCATATGTTTTTTACGTTTTCGACCGTTTTTTACGTTTTCATCAGTTTTTTACGTTTCGTCATTTTGCGCGTTTTCGTCCGTTTTTACGCGTTTTGTTCGTTATTTGCACGTTTTCGTCCGTTTTATGATTTCATATGTTTTTAAGTTTTCGTACATTTTTACGTTTTTGTTCGTTCTTGCGCGTTTTCGTTCGTTTTTACGTTTTCATCCATTGTTTTATGTTTTCGTATGTTTTTACGTTTTCATCCTGTTTTTTACAATTTGTACGTTTTAAGTAAGTAAAAGACGAAAACGTAAAAACAGAAAAAACGTAAAAGTGGTGTTGGTCCTGTTAGTGGCAATTGGTTTATGTTGGTTCTGGTTTGGATGCATTCTATATGATTTGTAAATGGAAAAAGGGTTTTTGAATGATAAAGGGAGAGGGAGTGGTAGTGGGGTGAAGGAGAAACGTGGTTCAGCTGATATTGATCCAGGTATGGTGCATTCTGATACACCTACTCCTAATATGGCGAATCCATTGGTTAATGAGGGTAATCGTAGGGCTGAAAATACGTTTGGAGAATCACATGATAAGTGTATTTCGTTCGCCAATGTTCTCAATACTGCCCGTATTGTTCCGAATGTGAATTTTAGGCTTTTGGTTAATGAGGATCGTGTAGAATCCCATGACACAATGCTTCCTAGGGCTGCTATAGAAAAGGTGCTATGTCAGTATGAAAATACGTTGGTTGGTTACTTCCTTGGTAAGACTATTGCCTTCCCCAATGTTCAAAGCTATGTTACTAACACATGGGGGAAGTTTGGCTTGCAAAAGCTAATGAAAAATGGTGATGGTGTGTATCTTTTTAAGTTTGCTACCAAGGAGGGTGTGGATCGTGTTTTGGAACGAGGTCCTTGGTTAATTCGTAACTCACCTATTATTCTTAACTAATGGACTCCTACTTTATCCCTTAATAGGAACGAGGTAAACAAGGTACCAATTTGGATTAAATTGCATAAAGTTCCTTTGGTTGCTTATTCAGAGGATGGTTTGAGCTTGATTGCTACACAAGTAGGGAAACCTATTTTGTTGGACGCATTCACAAGTTCTATGTGTGTTGAGTCATGGAGCCATATTAGTTTTGCTCGTGCCTTAGTTGAAGTAAGCGCAGAATCTGAATTGAAGAGCCAAGTTACAATGGCTATTCCGAATGAAGAAGGTAATGGTTATAATACGGAAATTATTAAAGTTGAATATGAATGGACGCCTCTTCATTGTATTGATTGTAAATCATTTGGGCATGCTCCTTTTGATTGTCCAAAATGTGTCAAGGATACTATTCGAAATGACATTAATGTGGCAGCCAAGGTGTTTAATCAGGTCGATAATCATGAAGAGGGCTTCATTGAGGTAAGAAATCGAAAGAATAAAGGGAAGAGTGTTGCTGTTTCGTCTAAATCTCGGCCCATTGGTGGTGTTAGGCTTAACAAGCCAAAACCTAAATTTTGGAGACCTTTATCGACGACAACTACTAAGCAAGGTTCTGATCCTAAGGTTCAAAAAGAGACTTCTTCTTCCAATGATAAATCGGGTATGAACACCAAGTCTTTCAATCCTTTTGGTGTTTTGAATTCTTTGGGTGAGGAGGGTGTTGATGGTTTTCCTCCGAGTGGTAAGGAGAAGGAGCAGGCTACGGCTACTAAGCCTAGTACTTCTTCCTCTCTTTCTACTTCTGCTTTGGGCGATTATGGTAGCACTAGTACTACTCCTGTTGTTGAGAAAATTGGAAAGCTTGAAAAGCTAATTATTGAGGGGAAGGTTACTCTTGTGGAAGATGATGGTAAACCTCTAAAAAAAGGTTGATTATGCTTCTTCAACTAAGGTGGGTATTCCGTTCTGTAAGGTGGGTAATGTGGTTGTTTCTGATAGTGACGATGATGAAGTTCTGGAATATCTTAATGAGACTAGTTATTTTGGTAGTGGAGGGAACAAGATGAGTCTTTTGGAGCAATGGAAAGATGGTACATGTGACTACAATGATTACGAAGATGATTACTTTGATGATTGTGGTCTATCTGCGACTCAATTAAAGGCTGCTGTCATCCATGATATTAGACTTGGATAAGTTGCTTTAACTTTGTTTAGCATAAAGGTTGATGTGTCTTAGTTTATGCTTGTTTTTGTTTTGGGTGTCTAGTTGTGTGTAACTAGTTAATCATTTATGGCATGTCATGAATGATTTAGTGGTTGTTCAAGCGGCTGCTTGAGGTTAATGTGGCATCTCAGCCACATTCCATTGTACTTAATTATGTTTTTGAGTAATATATTTTACCGGGTGGAAGACCCTTTACCCAAAAAAAGAAAAAACGTAAAAACCGGATGAAAACGTAAAAAACGAGCGAAAACATAAGAAAAAGGAAGAAAACGTAAAAAAAGGACAAAACGTAAAAACCGGACGTAAACGTAAAAAAGCAGAAGATAATTTTTAAAAATTAGATGAAAACGTAAAAAACGGACAAAAACGTAAAAAAAGACAAAAACGTGAAAAAAGGGACAACAATTTATGTATTAACGATGGCTTAAATAACACTAAAGTATTTAATTTATCAAAACAAATCTTAAATTCAAACCCCAAATATCAACCAATGTATTAAGATGATGGCATGATGACATTTCATTATCTTATGTTCGAAATTGAATGAGAGGTATGTATATAAACACTTGAATTGAAGGATAAAACTCTCAAATTGTATGATTTAGTTAGTTTTTTGGTTAGGTTTCACAAATATATAAGGTCAATGAATGTGATACTTGAAAAAAAAGGTTCAAAACGCGTCACCACTCCTAGGTGTGCCTAGGTGCAAGGCTCTAAAGCCCAAGGCGCCACACCTTTGTGAGCCTTATGCATGTGTGGACCTTTGATTTGAAAAAATCCCTAAAACTTGAGCCTTGATCTGAGGCACGCTTTTTAAAAGTATGATGTCTAGATAAATTAATACATTATCAATCACAACCTCTGTTTACTTACACTTTTTTCTATTTTAAATCTATTAGGTGTTCACAAAATTAACATTGACTTATCAATTGATTAACGCTCATTACATACATTTCTTATTCAAGACTCTCAAATTT
Organism: Chrysanthemum makinoi; assembly: GCA_910596185.1. Lineage (NCBI taxonomy): Eukaryota > Viridiplantae > Streptophyta > Magnoliopsida > Asterales > Asteraceae > Chrysanthemum > Chrysanthemum makinoi. The sequence continues at coordinate 25,686,004 of OU343221.1, forward strand.
GAAGACGACGGTGCATGGAGTTTATTATATCAATAGTTACAAAAACTATTGTTTATGGAGTTATTGACTTATTACTTATTATTCTTTTCAAAAAATAATAGAACATATTTACGTTCGTTGTTGTTTCTTGCTTTATTCATACACCTAACTTCTTAATGCATAATTTCTTTAAATACTCCCGTGATTCCACAGGTCTATAAGTTAGTTATATATAAAAAGAAGAATACCCGCAACCTCTCTCTAATAATCACTATGTCACTTTCTTCCACGGCCACCCTTCATATTAAACCACCGTACATCTCCACCTTCTCCTACACACAAACAACAACGTCGTTGTTCATCTTCACTCTCCTCAATAGATAAGAAATGCGCTGTACGGAAATGTTATGTCCTTTAATTTAATAAGGCATATGCTATATCATCTTCACCACTAGCACTATTACAACATGGTATGAACAAACGCACAAGTAAAAATAAAAATAAAATTGGTCCACGTGGAAAAAACAGGTGCTACATAAGCAAAAACGGGTGCTACATAAGTGGGAACCGATTTTCGTAATCAGGCAAATGAAAAAAAAAAGCAATAATTCATAAATATGGGTTCCCGAAAAAAATGCTATATGTCTACATGGAACTATACTAAATCACAAGTAAAATACATTTCCATGAAATTAGCCAATGTTAAGTTTATTTCTCACAAAGTAAGAAAAAATGAAAATAAAATAAGTCCACGTGGAAATATGTGTGCCATAAAGGCAAGAACCGGTTTTCGTGATTGGGTAACAAAAAACCAAGGTTTAAAAAATATGGGTTTTCAAAATAAAACGAGTAAGATACATACATAAAATATGGCAAAAAAAGATACATTCCGTGCAATTAGCGAATGTTACATTTTTTTTTCTTACAAAAGACACATTCCGGATGTTTTAGATAACTTAATGGCTTTTGGATCTTATTAAAAAACCGACAAATTATTGAGAAGTATAAACTCATGTTTAATTTTTGTGGCTAAAAGTATGTGGCACTAACTTAATTGTTTACGGTGAAGTAAGTCCCTCAGTTTTAACTAATGAAAGAATGACATCCAAATTTAGACATAAAATCAAGCATGAGCTAAATCATCCCACCCATTTCTCTTAAAAAAACCACTGCACCATTTTGATTCCAAGATCTATCGTTTGTTTGTTTAGTTGTGGTCCTTCATTGTAAGTGTACTTGTATTCTTATGTGTGGTCCTTCATTGTACTTGAACTTAAGTGGTCAAGGGTTGTTGTTTGTCTTTGTGTGTTTCCCACACGTGGGTGTCCCCTCCCCTCCAACCATTTGCTTTTGTAATGTTTTGTTTTATTGTGGAATAATAATGTATTTCCAATCTTGAAGGGCCAAAATTATATATATTCTAAGATTGCAAACCCTAAATATAAATACAAGATCCACTCATATCTTATCCTCATTTACTCCTTTCAATCGCTCAAGCCCCAACTGTAAAACCATAAATCTCCCGGTAATAAACTTTCCTTTTTAATATTAATGCTATTTATTTACTGTATTTGCTTATTTATTGATGATATATATATGAGGTGTTTTGTTAAGAAGTAGACAAGTTTCGAAATAAGCCGAAATTGCATAAGCCCATAAACCCGCTATATAAGCTTAAACAAACATCCAATATGATATAATAAAATAAAATAAAATACGATGTTTGTAGAAGAAGTAGAAGAAAACCCCCAATTCAGGGTAATAAACTAATTGATCATTATATATGTTACTTTTAATTTACCCTGTAGTAGTTATTTCGGTAACATTAGTTCTTACATGTTTTTTACTTGCTAGATGGAGCGGCCTCAATTCATGATACCTATGACATGGTCGAAAAATAATGTTTCTGGAAAAGATAAGAATAAATCAACTGTGGATGTAAGTCTATTACATGTTTTTTTTATGCATAAATCAAGTTTTTTCTATTATTATTATAATGTACACATTATCATGATTCTGTAGAAGAAAGCTACACGGGTATTCTATGGCGTTCACTTCGCTCTACTCAAGTAAGTTTTCCGCTGTGCTTATTCTTTATGTTAATTGGGTATAGCTTGAAAACTCGCTTAATGTTTTAACCTTGAAAATTCGGGGATGTTTGTTTCGGCTTATGACTTATTTGGTTTTGGGTTTTTTTGTGGCTTATTTTGAAATTTTTCGTCTTATATAAGTTATAAGCAGAAAAGTTTCAATGTAAGTCACAAAAAGTGAGCTTACGAAATATAAGTGCAAAACCAAATAAGCCATAAGCCGAAACAAACACCCCAACCCTCAATGGTTTTATACTCTAGATACATTAAATAATTTAAAGCGAATTTTAACATGTTGATGACACGCCAATTGATATACTTAACTGTATAGACATAAGCCATAAGCCAAAAGAGTTATTATCGACAATGTCGTCACAAGATAGGTTAAATAGATTAGTTACTTTGTCAATTGGAAAAAGAATTATTATACGAAATTAATTCTAAAATCACAAGTAAAGATTTTGCATCAAAGAAAATCCAAATAGTAAATGTTATATAAAACTGAAGTATTAAAAATTGCAAACTTTTTTGGCGAAAAAGCCTCATATATATAGGCCTCCGTGAGACGCACCCGGTATTAAATAACAACACTTGTTTTGCAAAACAGGAAGATAAACAAGAAATAGAGGGATGCAGCCTTCAAGAAAAATATGAAAATCTTACATCAGAAGTGGCTGCTTCTACGTCAACGATAGATGTAAGTCTATTACTCTTAATGCACACATTATCATGCCTTTTTTGTATATACGTTTTCACTGATGGCACTGGTTTTGTTATACAGGGTCAAAGACTAGAAGAAATCATTAATGGGTTAGGTATGCACTCATTCTTTTCTACACCAGCAATGGAAGCTTCTACGACGACAATGGAGGATGTAAGTCTATTATTTTTGTACACATTATCATGTCTTTTTCATTATATATAAATTAACACATTAAGATGATGGCAATACAGGAAGGTTACTCAAGGAGACTTGTAGAAATCACAAGTTTGGTAATACACGAAGGGAGAAGACTAAGACTTGAAGAAATCGTAAATGAGTTAGGTATGCATCCATTATGTTCTACATCAACAATGGCAGCATCAACATCAACAATGGCAGCATCAACATCAACAATGGCAGCTTCAACATCAACAATGGCAGATGTAAGTCTTTTACTGACATACACATCATTATGCTTTTCCTTTATAAATTTACACTGGTTAGTTAATGGCACTGGTTTTGTGGTACAGGTTCAAAAAGAAATCAACAGATGGAGCCTTCTAGAAGAAATTTCAGAGCCATTTAATAACTCTCTGAAAAGTAGGTTTTCCGAATTTGAAGAATATGCTTTGATTTCTTCCAGCACGAAAAAGGAGCATGGTGATTACACTTGGTAAATGCTGTTTTTGTCTTTTTTACTTACCTCGATACGTTTAGTTTTTTCTTCTAAGTGATGATAAATTTACAGCGAAAATGTCTTAAGCATCTGGCCTAAATTAAGAAAAGAGCATAGAAGGCGCCGAGGACGAAGAGATGTTGGAGAAGAGCTTAAAGGACCAAGAGATGTTGGAGAGGTAATATGTTTTTGTCAATCATGATCTTCGAATTTACCATAGCTTTTTGTAACTGTAATTATATGTTTCGGTGTGGTATTTTTTATTATAGGAAATCAAGAAAAATCTTCCAAAATCTGACATGATAGAGGAAGAAACCTTCATACATGATGTTGGTTTTGTAACTTTTTCATTATCACGCAAATGGATAGCTAAGGTATTACTCTATTTCTTTTCTTTTCTGACTCTTATAAAAAGTTAATACAATTTTCACCTTAGCTTCTTGTTTCCTTGTAGAGCATTCATAAGATGCTAAAAGACGGTATAGACACATGGGCACCAGAACTTCCCGTGGAAAGGGTAATAGTGGATTATCCCTCGTTGGAAGAGGAAGTACACGTGGATTTGTTTCGAAGACGAGCTATCGGAAACGCGCTAATTCGCATGCTTGAGTACTCTAAAGTTGCTGCAACCATCGGCCCAACTCAGGATATTGTTGCTTCGTTCTTCCACAGATATTCTGAAGTATAAATGCAGTTGATCTAGCTGTTTTAATGTTTGTTATATTGAATTTTCTTATATTTATATCTAAATATAGAGTAAATTGCAAAAATCGTTATTGTGGCTTGGCCAAATTCTAGTAGCAGTCCCTACCGTTTTGAAAGTGCAGAGACCGTCCGTATGGGGAGCTTATGGTTGCAAACTCAGCCTCTAGAAAAAGTGAACTAACCAAATTACCCATGTAAATATGAAAATTGAAGAGTAAGAGTGGACTGAAATTGCACTTTCGAAAAGAAAAAGTAGGGACTGCATCTGCACTTTGGCTAAAGTAGAAGGACCACTTTTGCAATTTACTCGATCTCTCTCTCTCTCATATATATATTAGTATTATATATATGAAATAGCATTTTTTGCTGTTATAAAATAGGCATATTTTGCAGTTTATGAGTTTAATAATTCCATTTATCTCAGAGGGATGAGATATGTCATTGGGCTCGAGAGGTATTCAACAAATGTTTTTTCGAAGAAACAGCGAAAAGGAAATGTGGTGATAAAAGGAAAACCGCCTTTTATTCTTGCAAAAAGAGATTTCGACAATGCTTACAAAGATCTCTTAGCTTTGTGGTACTTTACTTGAGTTTTATTAAAACATATATATCAATTGTCTAGTAATAGATTTGTTTTTTCCATAACTTTTTTGTAAACAGCGTTAAATTTCACCAATGATATAATGACACTGGCTTTCAAATCTTCTGACATATGTAGGTATGGACGTTGTGTGCATAAAGCAGATTGGATAATATATGTTACTCCTTTACGACAACAGGAGTATATTAAAATGTGCATGACTGTAAGTACTTTTACACAACAACATAACTTAAATGATAACATGTTAAAAGAAGATTACTATTTTCATTGTCCAGGCTGCTACACTTGAAAAGTGGATCCCAAGTGATGGGCACAAACCCCCTAGAACAAGTTATGCAGGATATAGAACTTGCACTACTGAGCTGTCAGATAATTTGTTACACCAAGCTAAAGCTCTTAGTGAATGGTTTGCACAAGGTATACTGGATATTGTTCATTTATTCTTTATACATTTTCGTGAATAAATACTATCAAAATCATTTAAAATCATTAATAGTCCTTTGATAAAGCAATCGGCCGTTTGACCTGTTTCGTTTTTAGTCTAAACTATATTTTTTCTTAACCCTATAAGAGACAAAACATGTCCCAATGATCAATCCTTTAATATTATAACGGGTTTGATTTTAAAATGGCTAATTTTCACTTCTTTTCTGTTTTTACTAGCCGATGAAGCTGAGTTTCTTGGGTATTCTGCTGAAGCACTTTTAGATTGTAGTTTTACGTAAGATTTTCATCTTTCTATTATAAGTTTTACCCTTATTGTAATTATGCTATTACTGTGGCAAATTTTATCTTCCTATGAACTTGTATTCAAATTTATATTTTTAGAATTTTATATATTTAATCTAACGATATCGTTAGATACCCCATTTATATTTTTAGAATTTTATATGTTCAATCTAACGATGTTGTTAGATACCCCATTTATATTTTTAGAATTTTATATATTTTTAGATACCCCATTTATTTTCCTATGAACTTGTATTCAAATTTATATGGTTAGAATTTTATATATTCAATCTGACAATGTCTACACCGGATTTTTTGTTTCAAAAGTGAGATACCCCATTTTCAGAAGTTTTTATTCATTCCTATATAAGCTTTGCGTTTTGTGCTAACAGGTATGCATTTTTGAAACGCAATAGATTGTCTGCTTTGACATTTGATTGTGATGAGATGTTTGATCGAGAGGTATTCCTATAATATTCTTCTAATTACTAGTGATGTTATTTATTCTAAATTTTATTCTTATGATCTGCTCAAATTTATTGATGAATAGGGAAATACTTTTCTCTATCTGCTAAATTCACTAGCTACAGTTCTTACTCTTACTGATTTGCATCGTGGAGACATCGATGAGTTAAAAAAGGTAAAAAATTCTCTTAATTTCCTTGTTGTTACAACTATCACATCGTACCCAATTTTATTGCTTTCTTCTTTTTGAATATTAAGTTAACGGATATACATGGTTGCAACAGGCTCCAAAGTTAATATTGGAGGAAAAAGCAAACTGGAGGACGAGTGAGGAACGTGTGTTGGAATTCCATTTACTCTACTTTACCGAGGTGACTACTATCTTAATGAAGCATAGTTTTTGGAATTAAATACTTGGTTTAATTTCCCTAGGTTACTTTAAAACATTACATTTTCGTTTAATATTAGTTGATGTAAGTTATCTAGACCTATGCTTAAGGGTAAGCAATAATACCAAATGACACCATAAGGAAAATTTAAGAAAAATGAAACAAATAATCATACACCAATTAAAAAGCCTAGTTAGGTTTCTAGATGGGCACAAACATTGGGGTGAATTTTTATTATTTTTAGTTTTTGATATAATTTTTTTTACATAGAAGTGGAAAGTAAACGAGCAACAAGCTACGCTGCTACCCCTTTTTGAATTGCAAAACTAATTCTTTCGAAAACAACATTTGTGACTCTAGGTATCATTACATTGCTATGCATAACGCGTTAGACTCTGTTGAGGAGACCAAAATTATCAAACGCGAAAGAAATAAAAACATGTTAATTTTCAATGCATTTCACAAATGTTCTTGCCAATCGTGTATATTCAATACTAATTTACTTGGACATTTCACAAATGTATAAGAAAAATGAGTTGAAAAGTTCGATTTTTTTATAAATTTTCCTAATTACATATATATATATATATATATGATAATTGTGTAAGTTATATTGTTGTATTAATTAATCTAACTTTCTTTTTCAGGATCTCAAAGATTCTTGTTTATTTTTCTTGCCAAATATTCTGTGTGGGTATCTTTACGATTTAGCTGTGAAATTTAACGATTACGCTTGCTCCGTCTACAAGGTATATTTACTCGCATATATGTTTTCGCATACAACTTTGAATTAATTTTTGCTTCTCTTAAACGAAAGTTAAGTTTAATTTTTAAAATTTTATTTGCTTTTTAGAAAGGCAAATGTGACAGATTTTTGTCCCGGTTTAGTGTATTTTTGAAAGTTTTGCTAGATTATTGATATAGTTACCCACCATGCTTTTTCTCATACAATATTGAATTTGATATTTGGTTCTTTTAACCAAGTAAATTTTCTAAAAATTAATTTGAGTTTAAAAAGACATGTGCTTATTGCTAGATTTATGTTCGGTATTTAGCGTAACATGAAATTGTGGCAGGTTGTGCCTCTTAAGGAACTTGATGAGACAAGCTTAAAGCCATTCTTATTGCTCTGTGAGGCGACTGCATTGGTTATGAAAAAATGCTTTCATCTTTTAGGGCTCACTCCGGTATGCATTATCTAGTTGAATATATATTTTTTTAATTTGGTTTCGAGGGCCGGGTTTTTTTCTGTGGATTCTGTTATGCGGGGCTATTTTTTGTTTATAAACCTTGGATTGTTTCTCTTTCTTTTGGAAAGGCGGTATTTCAGATTTATTAAAGTATTTTTGGTGTATTAAGATAACACTGAAACTCATTACCATACTATTGAATCAAGTCATGTTTAAATAATTTTATGAAGAAGTGAAGTATAAAGGATTTTTTTCAAAAACAAGTAAACTTATTACAGTAGTATCAAAAAACAAAGTTTATATGTTTCTAACCAGATTTTGTGTGTGTGTGTGTGTGTAGAAATCCTCATTCTTTGATTTATCACTCGCCCAACTGCCACCGGGATTGCTATTGTCCGCGAATCGACCAATGGATATAAATGTCAGGTAACTACCAGTTTCGATGTTGAAAATAATCCATATTTTGAATGCTAAGTTTTTATATCCTTTCATTTCGAGCAATAAGTAAGATATAGGGGATGTTTGCATAAAGTATTGTTGTATCTTTTTATTATGCCTTTAAAAAATGACTGTGTGAAGGTTGGGTCAGTTTGTATATTGTATTCAATTTTATATAAAATCAAATAATGTATATATTTAACAACTCTCACTTGTCTTCAAATCAGTTTTGAAAGACAAATTTTACAGTTTCTTGGTTGTGAAATGACTCAGAGTTCTTATGACTTTACATAACTTAGTGATATACAACTGTTGAAAACCAACCGGTTTCTTGGTCCTCTCTCAATCACTATTGCAGAATGTTTGCTCACCATTGAACACAATTGTATATTTGTAATATTTTTTGTTTCTAATTTTGGTTGTTCTAATTTTCATCAGGTATCCACCAAGAAATTCACGGTTCGAGCTGTTTTCAGTTCTTCCCTCTATTATAACAGGTACTCTTAAAGAGGGTAAGTTGTTTGGGCTCATTGCTGTATCAGATAACTATGGGATACTATCAGACGAGGGGCTTCACTTATTTGAGCCCGACTTTGCTTATGTTACTTTATTCAAGCGTGATTGGTGTGATCCCTTAGAAATGATCGACTGTGAGATTGTATACCTAGGCAATCCTAGTTCTCGGCATTCAGTGCCACTGTCTTCCTCCATTGAGATTCAGATGCGACTCTTTGCTACTGCTACTAAGAAGAAGAAGGATAAATGTTTTCAACTTTGCAAAGATTTAATTGAATTAGACATCTCAGATTTTTGGGATGAGAAATCAGATTGCCAGTGTGGTTATCTTGCTGTAAAAGGTGAGGATGGGATGACAGATGTTCATTGCGTTTTGTTGAAGGATGCTGTAGACACCGATATCGAGATAACTTTTAAAACAAAGTCTTCTGATGGTCTCAAAGTTTGTGGAAATATATTTGCGTCTTATGGAGATGGCTTTCCTTATGCAGATGATCGGTTAATGGCATCTTACTACCGGGCATTACTCTATCATGCTAAATCTCATGAACTTTTAAAGAACGATGTCAGAATTTCCCTGTGGAGATCAATGTTGGCTGTACCCTTAAAAGGGTCCCTTGTGATTCAAGCATACCTGGAGGAAGTTGATTCTGGCAAAGTGATTATTGACGGCAGTTGGACAGTCAAGTCGCAACGAGATGATTTTAGCCTCGGTGTTATCGAGGGGACAGAAGGCACAAATTGCTCTTTGGATCTGAAAGTGAATTGGAAATACCAACCTCCATGTCCTTGATCTTGTTTTATATGTTCCTGCATATTAATATGTTATGATATGTTAATGCTGCCTACGTAATCTTTTGATGTAGAATTGTAGAAATTTCTGTGAACCAACATATCCTACTATGTTTAATTATACAGTATGAATTAACTCACATATCACATATGTCATGTTTAATTTTGATCGTTAAAATATGATTAGGATGACATAATTTATTTGTTATCACAGTGAGCACCCATTATTAGTTTACATTATTTGGACACATTGTTTCAGGACGTCATTGCATATTATCTTGGCCCACTTTATGAAACGATTTTTTTTTTCATGTGCTTCTCATATGATTTTGTGGTTTTCATATCAATGTGCTTCTCATATGATTAGGATGACAAAATCTATTTGTTATCACAGGAAGATTAACTCGCTTGCTACACTTAGGCTATGCGCAGAGGGTCGGTCGAACCTTGGTTGGTTGCCTCGGTTGAGGTCGGTCCTCCCTTTGTGGAGGTGGAGGTCGTGTTCGGTTGTGGAGGAAAGAGACCCAAACTCGGTTGGCCAAACAACCGAGTATAAACACACACTTTACCTTTTTTTTTTCAAAACTTTACCACTTTTACAACATTATAAATACCAACCTCAAACACATTTTTAAACACACAATTTCAAACACAATTCAAACAACTACTCTTCAATAATCATCATGTCACAAAGAAAAACTCCCAACTCAAAAACCCGACGATCCCGACTTCCCCAAAATTCCCCAAACTTGAATTTCTCACCGGATCCACCATTTCAATTAACCGGTTTAACACCACCACAAAATCGGGATGTTCGTTTTCAAGCACCCGGTTTTAATTATGAAACATGACTACCACAACCCAACCCTAATCAAAACCAATTTTACATCAATCGTCCATATTTCCCACCGGGTAGTCCGAGTATCAATCAAAACCAAGCACCAAGCGGTTCGTCATATCATCCTAACATGGATTTCTCACAATCTTCCCAACCTAATCAATCGTTTTCACCGCTTCATGCTGTTAATCTTGATATGGATTATGAGCATTTTATGGAATTCCCTCCTGCTCAATGCTTCACGTCTCAACAATACCCGACTCAAGATGCTTCGATGGGACAAGGTTCGGGGCACGGTTCATACCCGACTCAAGATGCTTCGATGGGACAAGGTTCGGGGCACGGTTCATACCACGGTTCTATTCGTGTTGAAGACGATGTCGAAGAGACGTCACCCGTCAAATCAAAGAAGGTTACAAAACGGGCTACAAAGGGGAAGGGCAAGAATGTTGCAACCGCACCCGTCAAACCATGGACAACAGCGGAAGAGGTCGCGCTTTGTAGAGCTTGGGTACATGTGTCAGAAAATTCGGAAAGAGGGAACTCTATCAACCGGAGTGGGTTTTGGGATGAGGTGATAGCGTACTTTGAAAGTGAAACTGGTTCAACAAGAACCTACGACTCCATAACGACCAAATGGAAGGGTAGGATTCGTTCCAGGGTTGGTTTCTTTTGTGCAATTATGGATAATATCAAGGATAATCACGGAAGCGGTGAGAATGACGAAGACGACTATGAAAAGGCTTGTAACGAATACCGTGTGCTTCACAAGCATGAGTTTACATTGAAGGAGTGTTGGAAAGTTTTGAGAGGGCATTCTGCTTGGAAAACTGTTGAGATGCCTAATTTCACCAAGACTAGTCGGAAGAAATCCAGGACTTCGGAAACCACCTCGGGGTCAACAAAAGGTCCTTTTCATCCCCAAGACGTGGATGATTCTGAAGAAGAAGAGACTCGAGAATCACGACCAAAAGGTCGTGACGCAGCCAAGAAGAAATCACACGAGGCACCCGCTTCATTTGTTACTAATATGGCCAAGAACTTTTTCAAGATCAAAAGTTCAAATAAGGAAAAAAAACCAAGAATATGGAAGCGGAATACATAAAGTTGAAGCAGCAAGAGATGGAGCTTGCAGAGGCAAGGGCAAGGCGAGCCGAAGAGTTAAAAAGGGAGAAACTTGAGCTCCAACGTCAGCAGCTTGCAATGGCAGCACAATCAACCCGGACGCAAGATTTAATTTTCTACAACACACCTCTCGACCCAAATATGCCCGCACGACAACTACAAGAACTTGAACAACTTAAGGCCTCAATCAAAGAACGTTACAACTTAGATTATTAAGTTGCAGTTTTTAATAAGTATTGTAACGTCTACGTTTTATTACTTTAAGTTTTTAATTATTGTTGTAATGTTAAGTATTTTTATTAATGAATTTTAATTTTGTTTTTAAAAATATTTGAATTAAAAAAAAAAAAAAAAAAAATCTCAGGTCACCACTGTGGCAACTAGGTCGTCGTCAGGTCGTCGGAGAGAGAAAGCTGATGTGGCGGCGACGAACTAGGTCGCCTCTGTGCATAGCCTTATAGACAACCTCGGTTCAAATGTTACCGAAAAAGACCTTGTCACATATGCCATTCATGACCTTAGTGTCAAGTACGATACTATTGCACATGTCATACTTGTTGGAATTATATAAACATGACAATCATAATATATAAACAAATAATCACAAGAGCACTCAACAGAAGACTTAATATTCATAATTAATTAACTGAAACATAAATTAAGCGTACCTTTTAGCAACTTCAAGCAATCAAACAATCAATAATCATAAACCCTTAATAGTTATGGTTTACATAATCAACTAACACCTAAGTCGATTGAGGAAACACCAAAAAATCCAAAATATGATTTATCTATGGTCTTGTACACACGTAATATTAGCGATTCGATGTGAATGCTAATATTTAATCACAATAAAAACTGTTCAAAGACGAAACGGAACCAGTAAAACGGGTGAACTAGTTCGGACTGATATCATTTTTTTCTCCAGTTAATCAGTTCGTTATTATTAGTTTGTTAATGCCTAAACGTTAATCACAGGATACCCGCTGCTGCAACGCGCGAGTACTCTGCTAGTAACTTAAAAAGCACAAGTAGTATATATTTATTAGTGACACAAACAATACAAAAAAGAGTATTATATTATAATGATTGTTCTTATTAAATTTTGCGATATTAGTTCAAATATGTAACTACCTAATATTGTAGAGGTGGCAATCACAATTCATTTAGAGAAAAATGGGTTGCTATGGGTCAAAAATAACAACTTATGAGTTGGATTGGATTACCCCATTGGCAAAAAACAGGTCAAATGAGTCAACAATCAGACTTTTGTGAATCAATAAATTGGTCGAATAGGTCAACAAATGGGTCGAATGGGTCATTTAAGAGTCGGATGATAACTCAACCACCATTAGATGTCGTGTTTTTTTTTATGTTTTCGTCAGTTTTAACGTTTTCATCTGTTTTTGCGCGTTTTCGCCATTTTTTTTACGTTTTCATCTGTTTTTGTCCCTTTTTTTACGTTTTCATCTGTTTTTGCGCGTTTTCGTTCTCTTTTCAACGTTTTCGTCCATTTTTTACGCTCTCATCTGTTTCTTATGTTTTCTTCCGTTTTCTTAAGTTTTCACCCGTTTTTGCGCATTGTTTTGCACGTTTTTGCGCGTTTTCATCATTTTCTTACGTTTTCACATGTTTTTTACGTTTTCGTTTTTGTTTTTTTGCGTTTGTATCCGTTTTTGCGCGTTTTCGTCTTTTTTTTAACGTTTTCGTCCTCTTTTTACATTTTTGTCTGTTTTTTTACGTTTTCATCCATTTTTGCGCGTTTTCGTACGTTTTTTACGGTTTTGTTCGTTTTCGCTCATTCTCTCCACTTTTTTACGTTTTCCTCCATTTTCTTACGTTTTCTCCTGTTTTTTTACGTTTTCGTCCGTTTTTCCACGTTTCGTCTGTTTTTTACGTTTTCGTCCATTTTTGTCCATTTTCTTACTTTTTTGAGCGTTTTATACGTTTTCGTCCATTTTTGCGTGTTTTCATCCGTTCTAATACGTTTTCGTCCATTCATTTTTACATTTTCGTCTGTTTTTAACGTTATCATCCATTTTTGCCCGTTTTATACGTTTTGGTCAATTTTTTCATGTTTTCATCCGTTTTTAAACGTTTCCGTCATTTTTTAACATTTTCGTCTGTTTTTAACGTTATCGTCAATTTTTGCGCCCTTTTTATGTTTTCGTCCATTTTTTACGTTTTCGTATGTGTTTTTACGTTTTCGTATGTTTTTTTACGTGTTCATCCGTTTTTACGTATTCATCTGTTTTTTACGTTTTCGTCCGTTTTTTACGTTTTCATCAGTTTTTTACGTTTTCGTCATTTTTGCGCGTTTTCGTCCGTTTTTACGCGTTTTCGTTCGTTATTTGCACGTTTTCGTCCGTTTTTATGATTTCATATGTTTTTTAAGTTTTCGTACATTTTTTACGTTTTTGTTCGTTCTTGCGCGTTTTCGTTCGTTTTTTACGTTTTCATCCATTGTTTTTATGTTTTCGTATGTTTTTTACGTTTTCATCTGTTTTTTTACAATTTCGTACGTTTTAAGTAAGTAAAAGACGAAAACGTAAAAACAGAAAAAACGTAAAAGTGGTGTTGGTCCTGTTAGTGGCAATTGGTTTATGTTGGTTCTGGTTTGGATGCATTCTATATGATTTGTAAATGGAAAAAGGGTTTTTGAATGATAAAGGGAGAGGGAGTGGTAGTGGGGTGAAGGAGAAACGTGGTTCAGCTGATATTGATCCAGGTATGGTGCATTCTGATACACCTACTCCTAATATGGCGAATCCATTGGTTAATGAGGGTAATCGTAGGGCTGAAAATACGTTTGGAGAATCACATGATAAGTGTATTTCGTTCGCCAATGTTCTCAATACTGCCCGTATTGTTCCGAATGTGAATTTTAGGCTTTTGGTTAATGAGGATCGTGTAGAATCCCATGACACAATGCTTCCTAGGGCTGCTATGGAAAAGGTGCTATGTCGGTATGAAAATACGTTGGTTGGTTACTTCCTTGGTAAGACTATTGCCTTCCCCAATGTTCAAAGCTATGTTACTAACACATGGGGGAAGTTTGGCTTGCAAAAGCTAATGAAAAATGGTGATGGTGTGTATCTTTTTAAGTTTGCTACCAAGGAGGGTGTGGATCGTGTTTTGGAATGAGGTCCTTGGTTAATTCGTAACTCACCTATTATTCTTAACTAATGGACTCCTACTTTATCCCTTAATAGGAACGAGGTAAACAAGGTACCAATTTGGATTAAATTGCATAAAGTTCCTTTGGTTGCTTATTCAGAGGATGGTTTGAGCTTGATTGCTACACAAGTAGGGAAACCTATTTTGTTGGACGCATTCACAAGTTCTATGTGTGTTGAGTCATGGAGCCATATTAGTTTTGCTCGTGCCTTAGTTGAAGTAAGCGCAGAATCTGAATTGAAGAGCCAAGTTACAATGGCTATTCCGAATGAAGAAGGTAATGGTTATAATACGGAAATTATTAAAGTTGAATATGAATGGACGCCTCTTCATTGTATTGATTGTAAATCATTTGGGCATGCTCCTTTTGATTGTCCAAAATGTGTCAAGGATACTATTCGAAATGACATTAATGTGGCAGCCAAGGTGTTTAATCAGGTGGATAATCATGAAGAGGGCTTCATTGAGGTAAGAAATCGAAAGAATAAAGGGAAGAGTGTTGCTGTTTCGTCGAAATCTCGGCCCATTGGTGGTGTTAGGCTTAACAAGCCAAAACCTAAATTTTGGAGACCTTTATCGACGACAACTACTAAGCAAGGTTCTGATCCTAAGGTTCAAAAAGAGACTTCTTCTTCCAATGATAAATCGGGTATGAACACCAAGTCTTTCAATCCTTTTGGTGTTTTGAATTCTTTGGGTGAGGAGGGTGTTGATGGTTTTCCTCCGAGTGGTAAGGAGAAGGAGCAGGCTACGGCTACTAAGCCTAGTACTTCTTCCTCTCTTTCTACTTCTGCTTTGGGCAATTATGGTAGCACTAGTACTACTCCTGTTGTTGAGAAAATTGGAAAGCTTGAAAAGCTAATTATTGAGGGGAAGGTTACTCTTGTGGATGATGATGGTAAACCTTTAAAAAAGGTTGATTCTTCAACTAAGGTGGGTAACCCATTCTCTAAAGTAGGTAATGTGGTTGTTTCTGATAGTGACGATGATGAAGTTCTGGAATATCCTAACGAGACTAATTATTTTGGTAGTGGAGGGAACAAGAGTAGTCTTTTGGAGCAATGGAAAGATGGTACATGTGACTACAATGATTATGAAGATGATTACTTTGATGATTGTGGTCTATCTGCAGCCCAATTAAAGGCTGCCGCCATCCATGACATTAGACTTGGATAAGTTGCTTTAACTTTGTTTAGCATAAAGGTTGATGTGTCTTAGTTTATGCTTGTTTTTGTTTTGGGTGTCTAGTTGTGTGTAACTAGTTAATCATTTATGGCATGTCATGAATGATTTAGTGGTTGTTCAAGCGGCTGCTTGAGGTTAATGTGGTATCTCAGCCACATTCCATTGTACTTAATTATTTTTTTGAGTAATATATTTTACCGGGTGGAAGACCCTTTACCCAAAAAAAGAAAAAACGTAAAAACCGGACGAAAACGTAGAAAACGAGCGAAAACATAAGAAAAAGGAAGAAAACGTAAAAAAAGGACAAAACGTAAAAACCGGACGTAAACGTAAAAAAGCGGAAGAAATTTTTTAAAAATTAGATGAAAACGTAAAAAACAGACAAAAACGTAAAAAAAGACAAAAACGTGAAAAAAGGGACAACAATTTATGTATTAACGATGGCTTAAATAACACTAAAGTATTTAATTTATCAAAACAAATCTTAAATTCAAACCCCAAATATCAACCAATGTATTAAGATGATGGCATGATGACATTTCATTATCTTATGTTCGAAATTGAATGAGAGGTATGTATATAAACACTTGAATTGAAGGATAAAACTCTCAAATTGTATGATTTAGTTAGTTTTTTGGTTAGGTTTCACAAATATATAAGGTCAATGAATGTGATACTTGAAAAAAAAGGTTCAAAACGCGTCACCACTCCTAGGTGTGCCTAGGTGCAAGGCTCTAAAGCCCAAGGCGCCACACCTTTGTGAGCCTTATGCATGTGTGGACCTTTGATTTGAAAAAATCCCTAAAACTTGAGCCTTGATCTGAGGCACGCTTTTTAAAAGTATGATGTCTAGATAAATTAATACATTATCAATCACAACCTCTGTTTACTTACATTTTTTTTCTATTTTTAAATCTATTAGGTGTTCACAAAATTAACATTGACTTATCAATTGATTAACGCTCATTACATACATTTCTTATTCAAGACTCTCAAATTTGAAGACGACGGTGCATGGAGTTTATTATATCAATAGTTACAAAAACTATTGTTTATGGAGTTATTGACTTATTACTTATTATTCTTTTCAAAAAATAATAGAACATATTTACGTTCGTTGTTGTTTCTTACTTTATTCATACACCTAACTTCTTAATGCATAATTTCTTTAAATACTCCCGTGATTCCACAGGTCTATAAGTTAGTTATATATAAAAAGAAGAATACCCGCAACCTTTCTCTAATAATCACTATGTCACTTTCTTCCACGGCCACCCTTCATATTAAACCACCATACATCTCCACCTTCTCCTACACACAAACAACAACGTCATTGTTCATCTTCACTCTCCTCAATAGATAAGAAATGCGCTGTACGGAAATGTTATGTCCTTTAATTTAATAAGGCATATGCTATATCATCTTCACCACTAGCACTATTACAACATGGTATGAACAAACGCACAAGTAAAAATAAAAATAAAATTGGTCCACGTGAAAACAAATGTGCTACATAAGCAAAAACGAGTGCTACATAAGCGGGAACCGATTTTCGTAATCAGGCAAATGAAAAAAAAAAAAAAAAAAGCAATAATTCATAAATATGGGTTCAAAAAAAAATGTTATATGTGTCGGAATTATATAACATGACATTCAAATAAATAACTACAAAACATCAAAGTATTCAAGCGGAAGCGTATAAGATTTATTAATGAACAATTAATTAACATAAAACAATATGCGTACCTTTTCTTGATTCTAGCCGAACAAGAATCAAATCCACAAACTAGCAATTGGATGAACCCTAATTAGGGTTTATAGGATTATAAGAATTACCCCTTACCGTTTTGTAATTCAATCCAAGAATAATAACAACAATGTGTTATTACCACGTTCTTGCACACACGTACTAAAACAAATTAAAGTAATGCTAGTTTTATTAAACCAAATAACTTGTTTTGGAAAAAGGTTGAGGATCGACACACTAAAGGAGGTGGCCGATCGGTTTGAGCACAAAACACACACAAACGTTTTAGGGTTTTAGCTTATGAGTACAAGAGATGCAAAATACAAGACCCCTAGCCTTATATATATACTTAACTAAACTTGGTGGACAAGTTAGAGTTTGATATGGGTTGGGTTTGAGTTCCCTATGGCCGATCGGTTCTAAGCCTCACCAAGAGGATCCGGAACCTTCCCAAACTTTGCATTCTAGTCCTTTTCCAAATACATTTAACGCCCGTTAATCCATTACATTAATTACTTAACGCCCGTTAGTTATTTCGTTTAATAAATAAATAAATACAACGTTTATATTTAATTATTTAACTTTAATTCTCATACGTAAAGTGTGCAATCCCGTGGTCTCAAGTTCAATCTTAACTCACGTCTACTAATTTATATCCATAAAACTAACAGCTCCCACTTGGATATATCTTAATAGAGTGATCACATCGGTTAGCGTCTAGCAACACTTCGATGCCTCTAGTACAACTCGAGTAAGGTCTCCTGGAAAAACCTTTTAATGATTTCTCATTATTATTATTATCCTTTTGTTTCTAATACTATGTTAAATAAAGATATGTAATTAAGTCATTCTTTATTCAACTATTCTGTTTCTCGTTATTAGTGATTGAACAAGATTACCAAATCTTCTAAACATATTTAGGGGAGATTTTGGGTGTGACCACACAAACATCTTGTCAACCCTACGATGGGCCCAGCAATATTAAACTCCAAATAAATTTGAAGGAATAAATTCTATCTTGACTACGAGAATAACCCACAAACTTTGTAACATTTCTGAAAACAACCCTTATGACTACCAGTTATGTATAGCGTTAAGTTGCTCCACAGAAGTGCACTACATTCATGGCACTTATCTGGTATCTCAAGTCTGAGGATAACTATTCATAATTTACTTATAACAATATCCACAAAGTAAATTATGTAGTTGTGATAAGTCCTATATTCAATTCATTGAATATCATCTGAAATTGGTATGCATTCTCATCAATATACTTTCAAGTATATTCTACCATATCTCTCAGATTTGTCTTAATTTAATGATACTCCCATATCATTAATTGACAACGGACGATTTAGAATAAATAAATTTATTCACGGATTACACATGCAAATATAGGATACAATATATTATAAAATCAAACATACCAAGTACTTGATTTATTATAACAATTGTTTAACATCCCTTATCCAAATACTAAATAGATTAATGCATGAAAATTCCAGTTGATGAATTATGCCACAAGTAAAGACAATCATACTTGTTGACAAGGCATAAATCAACCTACTTGATCTATCGTAATTTTGAGAATACTTATTTTAATAATTCAATTAGTGAAATCTTTGTATGTGTGCATTCACCAATCCACACAATAATTCATAAAGTGTGTGACATCCTCTATCACCAATTTATGACAATTTAAACTTTCAAACATTTTCAAGTTTAAAGTATTCTTATTCTTTTAATGTATAATGCAACTGTGCTCTTAGTATCACAACTAGTATCAAAACAAAACAACTAGATAAAATATGCTAGTTTGTCTTTTACCAATTATACAGTAATTAGTCTAGCTTCTAATTTTAATAACTCAGAAATATGCAATTTTCTTAACTATTAAAATTTACTTACGAGTTATCTAGAATTTAGACAATTATAATTGTCCTATCATACCTTTCTTCATTCATGAAAGGAATAGGATTTAATTTCACTCTTTCTTATGAAAAGAGGACTAGGTTTATCCTTTTAGCAAAGTTGACTCTACCAAAAACCCTTACAGGTGTAGATCAATTTACCAATACAGGAATAACCTACGTTTACGATTTAATGTTGCATTAATACATTTAAAGAATTAGCAAAATTCAATTTTAGTATTTTCGATAATTAAACTTATCGTAGTTCCATTACATCAGTTGATCTGCTAGTAACGAAAGCACATAATAAGGTAATCTGTCGAACATTAATTGGCAAACAATTTCCAACTCATAGATCATTATGGGATTTATATTTTCCAACGCTATTGCAAATATAAACATGTTTCATCCCATCTTATGCCATTGAGTCCAAGTCTCACTTCCTACTCAACTTAAGTGTCTAACTTAAAGAACTGCAAATATGTCCATGTAAGGTCTCACTTTACATAAAGATTTACCTCTCCATCACAATCTAGCCAAGTACTCTCATGACATAAACTGCAACTTCAAGTGTTCCTTTTAGTTAGATGACATATAACTTAATTTAAAAGGGTACTAGTTTTGATTTTATGTGGTCAAATCAAATATGTACAAAAATGTCATGCATTCATCTTGTAGCATAAATTTAATAAAAAAAACTTTTTATTACCAATTCATAAAGATCAAATTATCAAAGTTTTGATTGAGGTATTGGATTCACCAATCAAGGAATTTAGTGTTAATTATCGTCCATTATACCGTACTTTTGCATAAGTGTAAACACTTAGCGTTTTGGGTAATTTCCACAGAAGTGGCGCATGGAATTAAAACTAATTCGCCCTTAAGATGAGTTTGCATATTTTATGGCTTACTAAGTAGCTCCATTCGAACTTACATGGGGCAGAGGACCAGGTAAGCGCAAAGCATAACCTTAGACATCCTTTCAGTGTGACTGTGCGCACTTCTTTATTAACCCCTTTATAGTTCATTCTAGTGGGTGAGCCGTTCAGACCATTTGTACCAAAGTCACCAATCAATTAAACTATTGAAAACTTAACTCTTCCAAAACAAATCAAATTTCGCCATTGTTTAGTCCGTATTATTTTTCTATTCAAAATTACCCTTTGCTTAAACTGCCGCACATACTAAACAAACAAGTAATACCAATAAAAAATAAACTACTAAAAAACAATGCGCACATAATAAACAATTTATACGTGTAAACAAGTAGGCCATGCAACTTATTCGATAAAACCCTATTAATAATCAATATCTAGGTTAAAATTAATGTATCTATTAATTTAGGGTTTTCACTCCAACAATAGAAAGTGAGCTACATACATCGACGAATCGATTGCGTAAACCCTTAATTAAATATACCAAACTGCACATAATTGATTCATTAATAAAGATGAGATGATGGTGGTGATAAGTTGCTTACAACTTTTGGCTTTCAATAAGAAAGGAGTAACTAGTAAGGATCGGACTTTGATTGATCGCTTAAGACTTTGGATTGAGCTAGCTTTCCACACCTTGGCACCCTTGCAAACTTGAAGAGTTGGTGATGAAGTACTAAGTGACTTGAGTGGATTTAAACTCAAGAAGATCACTTAAACTTGCTAGAGATTTGATGAAGTAGCTTGATCTTTGGAACTTCCTTGCATAAACTTGGAGTTTATAGATCAAATGATGGAAGATGTGAAGGATTTATGATATGAACGACCAAGAACAGATTGTGGATGTCTTTAGGATGTATTTTACTTCCTATTTATAGGAGGGCAAGTTTGGTTAACCATATATTGGGTTAAATATTAACCATGGTTAAGTTAGGACACTTGTAAAGATCTAAATGTACCATGGTTAGGATGATGCCACCAAAATGATGACTCCCCCCCCTTAGGTCGGCCTAAACAAGGTAAGATGACTTAGGTGGTTAGTTTTGGTATTATCTTGGTTAGGAGGTGAGTTTGGTTCCGTTAATCGCTAATCGTAAGCGTTAAGCAATATATAAAACGTAAAACCGGGTATCGTAAAATCTGAAACTTGTAGGAATGATGAAACTCATCATTATACTCCATCTAAAAATATAAAATGGGTGATAAGACTCATTGGGTGCAAAAGCGGGTTAAAGCGGAAATACGGTCAAAAAGCGTAATTCGCGGTTTATCGAAAGAGAACGAAATTTCGAGGAAACGACCGTGAATTTATTTAGAGTAGACTAAAATTAGTCTAAAAGTGATATGAAATATCAAAATGTGGTTTTAGTCGCCATCGCGGGATAACTTTACTGATTATTCGTGAAATTTAAAAGTTACGCGATTTAAGCAAAAATGTAGAAGCGTACAAGGTTAATTCCTTTATGGTCAAAGGAGGAGGGAAATATGTTTGACTTTTCCAAAAATGTAAAAGTGTAAAAAACATATTAGAAACACATGCTTGAGGAATCGTTAAGTGGATGTAAGTAGAATTGTTTAAAACGTAAGTTTAGTTTTGTTCTGCGCTGGGCTTATTTGGTAATATTAAAATAATAATTCTTAAAAATTCTCAAATTAATCATGAATGATCTAAAAACTTATCTGATGCGAGGAAAATTGTCGGGGTTGATTTTCGTTAGCGTGATGTTTAACCGGTGGACCGTCCAAAACGAAACTTTAAAAACGATGTTTACTTAATAACTTTTGCGAAAATGATCTAACGATGGTCGAATTCTCAGGTCATTACTAAAATAATTTATCTTACGAGAATGTGAAATAAAAGTTTTACGGATGAATAGTGAAAGTGAATAGTTAATGTGAATAGTAAAAGTGAATAGTAAATTCTCGAAAATGAAAAGTAACCTAAAAATGCGGGTGGTTACAATGCAGGATTTTATAGACGATTTATAAAAGATTTTTCAAAAACTGCCAAACCCATGACCCAACTCCTAATGAAAGATGCTAAATTTGATTTTAACGATGATTGCAAAAAAGCCTTTGACATTTTAAAAGAAAAACTAACTCTTGCGGTTATTATTGCTCTAACTGGGGGGGATTTTGAACTCATGTGAATGCTAGTGATTATGCTTGTTGGGTCATTTTAGGACGAGAGGTGCATAAAAAATTTAAACCCATTTATTATGTTAGTAAAACCTTAAATGAGGCACAAGAGCATTATACAACCATTGAAAAAGAACTCCTGGCTGTAGTATATGCCTTTTATAAATTTAGGTCTTATTTAGTTATGTCAAAAACTATTGTCTACACTGACCATTCTGCTTTGAAGTACTTATTTAATAAGAAGGATGCCAAACCAAGGTTGATAAGATGGGTACTGCTGCTGCAAGAATTTAAAATTGAAATCAAGGATAAGAAAGGAGCAGAAAACTTAGCATCTGATCACCTTTCACGATTAGAAAACCCTGAGCTCAAAGAACTTGACACAGAAACTATCCGGGACTCCTTCCCTGATGAACACCTCATGGCAGTTAGAATTAAAGATTCCAGTGTCGAACCATGGTACGCAGATTTCGCTAATTACCTAGCAGCTAAAGTGTTACCTAGCAACAAAAGCTACGACCAAAAGAAAAAGTTCTTCTCGGATCTCAAGTATTACTTCTGGGATGATCCGTTCCTTTTTAAATCATGCCCTGATGCTATTATTCAGAGATGCGTATTTGGGGAAGAGCAAAGACAAATTCTGGAACATTGCCACAACGGACTTGCAGGAGGACACTATGGAGCCGACAATACTGCTCGAAAGGTTTATGAGGCCGGATTCTTTTGGCCAAGCATTTTCAAAGACGCTGCAAGGCATGTTAGAGATTGTGATGCTTGTTAGAGGGCAGGGAACATCTCTTCTCGAAATCAGATGCCACTCAACAATATTATGGTAAGTGAGGTTTTTGATGTTTGGGGGATCGATTTTATGGGACCTTTCACTCCATCGAAAAATAAAAGTTATATCCTTGTAGTTGTCGATTACGTTTCAAAGTGGGTTGAAGCAGAGGCCTTACATACTTGTGATGCTAGGAGTGTCATTTGCTTTTTGAAAAGATTATTCTCCAGGTTTGGGATCCCTAAGACCATCATTAGTGATCAAGGGACGCACTTTTGTAATGCTATTATGGAGAAAGTTCTGAATAGATACGGGGTACTCCACTGAATGTCTACACCTTATCACCCACAAACCAATGGGAAAACTGAAAACACCAACAGGGCACTCAAACGGATTTTGGAGAAATCCGTCAGCAGTAACAGAAAAGATTGGTCTGACAAACTCGATGAGGCATTATGGGCATTCAGAACGGCCTTCAAAACAACTATTGGAAGCACCTCTTTTAAGATTGTTTACGGAAAAGCATGTCATCTTCCCGTTGAATTGGAACATAAAGCATATTGGGCTCTCAAAAATGCCAACTTAGAGGCTGATATAATCAAGGAACACAGATTTTCTCAAATAAACCCGTTTAATTGAATTACGAGACGAAGCATATGATCATGCCAGGGCATACAAAGACAGGACCAAAAGATGGCACGATAAGCGAATCAAGGAGAAAAGATTCGAGGTAGGACAAGAAGTTCTCATTTTTAACTCAAAACTCAAATTATTCCTGGAAAAATGAGATCTCGTTGGGTTGGCCCATACACAGTAAGTAAGGTATTCCCTTATGGGACTATTGAAGTTCATAACAAGGAGGGAATATATTTTAAGGTAAACGGACACCGCGCAAAGATTTATTACGGGCGAGGATGTTAGCAAGCTCTCTGGTGATGAATTCTTCGCACAGGGTCTAGTAGCCGGCTCTGAGTCTAACTTAAGACTTCGTTAATAAAGAAAAGTGCTCTTTAGGAGACAACCCGAATTATCCCTTTCTTTGGTTTTATTTCATTTCACTGTTGGGTTTGTGTTTTCTAACCATTTTGCGAGGAGACAATGATAATTACTGCTTGCGATTCTGATGACAGAGTTGCGGCTAACTCATCTTGGTGATACGCCAGTAACCAACATTTTCGCCGGGGAATTCTTGGCGCATTACCAATTACGGTAATACCATCTCGGTTATTACGCCAGTAACTATTCGCTTCACGGCTCATACGGTTTTGCCGATTCACGGTAACCTCTCATAGGAGTTACGACATAACTCTCCTCTGCTTTAATTCTTTCATTTTAAAACAAAATAACCTTGTATTAGTTTTTAAATAAACTTTGTGGGTGTGTTCTCTGTAAACCCTCACGAGACTTAACTCGTCCACTTGGGACACCAAGTGGTTTAAAAGGCTTGTTGTATTCGTTAAATGCAACCGTGATTCCTACGAAAGTGAGTTAGGTTTGTTTTTCATTTTATTTTTACTTTTAGAATTATTCTTGTGGTATTGTGATTTTGAGTTGAAGTTTGTTCACGACGCTTAAACGAAGGCACGATCATTTCTCGTGGGCCTTCTTCCTTTTTGGAGCAAATTTCGGGGATTTCGCTCTAATTCTACCTTTCCCTTCACCTTTATTTTAATGCCTAGTACAAAAGGGACTTTGTACAATTCAAGTGGGGGGACGGGAGTAGAAATATCTCTTGAACTTTATTTCGCCCTCATTTTTCTAGTTTATTTTGAAAAATTATGCCATTTTTAAAATTTTGACATGTTTTTCCGAACCTAACTAGATTAGACCTTAGCCGAGCACATACAACCCTTGATATTACATGGTGAGATTAGCCTTATCCGTTTCTAATATTTTACCCCAAATCCACCAAATTATGAGTGTGCCGGTAGCTTGTAAACTTTAGAACTTGGCCTTTGCATCATTTCGAGACCATAGATGAGGTATGTTGAGTTAGCTCGATGTATTTGGACTTTTCAATTTTAGAAGGCAATATTATAGGATTATCACCCAAACAGTCTACCATTGTGAGTCTATCGATTAGTCACCTCGACTTTTTAGCCCCATGTGAAACCCTTTTGTTGCACTCCCCTTTAGTGCAAGATACCCCTAGATACACCCTTATGAGCCATTCCTTTCATTTTGTCACCCCAATATATTGTTTCGTTACACCCTTACACCTTAGCCTACCCTGTAGTCTTTATTTGTAATTAGGAAGTCATCATTTGCCCAAGTACAAGGTTCGAGTGGAAAGGTTTGGAAATCATGCTTTCATCGACAACAATTATGAAGATCATTGAAGACCCCCCGAATTCCATTGTTCATCTCAAGTGGGGATATGTTATGTTATTATGTTATGTTAAAAAAATCCGATTAGAAAAATAAAATAAAATAAATAAATAAATAAATAGTTGATTGAGTTATGATATTGTAAAGTGCAATGTTATAAGCACTATAGTTTGAGCTTTATTGTTTAGTATCGAGGAGGCCACCTCGGTCACATTAGAAGAATGGAGTTGGAGTTATACCAACTGAAGAAGAAAAGGTAGTGTGCCCATCACGGCGTCCTCTAATGACACATCTACCTTGCATTTCATGATCCGGTCTCTAGACTTCTAAGATTGAACTTTGGGCGCATCGATAAGTGGTGATGACTTAGTTATAGAATTAGACTACTGCTTGTTTTCATTTTACACCAATTATATATCCCATGTCTTATCCTACCCTTTAGTCATGAAGTGTGTCTAGGTGATGCAGCAAGCAATCTTTGGTGTCTTGGCCATGGATTTGGTCATGTATCATTGATTTTGTCCACTTCGCCATGACATGTTAATAATGACGAGTCACCTAACCTTTATTAGTGTCTACCCATATTGCCTTCGAGAATTATTTAGCCCTTAACTCTAATGGTGGAGATTTGTGTACGCCAAGCATGATAGAATACATACTATGATTGCGATTGAGTGATCACCCCAAATTGACACTTAGAATAGTTGAGAGATTTGAGTGTTTGTTCCCCTTTCGTGAGGTGTTCTGCTTTGTTTTATTCTAGCATAAGGGATTTGTAAACTCATATTTTCCAGGTTTTGGGAGATATCTTTTTAAAAATCTATCTAATAAGGTCTACTTGAGGGCAAATAGAGTTCAAGTGGGGATATTTGATAACATCAAATAGTCCTGAATATTAAGTGTCAATTTCCCCGTTAATGCTCGTTATTTATATCATTTATATGGATTTACGCTTGTTTTCCATTGTTTTCCACTTTCGGGTAAATTACGAGCATTGGAGCTAAAGAGACGCGGAAATGGAAACATTACTTAAGATTTATCACAGTATGCTTATTTTGAAGAAGTTACGGCGTAACTTATCTCACATTACTGCCGTAACTATTGTGTGACCCGAAGTCCAACTTATCAAGAGGTTCGCGTAACTCTTCTCAAAGGTTACTGACGTAACTCCATTAGGTCAAATGAGGTTCACGCCCGGATACTTACGCGTAACTACTGCATCACTTACGATGTAACGAGTTTATTAAAGACTACGGTAACCACTTACTTATAAGGTTCGCAACGTAACTAAATCTAGTGCATTTACGATGAAATAGAAGGT
Organism: Chrysanthemum makinoi; assembly: GCA_910596185.1. NCBI lineage: Eukaryota > Viridiplantae > Streptophyta > Magnoliopsida > Asterales > Asteraceae > Chrysanthemum > Chrysanthemum makinoi. The sequence continues at coordinate 25,712,760 of OU343221.1, forward strand.
TACGGCGTAACTCCTCTATTGGTTACGCCGTAACCTATACTTGGCCTATAAATACCCCACTAATTCCAGCATTTCAAAGCATCCCATTCCACACACAACACTTTGAGAACGTGAGAAAAAGCTCAAGGCAGGTCTAGGGAAGCATACGGAGCTGTTTCCAAGGGAGAAGTCACACCATTACGATAAGCTTTAGTGTTTATTATTTCTTTTACTTTCAATTCATGTATTTTGTACCTTTGATATTTAATTGATGTGCATGATTAATATGAGCGGCTAAGCACCCTTTGGTGCTAGCCTAGTTATGATTCCTTAATTGTTTTGTTTGCGTTTACCTTTACTTCCGTACAATTATTTCTAAGTGTATGCATGCACAGTTCTTTGGTAGTCACCCCTGGTTTGGTAGTTTTGAATGGCGGTAGAGGCCAATTGTCTAGGAGATATGACCAATTGACCCTAGGTGAGGGAAGGCGGGAAGGGTAAATATGACCAACGACCACTTTCTACTTGTGCGATTTGACCAACTGATCACCTATCGTTTGGATGAACTTAAGAATTGGGGGTGTAGTGTCTAAGTTCCTAACGGGCGGGCACTCACTATTTAGAATCTAGCATGTAGCGGTACTTAATGACTCGGCTTAGAGGACCAGGAACAATAGGACTTATGACGGTGCGCTTTGATTTCTCCTGTGGTGGCATGCTGATAGGTTAGGGCCGAATTGACCAAATGCTGTCCTCTGAATTTGACCCCACAAGTGGTGGAAGTAGGTTGACGTAGACATAACTAGCTAGGAGGATTAACTAGGTTAGCACCACTATTCCTCTATTGATTTCCCTTCTCACATTTACTTGCTTTTATTTTCTGCATTAGTAGTTTAATTAATTAAAACCCTATCAAACCATTAATATTCTGTGACAATTAGACTTAGTAATTATCTGACACACATAGCTCTTGGGACGACCTCGGCTTTACCATTTACTACACTACACACGACGGGTACATTGCGTTAGTGCATTAGGGTAGACCATAGGTATAGCAAGACACTATAAATATTAAGACCTGGTCAGTAAAACTTGCATCAAGTATGCTCACTCCACTTTATGTACTCGCATTACATTCCAACAAACTCGATCACCTGTCGCATTCCTTTAAAAATATTGAAAAAAGATCCGAATAAGCCAAAGATTCGAATAAGGTGATGAAAATATAGGAATTGTAGTTCCTCTTACGATATTTCAGTTTTGAAGAAGTGGAAGATTCATGATCAACATTCGTTTAATTCTAACGACTAAAAACACCATGATCAGTTAGGAATGCCAATGGCACTACAGTTTGAGCATCATGCTCAGAAACTTTCCGCATGGGATGTCTATTTTGCTGCGAAGTGGGAGGCTAGCTAGCAGAGACTCTATTTCTTGCAAGCAATGTTTTAACATTTACGACTCTTTACATGTAGTATTAGTATGGTTTTCCATAGAGCTAACTTTTGTTTTAGGTTCGTTTTATGTCTTAGGTATGGTACACTTTAATGTGGCTTCCCAAACGAGATTTTTCAATGTCCATCACTAGTTTCGTTTTATGTCTTAGGTATGTACTACAAGCGATCACATTCAAACAAAAAAAAGGCCACATCTAGCCCTGTGCATCTCATAGCATACATAATAGATCCTACTGCCGAAGCATAAGGAACTTTCTGCAAGTGTGCCACTTCAGCAGGTGTTGAAGCACACATATCGCTACATAAGCCATGCTTTACTTCCAATGGCAAATATCCTTTCTTGGAATTTGGATACTGAATCTCTTTAATATTTTATCAATGTAAACGCTTTGACTTAAACCAATTAACCGCTTTGACCTATCTCGGTAGATCTTGATTCCCAAAATGTATGCAGCTTCTCCTAAATCCTTCATGGAAAAACATTTTCCAAGATATGCCTTAACACTTTGCAAACTTGGAATGTCTTTTCCCATAATTAATATGTTATCGACATAAAGGATAAAGAAAAGTACATCACTCCCACTAACTTTGTGATATACACATGGCTCATCAAGATTTTGAATAAATCCATACCTTTTGATTTCTTCATCAAATCTCTTATTCCATTGCCTCGATGCTTGCTTCAATCAATAAATGGACCTTTGAAGTTTGCATACACGTTTTGGAAATTGTGGATTCACGAACCCCTCAGGTTGCTTCATATAGATGTCTTCATCTAAGCTACCATTCAAGAAGGTTGTTTTGACATCCATCTGCCATATCTCATAGTCATATCTACGCTATGGCTATAAGAATTCTAATAGCTCTAATGTCCTCTACAGGAGAAAAGGTCTTCTCATAATCTATGCCAAAGTTTGAGTAAAACCTTAGCAACTAGAGCGAACTTTATAGATGTGTACATTGCCATCCATGTCAGTCTTTATTTTATAGAGCCACTTACTTCCAACCACTGTAGCATTTGGAGGTAAGTCCCTTCCTGAACTTCATTATATTTCATGGATTGTATTTCCCCATTCATTGCAGCTTGCCATTTGTCCTTCTGAGGACTTGCCATGAGCTCTATAATTAGTAGGCTCTCCAAGATCCCCTAATATAGTTTCCTCAACTTCTGCATTAAGACATAGACGTTTAGGTGCATTAGTTGATAACGCTACACGCGTCGTTCGGGGTCAAAGGAACTTCCTTTTCGTCGAGCAAGTTTTTCGACACCCTAGGCTGTGAACCTAATCGTTGTAGTGTAGTATTAGGGTAAGCCATGGGTATTGATATCGTTCTCTAGGGGAATAGGAATGCTAGTGAGAAGTTACTGCGCTAAGGTTGGGGTTGAGGAAGATTATTTTTTATCTTTTTATATTTTTAAGAAAAGGAAAGGTACGAATCTCGGGGTTTGAATTTGGGGGTTGGTATTGCTACCGATTACTCTACTTATCTAATTATCTAATCTAAGGTGTATGTAGTCTATGTCTAATTATTGTGTGCTCGGATGATAGTTTAAAGATGTGTTTACTTAGGTTTTACTACTCCTTAATTATCTTCTATTGGTGGTTGAATTGTCACGTCCTTATTCCTAGTTGGCTTTGTGTGTCTAAGGTTGTAGGGTATGCGTTTCTCCCGAACTCTTTGAACTTACCAAAGGGTCTTGTCTACAAAACCCACTAGATATAATAAACTCTTACTCTAAGGCTCTCTTTGGATGGTTTAGCTTACAACTACTCAAGGAGTCATATTCTAAGGTTCACAAAGATTTAATCAAGCATTAAGTACACAACGAATGACCTATCGCATTACTAGATCATTATTAAACTAAGATAAGAGAACACAATCAATATTCAATAATTAAGTTTCATAATCCTAAGCAAACACCACAAGTAAATTAGCGGACATGGAGAACATGCAAGCATACACACAAATAATCAAAGACATAATTGTATTAATGAAGTAAAACACTTATCTTGGTGTAAGATAGGGTTTGAAACCTAAAATCTGTACAAGACAGCCTTGGTTCGGTTTTAGGTTTTACTCCAAAGACTACACATTAATCTTGAAAAATTCGGATTCTATATATATTACATACTGCGACGGCGTCACCTTATGTTTTGTGACGCCGTCAGATCGCCATCATTAGGGTTTCGTCTTGGCACGTTAGACTTGTGGCGGCGTCACCTATACTTGTGACACCGTCCTCTTTAGCTTGCGCCTGGTTTGCATCTAGGCCGCGAGTTGCGACGGCCTACTCTTTTATAACTTGACGTGCGTCACGAAAATAGGAGTTTGGCTTCGTCCGTCACAAATCCTCGGCGGGCGTGCATAATTTAACACCGACGCCGTCACCATATGTTTCAGCAGACTTTGAGTGTCTCGATTCGACTTTGGCCATTTTCTTCGTATATTAGCCTTTTCATCCAAATAAGTGCCATTCCAGCATTTTGCCTTCAAGAGACCTAAAAAGTGAAAAGGAACGATATTAAGCAATAACCCTAAAAAGGTACCTTTTAAAACCTTATCAGTAGTCCTTATAGATCTACGAACGGGAATCACTTCAACTTCTGGTGAAGGACCTAGACTATCGGTTCTCTATAGGAATACGTTGAGTGTTCGAGAAGGTAATGTATCTTCATGATCATCTTCTAGATCATAAAATCTCCCACTGAATTCTTGAGATACGAGATCCTTTTCAAGAAAATCTCCATACCTAGCAACAATTACTTTATTTTCAGTTGGATAGTAAAAGTAGTAACCCATAATTTCCTTAGGGTATCCTGCAAAGATACACTTTACAGATCTCTGTTGGAGTTTATCTGGCGGAGTCAATCTAACATACGCCTCGCAACCCCAAACCTTTAAATAAGACAAGTTAGGAGCTTTACCATGCCATATTTCATATGATGTCTTATCAACCTTCTTTGTGGGAACTATATTTAGAATTCAAACAGCTGATTCTAAAGCATAATCCCAAAAGGATAAAGGTAGAGTAATAAGATTAAACATTGATCGCACCATGTCTAACAATGTACGATTTCTTCTCTCGGATACACCATTTTGTTGTGGAGTATATGGAGATGTGAGATCTGGACATTTCATTCTCGCTAAGTCATCTTTAAACTCTTGGCTTAGATACCGCTCATCTATCGGATCGAAGAGCTTTAAACTTCTTTCCCAATTGCTGCTCTACTTTGAAAACTTTAAATGTTTCAAACACCTCATGTTTATGCTTATGTAAATAAACATAACCATAACATTTGAAATCATCGATGAAAGGTTAAGAAGTAGCTAGCACCTCTTTTTGACACATGTCTATGTGGTCCACACACATCAGTATGAATAAGACCAAGTAGATCGGAAGCCCTCTCCATATTGCTATGAAAAGGTTTCTTCGTCATCTTCCCGGATATGCATGACTCACATTTATCAAATGATTCATCATTGATATTTTGCAAAAGCCCTTCACGTTGTAGCTTTTACATGCGAGTCTTGCCTATATGAGCAAGTCACATATCTTATCGATTGTTTTATTGTCACTAAGTAAACATAATTGCCAAACATAAGTCTCTAATCATGAACCATCAATCACTAGAGAGAGTGGGCGCGAATATTGTGAATAGATCTATTAGGATTGACGAATCCTGCTTTGTGTTGACGGGTAGGAAACAAGCGCTATATTTGAGTAACATTAGGAAAAACGGAAATTTTACCTATTAGGGTTTGGTACCATTTTCACCAATTTATATTGGAACATGTTAACTCCTTGGTTGCATGAGCTAAGTAAAATAAATAATTGTTTTGTTTTCAACATTATGGGTGTATAACTACGTAACCCACACAAACATTATGTGTTCAAATACTTAACTATAAACTCTATGAATTCACTCAACCTTAGTGTTGACAGTTTTAAGCATATATTTCAAGTCCATATTGTACGAGGCTGGCACGGAGCACAGGACCTCTAAGAAGCTATAAATTTTATTATCATTCGAAAACTAATTTAATGTATTTTGTAAACTTGGAACCATTTGGGACCTCATCTTTGTAAACTCTGATATTTATATAAATCAAATGATAAACTTTTTAAAACGACTCCATTAGAGTTCATTTTCTATTGTTATGACTGTTGTGCCATGAATAACACCTAGTTTGAATTCTGCTGCGTATCACGAAATTGGGGGTGTTACAGATTGGTATCAGAGACTTAATTATAGAGAAACGGGTCTAATGGTGACCTAAACTATAACTAATTTTACAAACAAAAACATTTTATAGGCTTCCGTTCTCCGTGCCTTCCATCCTCTAGATGATTATGTGACTTTTAAGCATTTTAAGCTGCACAAACACACTAGTATATTGATATATACACTCGACATAATTTCAATCATAAACGATGTACTAAACATATCTGCGTATGCCTATTCTAAGGCATTACGGTACAATCATATTTTCCCAATCTCCCAATCATGCATCTACTCGTGCATTTTAGGATTACGAAATTTTATCCAAAACATTGTAACTGATTACAATGGTCTTTCCTACTTCGGAACATTATGAGATACAATGGTCTCATTCATTTTTCAAGACGCTGTGGGATACAGTGGTCTCTATTACACTCTCAGACATTGTAAATCCTACAGTGGTCTCTATTACATTCTCAGACACCAGTGGTCTCCATTAAATTCTCAGACACTGTAAATCCTGATGGTCTCAATTACATCCCTAGAAACTGTAAATGAAGCAATTAACTCATTTATTTCCTAGACATTGTGAGTTATACAATGATCTCTCCATCATTTCTCAAGACATTGTGAGTTACACAATGATCTCTCCATCATTTCTCAAGACATTGTGAGTTACACAATGATCTCTCCATCATTTCTCAAGACATTGTGAGTTACACAAATACCTCTCCATTATTTCTCAAGACATTGTGAGTTACACAATGGTCTAATTTACTTCACATACATTGTAAGTTATACAAAGTCTCTAGAAATTATCTTATAAACCTTATATGATATTGTTTTACATGAAACCCATCACAGTTTATCAATTTCCCTAATGGTAATACAGGAAATGAGATTTCTAAAGGACAAACTGCTGAAGTTCAACAACTTTCTCTACATTCATCAAAGTTCCATTATGAAACCTTCATTGTTAAAAGTTTGTGCTCCTGACCAAGTATGAACTATTTTAGAGTTACTTAAAATTTCCACCACGTATCTACCCATACTATCTTCTATGCAATGGAATGTGAAAACATAGGTTACAAGTCTTGTATGGTCGGGACTTGCAACTGAATGGTTTGATATCGCCTTTTTCTTGTGGATATTTTCTCAAAGGCTATGGACATATCACGAGTATACCTAATTTAGGTATTTGGAAAATTTATCGAACCTCGGCTAAATATAGTCTAGTCACCTATATTTAACCTAGGGACAGTGGAACATAGTCTGACTAACTATGTTTGACTTAAATTTTTCAAACACTGAGAATAATTATACAAATGTTATATTCAGGTTAATTTCCTACATACACTCGATAAACCACCATAATTCATTAAAAAGATCTAGAGACATGATAGTGTCTTACCACTCAACGAGATCTTAACACTTATTTATACTACCTAATTTCATCCTTGAAAGTTTTCATTCATGAAATAATCCTAACTACTATCTTGGGATAGTCATCAAATCTTATCATCATTTCTTAGAAGTACTAGCCTGATTTGGTTTCAAGGCTATCATTCCGCCATAATACTTTACAATCCACTTATGATTTTGAAGCAAACTTAACATCTCTACCTAAGAATAATGGTAAACATACACTACACTCTTCTGTTCATCAACATATCACATCATTATCTAAACCTCATTATAAGTATGTAAAACTTCACAGTATCACGTTTCTTTCAAACACTAGTAGACATAAACACTATACGTTATAGCATTCATCTCGAAACCACCTAAGACAAGATATGGTTTGGATAACCACTTGCCACTAGCAAGACCTTCCTACAACGAAAATTATCACATCGTTATAAAGCATTTCACATTAACAATATCTTAAACCCTTTAGATTATCAACTTAAGCCACCACAAAAAACTTAGAATGGTACATAACACATTCTATGACCAGAAACTTGATAACGCAAAAATTAGAATTCGGCGACTATACCCACATTTTCCTAGACACTTCAACATCGAATAACACACACTGAATTCCGGGACGGAATTCCCATTAAGGTGGTGAGACTGTAACAAACCGCATTTTCGGGTTACTTTTCATATTTTTGAAAAGTTACTATTCACTTTACTATTCACTTTTACTATTCATCCTGTAAGAAAATTTATTTTTATTTTACCATAATGACAAGATAAATGAAACTCGACAAGTCGTCCTGACGACGTACGTTGAATCCATCGATTCGATTTCACAAAACCGGTATAGAAATTACTTTAGGGTTTAAACGTTATTCGGGCATCCCGATATGTCCATAAAACACTATAAACATTTGAAATATGTATTTATACCATTTTACGACAATTCCACAAGTTTTGGAATTTTACGTTTTCCAGTTCTGCGTTTTACGTAAAATACACCTTTTTTACCCGCGTTTCCGGATTTCAACAGCGTTTAAGCAACCCGATGGAACTTACCACGCATTTTATATTTTATATGGAGTATAATGATAATTTTAATTATTTCTACAAGTTTCATATTTTTACGATACCCGGTTTTAAGGTTTATGATTTTACGATTCTTGTGTTCGGTTATCGGGACTAAACGACATCCGTAAAACAAGATAATACCAAAAATAAGTACCTAGTCACCCTAACCATGATATACGTGTATATAGGTGATTCACCATGCCATGTGCCTAAGTCATAAGCCTTAGACTTTAGGATACATTCATATGTAAGTAAACTTCTAAGCTAAGCTTCCAAAATATCCTAAACTTACACCTCCTCATTTACACCTTCCTAACCTCCTCAAGACCTTATATAAACCCCTCCCTTCTCCTTAGGTCATTCATACCATCAACATACATAAAACACACTTCATTTGCTATTTACTTCAAGTTTTATTCAAGAAACATAAGCTCCATATCAATTCCAAAGTTCATGTTTAGCTTTGATTGATCTAAGTCCTAATACCTTCCTTCCATTGGTGATCTCCAAGCCACACAAGAAGTGTTCTAGTAGAATACTTCAATTACTTTCTCAAGTCATCTCAACCTAGTATCAAGAGGTTGAAGAATTTGGAAGCTAGGGTTTCTAGTTCTTGTTCTCAATCTTTGAATTTCCATTCTTAAAGTTGAAAGCCAAAAGTTGTAAGAAACCCTAACACACTCTCTTGCTCAACATCATTTACATGTTTCTCATTCTTCATTTATGTTATATATGGTCTTTATATTGTTATCATGATGTACAAAAACCACTAAAACAAGTTAAAGGAATCATATGGTAGCTAAATGGATGTAAACAAGAAAACTAGTGACATATATTGTGAAGTACGACCAAAATAGTATAACCATGATATTAGACACTTACATACTGTTAAAAAGGATTTTAAAAGGAAAACGTAGCAATTTGAATCACCCAAAACGAGTATACAAGTCAAAAGATACTTCCAAAAGAAGTTAGCAAAACCAAAGCAACGCCAAATTGAATCGCTAGGGTCTGCCTATTTTTTCAAGGCATTCGGTCCGTTTCATCAAAAAGTTAAAACATGAAAGTTGTCGGGCGACGTTTTCCTTTAATGTCTAAGAAATTCGGGCCCTGAAAACACTTAAAACATGCCACTTTCCTTCAAAAACTGAAACTTCCTTATAAAACTATACTTTTTTCACAACTAAAGGCAAACCAAGAGGCCTAATGGTCTTAAGCGAGACCACGGCCAGCTAAGGCCAAGGTCGAGTCTCAAGACTATGGTAGCCGAGACCAAAGCCACGGCAAGGCCATGGCTAAAGACTCAAGGCTTCCTAAGCCGAGACCGTAAACCAAAGGCCTTAGCCTTGACAAACCTAAACGTATACAATACAATTTGGATCTACTCTCTCGATAAACCATGAAACTATACTTGTAATAACCAACTTTACAATTTAGAAACTTGTAAACTTTTCTTTAAACACTTGTGACATAAATTATAATGATACTTGTGATAACCATTATGATTTCCTAATCATAACCAAACAACCTTGTAACTTGTGTTTACAAACCATATGACACTTATGATATATAAACAAAACATATGTCTTATCTATTAAGTTCTACAATACTAGGCAACTTCATGTGAGGGGTTTCATTTATGTAAGCGGATCGACGAGTTCTGGATTTACGAATTAAAGTGTCCTAGCTCCTCGAGCGTTTACTACATGACCTCAATTGTGATGGCCGAGCGGTAGTACGATATATATAAACTAAACACGTTTTCACAACTAGACCATTTCTATAAACGAAATACACAACTACCATGTACTACATCATGATCATTATAAAGACGTATATAGGCTTGTTAATACTTTCACATCATTATCTCAAACCTAAGTCGCTACATCATATTCTAGGTTGCGTAGAGGTTCTCGGCATATCCATCTTCCTCACTATACATTTGATATCATTAACTCAAGGTGAGCTCATAGCCCCATTTTCTATTACTTAATTGTTTTACAAACCCTTGGGGGGAGATACATGCTTTAATTTAAACCGAACACATTGCTTTCAAACTGTATGCTTATCTGATTGTTTTATTGTCACTAAATAAACATAATTGCCAAACATAAGTCCCTAATCATGAACCATCAATCACTAGAGAGAGTGGGCGCGAATATTGTGAATAGATCTATTAGGATTGACGAATCCCGTTTGTGTTAACCGGGTAGGCAAACAAACGCACTATATTTGAGTAATATTAGGTAAAACTGAAATTTTACCTATTAGGGCTGGTACCAACATTTTTACCAATTTATATTGGAACACGTTAACCCCTTGGTTGCATGAGCTTAGTGAAATAAATAACTGTTTTGTTTTCAACATTATGGGTGTATAACAACGTAACCCACACAAACATTATGTGTTCAAATACTTAACTATAAACTCTATGAATTTACTCAACATTTGTGTTGACAGTTTTAAGCATGTATTTCAGGTCCATATTGTACGAGACTGGCACGGAGGAGCACAAATACTCTAGAAGGCTATAAATTTTATTATTATTCGAAAACCAATTTAATGTATTTTGTAAACTTGGAACCATTTGGGACCTCATCTTTGTAAACTCTGATATTTATATAAATCGAATGATAAATCTTTTAAAAGACTCCATTAGAGTTCATTTTCTATTGTTATGACTGTTGTGCCATGAATAACACCTAGTTTGAATTCATTGCGCGCATCGAAATTGGGGTGTTACATAAAGGACCCACAAGTCCGATGAATTAAGTCTAAAGATGTAAGAGCGTTTTCTCACGGTGAATTAAGTCTAAAGATGTAAGAACGTTTTGAAAAGAAAGGTTTGTTTTTTTCAAAAGCGGAAAGGTAAAACTTAAAATGCGAATTGAAGCGAGCGTATGTTAGATATAAGTAAACTAATCCGATCGATTCGTTCCAAATAGACGATATTAAGTCTAAAGATGTAAGGACGTTTTGAAAAGCGAGAACCCCACAAGTCACGATGAATTAAATCTAAAGAGCGTAAGGACGTTTTGCGAGAAAGCGTTTGTTTTTTTCAAAAATTTGAAAGGTAAAACTTAAAATGCCGAATTGAAACGAGCGTATGTATGATATAAGCAAAGCTGATCCATGCGATTCGTCCAAATAGACAATATTTGTGCCATTAGAGTTCATTTTCTATTGTTATGAGTACCATGAAGTAACACCCAGTTTGAATTCATTGCGCATCACGCGAAATGGGGTGTTACATAAATGACCCCACAAGTCCGCAGTGAATTAAGTCTAAAGATGTAAGGAGCGTTTTGGCGAGAACCCACAAGTCACACGAATTAAGTTTAAAGATGTAAGGGCGTTTTGAAAAGCGAAAGGTTTGTTTTTTCAAAAGCGGAAGGTAAAACTTAAAATTCGAATTGAAGCGAGTATGTTAGATATAAGTAAACTGATCCAATACGATTCGTTCCAAATAGAAAATATTAAGTCTAAAGATGTAAGGAACATTTTGAAAAGCAGAACCCCACAAGTCCGCGATGAATTAAGTCTAAAGATGTAAGGAGCGTTTTGAAAAGAGAAAGGTTTGTTTTTTCAAAAAGCTGAAAGGTAAAACTTAAAATGCCGAATCAAAGCGAACAAACTTAAAATGCCGAATTGAAATGAGCGTATGTATGATATAAGTAAACTGATCCGATCCGATTCTTCCAAATAGACAATATTATATACCACTATCGTCTTAGTTATAGTTATATATTGTTGTAGAGTTTGTTTATCCACCTATGTGGGACAAAGTCACAATACCAAAACTCTTCATCTTCTTCAAGCTTTTAATCTACCATGTACATCTTAATCCCTCACACCCTCGCCTATACACACACGAAGTCACAAACGCCTCATTTCACCCACAAGGCCATAATGTCATTGTTCGATTTCACACTAAGCAAATCGTTTTGAACAAAGCTACAATAATTGTTTCATTTGTTGCTTCCACAATCTTACTTATATAGTGATGTACAGTTTGTTCATTAATCCATGTGAGACAAAATCACAAAATCAAAACTCTTTTTCTCCCTAAAACTTTTGACATAACACCACATCTCATTTCACCCACAATATTATTATTCCTCTTCACTCTATTACACGAAGAACAAACCAAAGATTCTCGTAAAGATGAAAATAACATATACCATAAATGATTAGTGCAACTTCCCCTGGTCTTAGACCATAGGCATAAATATTCAAAACGAGTAAGAAAATGCACCACAAAAACACTCTTTCCAGTGACCAAATCTAGAGGTTTTTGTATTCAAAACCTAACACCTCTTTCAAACTCATATCTTGTTATGCTAGCTATCATATTCAAACAAAAGTGAATTTAATACTTCCAAATATCTGGTTCCTAGGAAACACGGACATGCTGAAAGTAAAGAGTGGCGATTTGGGACGCCTCGGACACGACTTCGGACCGTGTCCGACACGCCGCGTGCCATGTCCCACGTGATGTTTGGGCGGACGGTTGGACCGCAGTTTGGATTTTTTTGAAAAAATGAAAACATAAGGTTTTCAAAATTTATCACAGTAGAAGAAAATTTTTATAAAAAATTAAAAAGAGGAGAAAGTGTTTACACGGTGGTGCGGTGGATGGCGGAAATCAAAGATGTTGAAAGAGAGTGAGAAGAGAAAGAGATTAGTTGTGTTTCTTTATTATTATGATATTTCATTTGATTTTAAGGCTTTGTACATGTTTTTATACATATATATACACACACATATATATATATATATATATATATATATATATATATATATATATATAAATATATATATATATACCGTGTCCGCCGTGTTAGTGTCCTATATTTTAGATTTTGCGTATCACGTGTCCATATCGTGTCGTGTCCGTGTCGTGTCGTGTCCGTGCAACCTAGGCTGGTTCAAGACCCCAAAAAATGAGCAGGAAAATAAGTGAGTTGTGCGAGAATAGTTGTTTTATAATGTGTACACTCTTGCTTGTAAAATAAGTCATATAGAAGTCAGTGAGATTAACTTTAATCTCAAATACTAATGTATATTGGGAACTTTAGTACGATTAGAGTTGCAAGGCCCCTTAAATTGTAATAACAAAAGCGACCACGAATCTCACAACAAGTAAAATGAAGCTAGTATTTCTTCAAAAACATGGATCCGTCATGGGTGAATTTTGGCGTACCTGGTCATATGAAAAACAAGCCAAGGATTCCATTAAGGTGATCAAAAGATCAAAATAGTATAACTCTCCACATTAAGTCACAAATAATTAAGAAAATTACTTTTTATTCATTAAAAGATAAAACTATAAAGTTTGCGGAGTGTACTTCATTTACAACTTAAGCATTATCGCTATAGCATTTACTCATTCACCAATGTGAGATAGATTCACAAAACCAACAAACTCATTTCCTTCTTCAAGGTTTCGTTTCAAGTGACATAACCGCCATATATATCTACACTCTCATGGTCTCACATACACTCACAAGTCGACAAACACATCGTTTCACGCACAATATAATTGTTCGTGTTCACTCTTCTCATCATCCTCCACCGAATCACCGTGAGGCAGCTTAATTCAAACAAGTAAACAACAGATTAGAGTGTTGGTGTAATAGATTTTGAGTCACCATATTGGTCAGTGGCTTAGTTTAAATGTGATGTACAACAAATTTGTTGATATTCGGCTTGAACCATTATGCATCTCGGTGTTATCATTCTTATCTATTGACTCTTTACACTATTGAGGTTGTATTTTGCTTGAAAAACTCACCGTGCAATAAAACGTACATAACTTACTGATTTAGAATGATAGTTCTTATTTTATACAACATATAACCTGCTGATATAACCTGACTCAGTTTCGTTTACTCACATTACATTACAACAAACTCACCAATCACATTCCTTTATTACTTCATTTGCATAAATTAAAAATATTAAATATGAATTACACAGAAGACCTGTGACATCCTGTTTAAGAAGCAAAACTGGAATTAAATTAGAAGCCGTAAAATTTTAAGCTTAGGTTTTATCCCACAAACATTGACAAAAAGAGTTAATATTGATCTGGAAGTTAGCTGTTATATAACAACGCAGATCAATAAAAATCTTTTTTAAGAACTTCATAATTTAACTTATAAACTGCTATATTAGTTTGTTCCTTGATCCATGTGGGAAAAGGTCACAAAATCAATCTCAACCCACAATGTCATTGTTCCACTCTCCTTATCATCCTCGATCCATCGAGTCACAACCGAGTTTGTTATACAATATGTACACTCGCTGGTAAAAGTAATTGGAGTTGTGAGCTTTGCATTAATCCAGATACCCACTCACATTCGTTCATTTCAAACTCACACTCGATCATACCCATAGTATCAGTTTTTCGGAATAAAATGATGAGATAAAAAACATTATCCAAATACCTTTCAGAAGTATAGTTTCTTAAATTACATTAATCATCCATTTTCCACTTCATTAAAAAAAAATACTAAAACGAATAAAATGAGAAATAATAAAAAAATGCATGACATCATTCAAATGTGGTATTTTAAAATCAAATCGTATCACCAACATGTTTCGATTTATAAACCTCTTTAATATTTATTCACTTCTCGATGTGGGATAATATCAAGGCTCCTCCTCGGTAAGATACTTTTGCCTGCCGTGACAGTGTTGAATCTCATCATTTAACCTCCATATATCCAACGGCGTATTCCTTAACATATCAGCAGCAGTCCTCCTCCCTTCCTCACCCTTCCCACTACTTTCCGCCATAAAAAAACAACCAATCCAACATACGCAAGATTTAAGACTTAAAATATTCTAAGAGGTTTGGTTAGTTTTAGTCAGGTTCGGGTCAAATCTCATAAGCTTTATTTGGGTTGAGTCTAAAAAGCATACTCGAACCGATTATGTTAGGATTTTGGATTGCTCGGTTGGAGTCAACCCATATATGACTGATATATGAAAAAACATATTGTTGATATGAGAGACAAGTTATAAAAATTACATTAAAACAACCTCTAGTCAATCGGGTTGACCCAAACTCATGTTAGTCTTAAATTTTTAACACAACCCCCGATCCTATTTAACATTATGAACTCATACCCCGACTAACATGAAGTCGGTTAGGTTTAGGACGGGTTTATTTTTTGATAACTCTAATAGTGATGAATGAGAATTTTCTTGATAATGGCTTTTGGTAATCGTTATATTTTTGGTGTATGAAAAAAATGACGTACAAGGAGCAAAATGATCATGAGGTTTAGTAACGTAATTAATCATATGTGAGTGTTACTCGACTCAAGATAATCACTCTTATCACGGGTAAAAACGAAAAACGAACATACAATCAACATCATCTCCCTCCTTTGATTTACCCAAATCCTTAATTTACGTATCATATTTAAACAGTTTATTTTGACCACATAACTATTTTTGGATAACATTGCTCACAATTAAATTGAAACGAAAATGAAATCTAGTGTTCTACAAGTAAATGAAATAACGCATTCCAAAACTATGTACATATGCGATCTCGCCATAACTACATAAACAATGTTCAATTCTGTAACTTACTCCTAGAAAAGTGGTTAATGGTGTGATGAAAATATTAGATAATCTATTTAAGTTGTGTTCATGGTCACTTTTCAAATAACGTTTAGAATAATTCTTAAGACATAGATATATCAGTTTGATTTTGATAGAAAAACATGTAACTTAAGGGTGCTACCTTATGATCTTCACGTCTTGTCATGCTCGAAAAAATATTAGCTCAACCTAGCATGCATTATTATCTAGACTATCTACTAATTCGTTTTCAATAAAAAATAAGCAAATATAAGTACCGTTGTATCCACAAAGGAAAACAAAACGTGGGAGAAGGTAAAATCTTCAAGTATATGAGAGACAGTGTATTTATTTGTAATATGATTTGATATCATCCTGATTATATATTGCATTAGAGTTTGTTAATCCATCTATGTGGGGCAAGGTCACAAAACCAAAACTCTTCTTCTACAAGCTTTTTATTACGACTTTCCATGCACATCTCCAACCTCACACCCTCGCCTATACACATGCAAACACCTCATTTCTCCCACGACGCCATAATGTCGTTGTTCGATTTCACCCTTGCCTATACGTACTCTCGTTACATCCCAACAAACTCGATCACCGTTCTCATTTCTTTATAAATACTAACAATAGCAACCATGAATCATGACATATATATACCCAGTCATATGAAGAACAAGCAAAGATTCGATCATAAGGTGATCATAACAACATATATAAATGATTAGTGCTACTTCCCCTTGTAAGTTAATTTAAGAAAATGCACGACCACAAGAGTCTTTGCAATGACTAAATTCGTTCAAGGCAAAGAGAAACACTGCATCTGAGTGGTATCGTTACAAGATCGATTTCAATGTTGAAGAAGTGGCAGATTCATGATCACCATGCTCTTTAATTCTAACGACTAAAAAGACCAGGTGGCCGAGCCGTGACACAGCTAGGAATGCCATGACGCGGGAGTTTAGAAACCCTACTAAGATTTCCTGCAAGTGGGAGGCTAGCAGAGATGTCTATTTGGTTCGTTTGAAGAAGTGCAAGGGACAGATGTCTATTTTGTTGCGAAGTGGGAGGCTAGCAGAGACTCGATTTCCTGCAAGCAAAGTTTCTACATTTACAACTCTTTAGCTAGATAGTATTAGCATGGTGTGCCATTATGTAGTATACTAGTAGGTCTATGCATTCAAAACATATGGAAAGATACTAATGCTGTTGTTCGTGAGTTCACTATAAAGGCTCTATGGGAATCGATTAAGCCCTCGAGGACAGGAGGTTGAGTGGTTTACATGGTTTGGTTCTCATTTTGTATGCCGAAACACACATTTAATTTATGGCTTATTTATGGCTCGTAAACATAAGACACAAGACAATTTTAGGCAATGGGATGTCGGCGAATTCGTCGACTTAAAGCTGCTTCGGTGTCCTTTGTGTAAGGCGACTTGGGATTAGCATGAGTACTTGTTTTTGAATGCCCATATTCTTTGAAGGTATGGATTCATGTTAATGTTAAGGTTGTGATGCATAATACTCCTTCAAAATTAGAAGACATGACATCATGGCTGATCTCCATCTCTTTCAAGCGTTCTTTGGTTAGCGTGGTTTCTCGGCTTATATTCGCGGCAGCAACTTACTTCATTTTGCAAGAGAGGAATAATCGCTTATTCTCTACAAACACGAAGAAGGAGGAGCGAGTGTGTGAAGTCATTTTCGAGACTGTTAGAATGAAGCTCGTATCTTTGGGGTTCAAAAGAAGTTCCAATGTCATGAAGACCTTGCAATATTGGAACATACCTTCTGATGTCACATAGCTTTCTTTTTTGTTAGAGATGGCTTGGTGTTTTTATTTTGGCTTTCCCTATTTTAAGTCCAAGTGATCAAGGCTTTAATTATGTTTCGTGGCTGCTTGTTTCGAGTGTGTTCGAAGCAATGATGTTTTGCTCATGCAAAGTGGTCTTGAGTGGTGCAAGTCCACTCTCTCATGTAATTAACTCTTTATTTATTTATTCTATTCACCGGGTAACGAAAACCCTTTACCCAAAAAAAATCAAAACACACTGCCTCTTTCAAACTCATATATGTTCGATCGTAATACAAGCGATCACATTCAAACAAAAAAGACGACATTGACATATACTCAAGACACAACGAGATGTATAGCATGATCAGTTGTATACTTGTGTGAGAATGACTTGTTATACAATGTGTACACACGACTTTAAAAGAAGTCATTGACTTGTCATGAGCTTTGTGTTGTGTAAACACTCATTTGTTTTTGTGTTCTTTTATATTGTTCCTTCCTAGTGGAAGGGAAAAATTAGGATAAATAACTGGCTTAGATAAGTCTAAAGTTAGTATGATTAGAGTACGTTGCAAGACCACTTTAGCTTCATCGGTTAATTAGCAACTATAGGTTTAGTGAAAACCGAATATCATTAGGAATTCGGGATCTTTATCATCAATTGACTATTTAACGTATGTTTACATATAACTATTAAGCTCAAAATGGTGTTTGTGTTAGCTTATTTAATGGGGAAAATTTGATTTCATAAGCTCATCTTTTATAGCTTTATGTTCTTATTATCCGCTTGTGCTTATATGTTAATTAAGTTTATTAGCTCATAAACCTACGAAATGTGCTTATTAGCTTATAAATTTTTCAATAAAAGAATAAAGCCGGCAAGTAAGCTATAAGAGGCACTCCCAAAGGTGTCGTTTGTTTTTTTTCAATAAGCATTTTTTTTCCTCTTTTCACTTTTTTTGTTTGCGAGGAGATTTTGTTTGTTTTTTCGGACATTATCTTTCACTTCTTAGCTCTTCTAAATTTCAGACATTATCTTTAAACTTCTACCTCTTCTTTCATAACCCCTACATCTCTTTCTCAATATCTTACATCTCTTTTACGTTTCGTCCGTCTTTTAACGTTTTCGTTCTTTTTTTACTTTTTCCCCGGTTTTTTTAAGTTTTCGCCCCTTTTTTTACGTTTTCGTCATTTTTAAGTGTTAGATCCGTTTTACGTTTTAGATGCGTTTTTTTTTTTACGTTTTTAGTCGTTTTAGTCGTTTTCTTACAATTTAGCCCGTTTTCTTAAGTTTTCGTCCGGCTTTATTAAGTTTCGTTTGTTTTATGTTTTCGCCCTTTTTATGTTTCGTCTTTTTATTATGTTTTCGTGCGTTTTTACGTATTCATCCGTTTTTTCGTTTTCGTCCGTTTTTTACGTTTATCCGTTTTCTTACGTTTTTATCTTTTGTTCGTTTTCACTGTTTTTCGTTTTCATCATATTTTTACGTTTTATACTGTTTTTACGTTTTAGTCGTTTTCTTACGTTTTACTTTTGCCTTTTGCTTTTTCACGTTTTGTCCGTTTTATGTTTTCGTTGATTTTTTAGATACGTTTTGTCCCTTTTACGTTCTCGCCATTTTTACATTTTCGTTCGTTTTTAAGTTTTCATCCAATTTTTACGCTTTAAATCGTTTTTCGTTTTGGTCCTTTTATATCTCACCTATTTATTTTACGTTTTCATCCGTTTTCATATACTTTTTATAAGTTTTTTGTAGGTTATTTTCATTGAGAAAACAAAGCAACGTAAAAAGCGATGAAGCGTAAAAACCAAATCGTAAAAAAAGCAGCGGAAAAAAGGCAGCGTAAAAATGGTTGGCGAAAAACAAAAGCAGCGTAAAAAGATAAGCAGGGCGGCGTAAAAAATGACCAAAGCGTAAGAAACGGATCGCGTAAAAAGCGAAGCGTAAAACATCACAGCGTAAAAAGATGAAAGCGTTAAAAATAATAATAATAAAAGCAGACAGCGTAAGAAAATGGACTAAAATGAAAAGCGGACGAAAGCGTTAAAACGAGGCGAAATCATAGAAAATGGAGGAAAGCGTAAAAATAAGGCGTAAAAAGTAAAAAGCAGGCGAAAGCGTAAAAAATGGTGGAAAGCGGTAAAACAGATGAAATCATAAAAAAAAAAAAGCGTAAAAATAGATGAAAGCGTAAAATGGGAAAGCGGACTAAAAGCGTAAAAAACGGCGAAAATGTAAAAAGCGGATGAAGCGTAAAAAGGGACAAATACGTATAAAAAAACAAAAACTTAAAGAGGGATCGAAAACTAAAAAACATCTGAAGAGCGTAAGCAGAAAATGTTAAAAATGATCGAAAACGTAAAAAATACCAAAACGTAAGAAACCAATGATTCATTTGACTCCTATGATAAAAGGGTTTATAGCAGAAAAACGGTCGATATTGGTGTATTTTGAACTATTATGTATTGTCTTTAATACTTTGTATTTTAAGCGATTGCTTGTTTTGTACTCAATAGTAAAAAAAAACTATTGAAAAAGAAAAAGGAAAAAGAAATTACTTCAATAGCACAAAAAATACTAATGAAAAAGAAAAAAGAAAGAGAAGTAAAAGGAAAGAAGTAATTCAATAACACAAAAAACAAACGATCTTTTTTTTGCAGATGAAGAGCTTAAATGCACCACTTCTGCGGACATGGTTTTACAAATAAAAGGTAAAAGCTCGAAAAACAAGCGACACCTAAGTTTATTGAAACATCTTCTAGATTTACAATCACATAAGGTTATACTCATCACCCATTTAATTATTCACTTTTACCATGGTTAGGTATCAAAGAAAGTAAACATGGAGTTTTACATAAATATTTATTTTCTTGTGTTCAATTAATTGTCTCTTTTGCCGCTGTTAGATGTCAAAGCAATTAAATCAACACGATTTTTTTTCTTTTTATTATTGAAATACATATTTTCCTATGCAATAAACCGTAGATATTTAAAAGTAAAACTATTAAGTAAATAAAAATTTAAAACAAGTAATAATAATAGGGTTAAGTTTATACACATCACACTCACTTAGCACATGAGTTGGCGTCACATGTGAAGTCACTAACACCGCTGCTCTTTCCGACAACATCCCGACAAACTAACCAATCTGCCAAACACCATCTAAATCAACGGTAACATTCCTCTAAATATAGTAACAAAAGCAACCATGAATCGTGACGTACCTGGTCATATGAAGAACCAACCAAATATTCAAATAAGTGATCATCATAAAAACAAACATATATAAATGATCAGTAGTACTTCCTTTGCCATATGTCGAGTCACCACCGACTCACAACCGAGCCAACTCACAGAACCACGGCTCCCCACATTCATTCATCTCAACCCTTACACTCTCCGGTATCCAACGAACAATTCACACTCGATTTGCACATGTCATGAGTTTTTATTACATTGTTACCACATATAACTAAAATTTATTTATTTATAATTAGAGCGATAGTTTTATTTTGTGATCAAGCATATGTGACATTCCACGAACATAAAATTTTTAAACTCATAAAAAATTGGTAGCACATATAGTACTAAAAATTTATAGTTTCGTGCCACTTGTTCATCATAGTTAGATATCAAAAATGTTAATCATGGCATCCAATGACTTGTATCGAAATACTAAGTCTTTTATTCATTAATCAAGATAAAATTACTTTAAAAGAATAGTAAAACAAATAATATAACTAGAATAAAAAGGAATGGCATACATTTATCACGAAAATGCCAGCAACTAATATTAGTTCATTTGGTACTCGTTCACATAAACTAAAATTAGTAGACTATTATTCAAAATATTGCTCATATTAATCACGTATAAATATTGCTTTATGTCTTATAATTTGCAGAATACCTCAAGGCTTAAACAAACTCGTGTCCCAATATACATTCAAAAAGATTTTGCGCTATCTTAACCTTTCCATATAACAACAAACTACAACCGCAAGCTATTGGTACCGAATAATCTATATTATTGTCCTCACATCCATATCACCATGAACAAAGATGCTCTAAAATCTAAATAAGTTACAAGACGCATGGTTTTGGAAGAAAGTTGCGAATGGGTAATGAAACTTATTCCTCAAATCCGAAAACTTAAATGAAACCAATGTATTTATGGTAGTAACTAAACTTAACAATACAATTGTTTCCTAACCGTTTTTGGTTTGTAGCCCTATCGTCTTAGTTATATAGCATTACATTTTGGATTTCTAGATGAAATCCACAAGAACGAATGAGAAACAATGACGTCCCAAAGCAATGCCTTCTTGGGAGGAGAACTAGAAAAGATCAACTCGTTTCTGAATTTCCAAATGTACCACAACAAAATATCCCCAACACCTTCAATAAACGGCCTTACCTTGTTAGAAACATGCAAGGGTCAAGCCACTCAAACCACTCTGAAATATTAGAGCAAGCCGGAATGTCAATCTCCCACCATTTAGCGAACAAAGTCCATAAGTCTTTGGCCATAATGCATGAGAAGAAAATATGGTTAACGGTTTCAACATCATCCATGCATATAGGGCATAAAGTCGAACCCACATCTATACCCCTTCTATCCATGTTAACTCTAGATGGAAGTTTATTAAGCATCAACCTCCAAATAAAAACATTAACTTTGATAGGTATGGAGCGATTCCAACGAGTGGCAGCAGGAACATTATCTAGGATGTTAGAATCAACCAAAGTGCGCACAGAAGCAACCGTGTACCCATTGGAGGTGTCTAAAGACCAAAGCCAAGAATCAGCACCTCCTCTCGGTTCCCGTCTAAGGACAGAGTCCCAATCTTGGATGGATAAACGATCCGCAATGGAACATTCCCTAACACTTTCGAGCTGGTAAATGCGAGGGAATTGCATTTTAAGAGGCTGAATACCACACCAAATATCCTCCCAAAAGCGACAAGAAACACCATTGCCAATCTTTCGAACACACAATGATAACAAGTCTATACCTCTCAGCTTTAGACGTTTAATGGAAGACAATATGGCGCCCCATGTACTACAACTAGAGCTGTAATGAGAATCCTCCATAATGCCACCATGATCTCCACAAATGTTCTTAATAACTCGCACCCATAGATCAGAGGGGTTGCATAAAAATCTCCATATCCATTTAAAAAGAAGCCCTATGTTGAGCCCATAGATGCTTCCTATACCAAGACCTCCCAAATCTTTGTTCGCTAAGCATTTCTTCCATCTCACCCAAGTCATTTTTTTCTCTTCTAAATCTCCACCGATATAAAAATTATTACGCATAGATTCCAGCTTCTTTTGAATAGAAAGCAGGCATCATATAGATCGACATGTAATATGTAGGAGATTTCAAACCGACTTGATTAAAGAAAGGCGACCTCCAACGGATAATAAGCGGGCTTTCCAAAGAGCAAGCTTAGAAGAGAACTTTTGGATAATGGCATTCCAATTAGAGCATCTAGTCATGTTACATCCAGGGAACCCCAAGGTATTTCAATGGAAATTTAGTAGCCCATGACCAATAACTTTGGCCAAGTTGACAACCTCCTTATCCGATACTCCAACGCCTAAAACATTACATTTGTTAATATTTATTTTCAGGCCAGAAATTAAGTAAAAGCATCGACAAAGTCACATAACGAAAACTCTTCTCCACTTATATTGTCCGACCGATGAGGGACTAACCCAACACCCCCTAGGCATCATATCTTGAGAATGTAACAACACGAGAATCTTACGTAGACTACATGCCAGGTTTTCGAGGTAAATATCATCTCCATGTCCCATGTTAGCCCCCTCTAAGCCATAAAAACAACGAAGGTTGAGTATGGCGTAACATTTTAAGCTAAGAAGATGCTTTCATAGTCTCATGTTGTTATAAATTTGCATCATTCCAAGCTTTCAACTTAGCTCAAACAACTAATCCAACATAACCTATGATATTATACTAACAATTGCAAACTAAAAACGGGTTTTATTTCAAGTGACATTTTATCAGATTGATGTTGATAGAAAACAAGTAACTTATTTGAAAGTAACGAGGAGCGCAACCATTTGTTCTTCGCGTCTTATCATGCAAGTGTATATCTTAAAAATCTCCTTATTTGTTATCATACAAAGAAAAAAACAAACAAACCAACAACTCACCTATTAAAGTAATAAGTGAGCTCATGGTAGTTCTTAACTATTATGTCAATTGCCTAATTATATATTGCAGTATAGTTTATTTATCCATTCATATGTGGGACAAGTCATAAAACCAAAACTACTCTTCTTCAAGCTTTTGTTTACTACCATGCACATACATCTCCACCCTCAAACCATCGCCAACACACACACAAACACCTCATTTCACCCACAAGGCCACAATGCCGTTATTCGATTTCACCCTCCTCATCATCACAATCAACGACTCTACCCAAACACCCATTCCTCACATTCATCTCATCCCTTTCACACTCTCCACGACATACGCTATCACTATGCTCACTCCGTTTTATATATGTACTCTCGTTATATTCCAAAAAACTAACCGGTCACATTTCCTAAAAAAAATTAACAAAAGCGACCATGAATAGCCATATATACGTACCTGTCGTATGAAGAAAAAGCCAAAGATTAAAATAAGGTGATGAAACAACATTTATAAATTCCTAGTGGTACTCCTTCCTATGGTATCTGTGGATCATCTCTTTCAAAAGGCATAATGTACATTTTACGAAAAAATATCCAAGTTAGTTTAAGGAAATGCACGGCGGAATAGTCTTTGCAATGACTAATTAAATCCGTTTAATTTGAGGGATATATCGTATATATAAATTGTGGCTCCTCTAATAAGCGAGACTTTCAATGTTAAAAAAGTGGAATATAAATGATCAACATGCTCTTGTTTTGGTATGTTACTAAGTTTTACATTTGAGTGCTTAACTCTTTCGATAGTGTTAGTATGGAGTGCCATGCATATTGAGCTACCTTTTGGTTTTCGCTGAAGATTGAAGATCACATCTTTTTCATCATTTGATTAGTTGATGCCTGATGGTAACTATTGGTAAGACATGTGGACATTTTCATGCTGGTAACAACATGAAACACAGAAAAGGATAATTTTAAGATTGATAGTTTGCTATGTCGAGAGGGCATTTACCATTTGGGCTGCTGACCGAATACCCTTTCACTCGGCCATGCTAAAAAATGATAATCATAATCTTACTTTTAAATTGCTTTGTTTTATGACATACCATGTGTATAACTAAGTTTATTTATTGAAACAAGGAGGTGTTATTTTGTGACCAAACTACCATTTTATCTGTACATTTGTCTTTTAGATTACATTCATCATAACTAGATATATATAAATCACATGAAAACGTTATGCTTTTTTTAGTTCAATAAGCTATATTGTAACTATAACTAAAGATACAAACATCCCAAGAAAGCAACTTTAAAAATCCAACTACAATAGATCGATCAATCAATCATCAAGCAAAGATAAACTTATCAAAGAATCTTTTTACATGATGTCAAATCTCTTTTTAGTTATTATATGATGCTATTTTTCTTCCTAGTCGTATCCTAAACGTCTAGCTTGTCTATTCTTGACAAATACAACTCTTTTCTAAAGTAAAAAGCTAAAATTTTATTTATAGTAGATAATAAGACTATGAGGAGTGATAGTGAGTTTGACATTTGGTGAGTAACTCACTCATGTTCCAACTAAAACACAAAACACAAGTCACGGTTAAATTTGCATCGACAAATTTGGGCTAATATTGTTTTAATATTATTTTATTTGATTTCTAAGTGTGTGCGGAATATTTAGTGAGGTATATTTTGTGAAAAATAAGTATTTTAATGAAAGGTGAGGTATGGTGACCAAAACAGATGTATATTGAGTGGGACAGGTGAAAGTGAGGAGGAGTGAAAGTGAGGTGTTGGTGAGTGACTCACCACCACTACTTTCAGCCTAAGAACCATACTTATGAAAGAGGGTAACTAGGGAAATCTATCTAGATAGCCCAATGATGTATTAACATGAAGGATCTTTGGTCTATATTAAACAAAACACATGGTATTTTTTATTCATTTATTTATTATTATTATGATTTTTTTTTTTAAAGTTGAATTTTTCAAATGACAATAATCTAATAACATAATGCCTATAAGAGCGTAATATTGGAAGTTCACCACAATCCCAATAATCTAGCAGCTTTAAAAAGGAGTCTTTGTGATCAAGTAATTAACATAAGAAGTTATAGGGGTGAAATACAAGCTAACTTAACGAGAAAGATAGAAGAACAAGAAGAAGGATTGGCTTCCCAAATATGGGATTGTGGTAGCCCTTTGTATGATTCATACAAATTGGCATCGATCATAAATGTTTTAGATAGACATCTGTTTCCAAATTTATCAAATCGTTCAACAAGGTCACATGTTCGTCCATCATCATATTTGTCATTGTCAAAAAAAGACTGTGTGTTTATTCTTGCCCTCGTTCAAGTTATGGAAGATAAAATTGAATAAGTAAAGTAAGGTCAAAGTCGTGCTTTTGAAAACTTGTATTGTTTTTTAGTTCATGAATTTATTTGTATGTGTAATCTTTATACTTACAAAGTTGATGGTTGCCCTAGTTAAACATAATGGGCGCTCATGGGCTTTGCTTGAGGCGGGCTTTGAAACTAACTTACAAGCCTAATGATAAACGACCTATTACATAATCTAAGTGACCGACACTTTCTACTTATTACACGCAATCCCAACATAACCAATCAAGTATTTTATTCAAACACTTTCTCTATCACTTGAGCACTACTTTTGGAAATGGCGGAATATTTTAGCCTTGCGGGAGTGATAATGGTAGTGATAATCAACCCTTAAGTTGTAAGGGAGATTGGGAGAGATGGGGAAGAGAGGAATGCTAACGAATGATGAAAACACTACCCCAAAGGGTCCTTTTATACTACCCTCAAGGCCATGGGGTATTAAATGGTAAGCTTGGGGCCTAGAGGTCATAAAATGCTAGGGACCACTAGGATCCTTTTATATTTATAAACCAATGAACTCACACAACATTTGTTTTGACACTTTAGTATGTTTTATCTCAAATCTATAATGAGCGAGGTGTACGAAGGACACATATACTCAAGAAGGCTATAAATATTTTATCATTCGAAAACTTATGTATTATGTTATCATGGAACCACTAGGACCTATATTTTATAAACTCTGATATTTATATAATTCAAATGATAAATCTTTTAGTACATCTCAATTAGAGTTCGTTTTCTATTGTTATAACCGTTATGCCATGAAGTAACACTCGGTTTGAATTCAGTGCGTTCACAAAATTGAGGGTGTTCTGAGACTTTCGGGAAGGCGGTATTTGGTCGAGGCGGGCGGACTCTCCTAAAAGAAACTTAGTTTTCTCTCCCGAAACGACGATTCTCTACTTTGATAGAGATGATATGGAATTCGATGACATGGACAAGTGGTTGAGGAAGTGGAGCATTAAAATGCTTATAGCAAAATTGGCTGATCGGTTTTTTACGGTTATTGGCATTTCTTGTGAGTCAATTTATTTGCTTCATAGGTTTTGTCATGTTTGCATAGAGGTGGCTGCTTTATGAAATTAACATGTCAATCTTATATTGCTTTTGGTGTTAAGCACAAATCGTGCGTTCTTGTTTTGCCTGAAAACGGGCTGAGATGTTGGACCTCACTTACATCTTTTGTACTTCAACGTTTTTTTGTGTAATATATTTACCGGGAAACCTTTTACCCAAATGTGTATAAATAAGTGATAGCCAAAAGTAAAAGATATTCAAGTTACAAACTACCCAAGTAGACTTTTGAGTTCAGTTATAAAATACCCGGCTCTTAAGGCGCTCTCGCCATGTCATCTTGTCAAGCTTATGTTAAATGGTACTTTTACTCTTTCGTATACATACAATTAATTAATCGTCATTAATATATAAGGTAATATATTATATGCATACAAAGCGAGTCGATTTGAGCTTGATTAAACAAATATACAAGGAGCTCGAGTTTAAAATGGAATCAATCGAGACCGAGTCGAATATGATACCAAAGTTTTTTCAATTCCTTCTTTTCAGAGAAGAAATGTGTTAGAAGAATTTGATGTGCTTTATAACCCGTTAGAACAACTATAGAAGTTGTCTTTAGCAACAATTCAAGTTTAAAAGCAATGTGAAATGATTTTTTAGCAAAATTAATGATTTTTTAAGGAAGCCATACGTTATTAGGCTATGTTTGGTATGACATTTTAGAGCTTTTGGGCGATGGCGGTGAGCAATGAGCTTTTGATTTTTGTGTTCGTTTGGCAAAGGCGGTGAGCTTTACTATTTTTAGGAAAGCTCATTTTTCCAATGTTTCTTTAAGAGGCTGTGAGCGGTGGTGTGGTGTGGTGTGCTCTGCTCCGCGACTCCTGCTTCACGACTTTCCGCTTCTTGCTCACTTTCTACTTTTACCAAACACCCTTAGTGCGGAGTATATAATTATTGACGGTGAATGAAACTATGTATGAAAAGAAGTCCTAGAAAAATAGTAGCAGCAAAAACAAAACTTCAATTGCATCCTGCAAGGGATACTTTTTAATTGGTTAAACTAGCTAAAACACATACTATACATTCGTTGTACTTTTAGGGAACGTTATGGCCTACTCAAACCCTAGAAATAAAAAAGTGCTACTGTATACCACTTTAAAGTTAACATGATGATCTTCTAAAAAGATACTATGGTATTAGCACCCCATCACATTTGAAGTCACCTACTGACGTTAACTTTATACTACTTGAACTTGAAAATTAATTCCTAGTACAAAGATACAATAGCCTTTTTCTTTAAAGAACACCAGATATATAGGCTCGACTCTAGGCTGCAATGAGTATACACACCTCTCTACTACATGCCCTCAGTCACTCTACATCTTTATATACGTATCTCCAGTTTAAGTCTCTCACCATCTTCATATCTATCTACATTTTCAGTTTCATCACCATCTTCACACTTTCATTTTCAGCCAATTGATTACCATACTACATACACTCACCACTCTCATAACGATGAACAATGAGCCGAGCATAGGAGCCAAATGGGGTTCGCCTAAGAAGTCAAGAAAAACAAGAGAACCCCCTGAGAATGTAATAGTAAAGTTTGCTTACAAGAAAGGAGCTGGGTATAGGGACAGCATTAAAGAGCTTCGACAAAAGCTCGAGGAGGACCGAAACAGCAATGTGTGTATATACGCAAGATTTCAAAAAGGGAAAACCACAATGGACTATTATGTTCGAAGGAAAAATGTTTACATTTTTGCCTTTCGTTATGACAAAAAGAAACCGTTCACCTTCGAGGCAAACCCCAATGATCCTACGTGTTTAGGCTTTAAGGAAAGCTATAAAAGTCTAGCTGGAGATGCAGCGAACGTAAAAATCGGGTTCGACAATTTTCGGAAAGCCGTGCTACATTCTTTTATGGGTGTTGATATGGATGAAGATGAGCTAAAAGAATTGGAAGCGGGGAGGATTTGCGTCGTCATATTGCATGTATTGTGGTAATGATAGCGAAGCAGTTAAGCTTCCATTGGTTGTTGGACGATTTTAGTTACATGATGGTTCATAAGGGTCATACAGGTAATGGTTTTGTTTCAGATAAACCTTATCGGCCGATTTTAATAAATCATTGGAAAAAAATCACCAATCTCAAGAATGGCATCCTGGAAGAGGCCGTTGGCGAGGTACCGCCTGAACCTGTACGACGCACAGGTTTAGCAATAGATGGTGAAAATGCAACAAAGTTTATTATATGGGCAACACATTGCTTAGCACTGGATTGGAAAGAAGAAGTAGAAGTGCCTGTCATTGCTTAATACCATAATATCTTTTTGTAAATATGGATTTTCACTTTGCTTTGTAAATATGGAGTATTTTGTGTTCCGTTAATCACTTTGGTTGTTTTTATAATATATATTAGTGTTTCGCTATTTAAGTTACATTGTCTAATATTACTACTCAAAAAAACCTACCGAATGGTAGCGTTAAAAAAAGTTTCGGATTCAGCTTTCTTATCTCCTCATTCATATACACATTCTTTCTAATAAGAGAAAGCATAGATGTGGGTGTGACACAAAATTTTGAACATGAAACTGTAACTAATGTAAGGCAAGAAGTGCACTACTATCTTTTTGACGTTTTAAGGCTTGGGAGCAATTCATGATAATACAACTAACACTTATAAAATGGTTATTTCTGCGTTTTGCAAGAGACATAAGTTGATAAATTTTGATTCTTCAATTAATGTATATGCATCTATAAAAATATACTTATAAAATGGAAGCAACTATATCTAGTCCCAATATAAATTACATATTACTAGCTAGTACTAACTTTTGAATTCAAAATCAATGCAAATATAAGTTAATAACTCCAAGTTAATAACTAAAGGTCCAACTTCATTGATCTTGGATTTCATGAACTAGTAAGCTCCCTTTGAAGAGATTTGAAAAGTTAAAAAAAATAAGAGATGCGTTTTAAATTATATGCAAATGTAAATTGCTATTTCACGTAGCATAGATTAAAGCTTATATTCTATAAGCATTATAAGAATAATTAACACATACTTTTTACATATAGGCGAATACCTTTTGTGGCAGATGGTTCCTAACGACATATAATTAACGATATCGATGATAGAGTGGTGTGGTGGTGTAGTGGTCGGTGGTGGAGGGGTTTTGTGGTGGTGAGGATGGTGGTTGATGAGATGTTTGGAAGAGGAGAGCATTTTGTATGTCTTTTTGAGTGAGTTGTGTGATAAGAGAATATTAAATATGCCTTTACATATGTCTTTCTCTCTCATTTGACCATTCCACTTTTCCACTTTATTTGTTTTCCATTTTATGTATTATAGATAAATCACTTGTAAAACGGAAAAAAAATTAAAAATGTATTATTATTGGTGCCCCTAGCCCTTAAAAAAGTACAAAAAAGTTCACAAGATTCTCTTTTAGCTGAACACAATTTTTTATCAGGTTGTATTTCGTATTTTTGTCAGTTTAATAATTTTGACTTATTAAACTTTAAAATTTATGTTCATTACTTTTAGTTTTTTGAGTTTTATAATAAAAATGAAATTAGAAAAATAAAACCAAAATAAAAAAAAATAAAAAATATGAAAAACGAAGGGGTACAAATTGTATTTTAAGAGGATCTTAATAGCGTATCCCAAAAACAATTTATGTAAATAGAACCTTGGTCCTACGCCTCAACAAAGCCTTTCCCATCTACGAGACTAAATTATCATTTTGCTAACTACTTGGCAGTTATTAAAGATAAAAACATTAATAATTAAAATGTTAGCACAAAAACAAAGAGAAAGCGAAAGCAAGATTTGAACTCTGGTAGGGTTGTATGTATTGGGTATGGATCGAGGGTTTGTGAGTCAGAAGGGGAGTGGGGTTAGGGTTGAGAGAGGTGTGAAGGAGAAGCAACATGGTTTGGCGACAAAAGGTACATATTTTGTTGTAAATGAGGCTGGGAATAATGGTGGAACTAATGTCGTTCGTGAGGTTACTAGGACTAGGGCTATTGTCCTCTAACTAAGTCTGCGGATGACTCTATTAATACTCTGCGGTACGAGGCTCTTGTTGAAGCTTGTAAAAGCTTTGAGAATGCCATGAGTGGTGCAAAATCTATGCAAAGTCAATTTTCGAGGCATGTAAAACTATTGAAGCATCTAGTGAAACCAATGGACTTTGTTGGATCGTAAACTTGATTTAGTCCGAGCCCATATAGAGGAAGCTTCTAGAAACTGTTATAATCCTCATAGATAAAATCCATATAAAATATCTAAAATGTTGCATAAGAGATATATAGATAGAATTATCTATTAGGAATTATCTAGAATTATAATAAGAATGATGATGTATTAAGAACGAATGGAATATCCTTAGTCTAGAACCTTCCATGGACTAGTATAAATAGGTGGTGGTGTAAGTATTTGTAAGTATAAAGTAAGAAGAAAAGCTTAAGCAATCAATAACATTGTAAAATTTCTCATAAGTGTTCCTCTCTTCAAAATCCTAAAAGGCCCTCGTGTTTTTAACAAATTGGTATCGACTAGAAGATCATGATGTCAAGCATGATGAACTTGTTCCAATTTTCTCATCTTATCAAATACAAATATGGTATTTGGTGCATTCGAATGAAGGCGTTACTTCGATATGATGTGTGGGATATAGTTAATAAAGGTGTTGAGAAAGTTGATGTTGAAAGTTAGTTGATTGCCACCGAAGGGTGGAGTTGCAAAAAGGCAAGAAAGAATGATTAAAGTGCTCTTTTTCGTCTATCAATGTCTTGATGCGATGTTTGAAAATGTTGCAAATGAAACCACTTTTAAGGAAGCGTGTGAGATCCTTCAAATTGCTTTCTAAGAAATTTATAAGGTGAAAAGATGCGTCTTGAACTCTTAGTGGAGAGTTCAAAAAACTCTAAATTGAGGAATCCGAAACCATTTTGGATTATTTCACGCGTGTCTTGACCATTTCAAATGAAAGTAAGAGAAATTATGAAATCTTGAGTGACACAAGGTTGATAGAAAAGATTATTAGCTCTTTGCCATCAGCGTTT
>OU343221.1:26345075-26543600 GCA_910596185.1 Chrysanthemum makinoi
TTGTACTTACATGTGCTTCAGGGAAGTTAAGTCAGCATGAGGAAGGCGCACTCATAAGATAATATTTTGTAGACAATATAAAGTTTCAAATTTTCCTTTTTATACATAATATTATACTACATATATACCCCTACAGCATAAACAATATTTTTTTTCACCAGTTAAGTTGCAACTAATGAACCTCTATGAGCTAAAATGCTCCATTCCTCTGAGCAAACCTTGAAAGCTATATACATCTGTACTTTGGCCTTCTTTTCTCAGTATGCTTGCAAAGTATTGACAAGCTAGATGAATAAATTTCTTGGTAAAAAACTAAAACCTATATTCTAGTAAGCAAATAAGGAATCTCAAAGTTGAATCAATATATCTATACATTATATATAAGAGGAGGCATGCCACGTCATAATGCCACTTGGTATCCCATAATGCCAAGTCATATTTCCATGTCATCAATGTATTTAGGTGGCATTTTTTTTTATTTTTTTAATGACATGTGGCGTTTTTTTAAATATATGTACAATTTTATTTTTGTAAATTTTAAATTTTCGTTTTTTATTTGTTAATTTTTAATTTTAAAGTTGTTTAATTAAAAATAAGACAATAGTTGGATTTGAATTTGGGTCATTCATGAGTTTTGTAAACAACTTACCACTAGAGTAAGTTGTTTTTTGATTTATATCTTTAAATTCAATACAAATAAGGAGATGTTTAAAAAATCCTGGAATTTGTAATTTAGGAATATATATTATGAAGATAACAATTAAAAAAAATATGATATATATTATTTACAAGATAATTATACCTTATATATTTTTAACCTATTTTTTTTGTTATATTATTCCTAAACATAAGAATCCCTAATTTTTATAATCGACTTATGAGGTTTTGTGATTTTTTAGTTTTACACTGTTAGCACATATTGGTTTTGTTGAGTTTTATGTTTTACAGTGTTAGCAGATACAAGGATGAAGGCACTAAAAGAAGGCTTTCAAAAGCAAACAAAGAAAACAATCTTGGAGAAACTGGTATGAACGTTCTTACTTCTTAGGTCATCAAAAGGTGTTTTTAATACACAAACTATTATGTTTTCTGTTTGTTTTATGCATGTAATTAATAAAACCCTATTTACTTATCACTTTTGTAGGATTTGTTTCAATGACATAAAGAGGCAGTCACATTTTCGTGCTATTGAACTTCCTTGACCACCAAGACCATCTTTAGCTTATGTAAGCTTTAATTACTTTATGAAAACACTTTTGCAGCACGTACGTTTAGGGCTGGTTTCAAGGTAAAAAGGTGAGTTGTAAATGTTCTAGCTCTCATTAAATTGGATTAGGAGTGGGAGGTTCAAATGATATATCATTTATATGATTGTTGACTTTGTCGGTGTAAGTTTGTGGAGAAGTTTGTTCGTTTTACCTGGAACTTAGCCAGCTGGTATATTGTTACCGCTTCAGGAGCCTTGTGCCTGTTTTATTTTGCTTCAGGAACCATGATGTTCATAAACCGGGCTTCAAACTGGAGCTATTTTTTCCGGAAGAATACCCAATGGCTGCCCCCAAGGTACATGACTATGCATGTTAGCAACGATATTCTGATGCGTTTTTGTGGCCCTATAAAACTACTGCTATTACAAGGTTGGGTGTTCTTATTGAGAGGGTTACGGCTGTTGCAACTAATATTAACCCTTGATTGGTGTTCTTTGCTCATTAGCCTTACATATGTTGTGAACTGCATTCGATTTGTATGCAAAATTTCAGATATAATGTTTTAGAGCACATATGTGATTGCTGTCAAATATTACGTTTAATTATCTACCTGATGTTAGTTTCAAAATAATGGAGCTCAAATGACAGAATTAAGAAATCAGCTCTAATTGATATCATTATGTTGCAGATATGGGAAAACTATGTCGAAGGAGAGGAAGTTACTAATGGTTCAACTCCTATTGAGAAAAAACATAAAGAATAGTTTAAGGTACGTAGGATTATATTATAGTTGATGATTATTATGCTTGATGTGCTTCATATAAAATTTCATATTTTTAAATGTCAATTTCAGGATGTGGTAACTGAAGTTCTTGACGGAGGCAAATTCTACGTTCAAGCTGTTGCGGATCAGAAAATTTCGACAATTCAGCAGCAACTTGCTTCTTTAAACATAAAAGAAGCACCTGTGATTGGTGCATTTAACCCAAAGAAGGGTGATATCATTCTTGCACAGTTTACGGAAGATAACTCATGGAACCGTGCTATGGTGAGAGTTAATGCATTCTTATACTTTGGTTTCATCAACTCCTTATTTGTTTTGACTTTTAACATTTCTCTTTTTATTCACGTGTAAGGTTGTAAATAGTCCACGTGGCGACGTTCAATCATCTAAAGACAAATTTGAAGTGTTTTACATTGATTGTGGAAATCAAGAAACTGTTACATACAATTAGTTACGTCCTGCAGATCCATCTGTATCGTCTGCACATGGATTCTTTTGGTGACTTTGATCGATGAGAAAGCTGATACCAGTATCAATGCGAACATGCTTAAGGTTCGTATCTTCGAAGTTTGTACCTTCTTTTCTGTTCAACAGACTTTATGATTCTGGGTTAGTTCGGAACATTTACTGTATAAAAAATAGTTACTCAGTCCAACATGATTAAAAGATCTTATTATCTCAATAAAATGATTTACTAGGCTTTATGTACTGAAAATTTGGTAACTAACGTCTGTCAAATTTCTATTTCTGGTCCCCAACTCGGATTTTAGTTTTTAATGCTATGCAATATGAGCATCACTTGCGTTTAAAGATAGCAAATTACCCTTTTAATTTTGGAATTTTAGTTAATAGGAAGTAAAGTCAACTCAAAATAACAGCAAAACCTCAGATGACCAAGAGGATAATGAAGAAAAAGAAAATCCTTCAATGAATGTTCCTGATAATGAATTAGAATCTTTAGTTTCAAACCATGATGTAATTTTAGAAGTGAAACAAAAGATAATCTAAGAGAGGTCTTCATGAGTTGACAGTGATATGACCCAAGATGGCTGAGGAAAACTTTGATGAATAAGAGACGGAAGTGATGCCTGAGAACTCTGTAGCCGTTGAGGTTCAGGTTTCTGAGAATGAACAAGATGTGGCTGAGGTGGAGGAAACCGAGGCCACGGAGGAGAAGGAAGAAGGAAATACTCCCGTGGAAGTTCCTCTAATTGACAAATGGCCCCTGCACATAAGGTTGGTGGCATAATTGGTCAAAAGGAGGAGTACATAGAGAAAACGTATGAGGAAAAAAAGGCTCGCATTAAGATTCTCGATGGTCCTCCCTGTACCAATGAAAGATATGTATTTCTAAAAACTTTATTTTGTTTGAAATTGTTGGTTATTGATTCATGTTTGCCGAAGTTCTGTTATGATGTTGTGACCTTTGAAATTGTTAGTTATGCTGCAACTCCCCTCTCTTTTTCATACACAGGCCCACGCAAAATAGCTACTTCTCATTTGAAACCACAATTTTCTATGGACTTGTGTTTATTGAGTCCATAATTATCCGTTTGTAAATTGAATTGGGAATCACCTTGCTAATTTCATAGATAAAGACCTGTATATTTGTTTCAGATATTGTCTAAAGTAATTTGCATAGTGTGTAATTATGTATATGAATTGTGAAATAGAATAAAGTAAGCATAATACTGATGTTTAAACCAAATTATAATTGGAACCACAAAAAATCCGCTATTTATGCAGGTAGATTTTCCAGTTCCACTTTTAAATACTACTAATTGTCATAAAAAAGAAGTTTGTTTCAGTTTTTGAGAACTGTATCTGTTTGCTAACTTGCAGGAAAAGAAATTATTGATGAACACAAAGTGAACGCCATGCTGGGAGGTCATACATAGGAAGAAGCATCTACCATAGCCGAGATTATTAGCAAAGCTGATCATGATAATGATACCCCCGTGTTTCTTTAGTTAGCTAGCACAATTCCACTGCAAGCAACCGATCAATGGCCATTTTTCGTTCAAGCCGTTCCAACACAATCCACATAGATGAATGTTGTGGCTACAATTCTACAGTCATGGGGCATACATCAAGTCACACTCATATTCGAAACCTCACATCTAGCCTTGTCGCAGACCAATCATCTCTCATATCTCTCGAGCATTTTGAAAAACAGGTAGTGTACTAACCCATATCTTACCACCTATGTGTTCTGTAAATGAAGAGCTTGAACTACTTAAGGGACAATAGCGTCAAGTCTTTGTAATACACACATCCCTAGAACTCGGGGCTCGCCTGTTTTAGACAACCAAGAAGAAGGAAATGACTGGAGACGGTTATCTACGGGATTGCAGTAACCAAATCACTGCTTTTGCATTCCGTTAACTCCACCATAACCTCTTCTCTCGAAGGATTAGTTGGAGTGAAAAGCTACTTCCCAAGAGGCACGCCAGACTTTCAAGATTTCGTGGAAAGATTCCACAAGTTTTCGGATTACCCTAAAGAAGATTAGGATGAACCTGGAATTTTCGCAAGTAAGCATATAACTGGTTGATTGTTAAAAATCTTGATCACCAAATAACACTTCGAGAGTAGTACAAGAGATTGTCAACCTAATAGGAAATGGATATCACAGGTGTACGGACCCAAGGATTAGGGTTTTCGAAGACGGGTGGGTGACAATTTAACGTAAGAAAACTTGGGAAAAGCTATGTGGCCGGTGCAGCCATGGTATGCTCATAGACGGGGCATGAATCTTGTCGAAATATCAGAGAACCGGATGAGGATCTTGTTCCTGATCGATCTTTGTTTATGAAAATTGTGAGTGTGGATTTTGATCCCAAGACAAACCGTTTGTCTTTGGATTCTCAATGCTGTGTTTAAGGAAATGATGAACGAAATGAAGCTACTATACGAATTTTTCCCATTCAAAGGTTATATGCATTACTTGAACATTGCAGACTTTTAGTATATGTGATATGAGCATTACAATGGTGAAAATTAAGGAGGTATGGATCAATGTGTCACATTACTATGACGATAAACACTACTAGAAAACAGGGCAACAGTGACGGATTTACTGACGGAAACAAATCCGTCAGAGATTACCGACTGAATTACCAACAGATTACTAACAGAGACTGTTGCCGACAAAATACCAACAGATTTCTAACGGATTACCGACGCACAAAGTTCCGTCATTAATTGGTCATCAAATACCACATCTCGACGAGTAATGACAGATGGGAGCAACCGTCGGTATTCCGTCAAGAAAAATGATGGTTTATCAACGGATAAAGATCCGTTGGTAATCCGTCATTAATTACCGACGGGTTACTGACGTATTATTGACGGTCGAGGATCCGTTGGTAATCCGTCGTAAAATACTAACGGATTAGTGACGTAAGTTTATTCATTTGTTATCTCTCATTATCATCGACGGACATGCACGTAATTTATAGTTCTCAGATATTTTGATGTACTACACTTTCTCTTTAAGACCACAATACATTTGTATTGTTTTAAGTAATAAATTTAGCGTATAAACACATTTACGAAATGCTATTTTTGTGTAACATTTAAGGGTTCACAAGCCCCAACCTCGGTATATTTCCAGTGATGTGGGACCTAGAGCAGAATTCAAGTTCCACACTTTTATAACATCTTTAGTATTCGTCGATGGCTTTCAATCTAAGTGTTAATAATTTAAGATGTATATAATAGGAATAATGACACCTCAGTTGCTTAGCGCAACTTCTCTTTTTAAACAAACGACTATTGTGTTCTTGCCATATATAATATGTCGTGGCCCTTATAGCTAACATCAACCCACTATACTCTACATGTCACTTCCATTTGAGATAAGAATAAGAAAGTCGCATAAAGCCAATCAACGCTCTTTACATACCACTTTTATTCAAGATAAGAATTAAGAAAGTTGGCCACATTAGTCTATTGACC
Source organism: Chrysanthemum makinoi (assembly GCA_910596185.1). Lineage (NCBI taxonomy): Eukaryota > Viridiplantae > Streptophyta > Magnoliopsida > Asterales > Asteraceae > Chrysanthemum > Chrysanthemum makinoi. Next base: position 26,351,028 of record OU343221.1, read on the forward strand.
CGGTATACCTTGAATGTCTTGCCGACATTGGAAATTCCTATTACGTTAGTATAGTTTGTGGTTTTTCTTTCTATCTGTACATGTTTTGTTTGTTTGTTCACTTTAGCTCGTTTATGTTCGTTTGTGCCTTAATGACTCAAGACAAGTAACCTCACTTTTTGAATGAATGAAATAAATCCCTATGTCAAGCTTCTGTTTTTGTTTGTCTCTTTACCTTATAAACTCAGATAACCGAACATTAAAGCCTCACTTTTGCTTTCGATAATAGCGGTACTTATAAATCTAAGCTTTTGAAATTTCTGAAACATTAAGCTAGACTTATTAGATTTACGTTAATAAGTTCCTAGAATAAGTTAACGCAAGTATTCATCAATCACGTCTATATGACACTAATTATCAATGTTTTAAAAACCTGGTTTTAATCGACCCGGTCGAGTCACCGTGCACTGGTTCGACCGCCGGGTCAACCCGGTTTTCCATTTATTATTATTATTTTTTCCTGATCGGGTCAACCGGTTCGACCGTCGGGTCAACCTGCTTTTTATTAAAAAAAAATTGAAAAAAAATAAACCCGGGTTTTTTTTGCCCGTTTTCGTGGCCGGGAGTGTTAAATATATTTGTGAATTTTAATAAAAAAAAAACATCAAGATGATTTCCCTCTCCACATTTTCACAAGTCCCGCCCCAATTTTCCCCAAAATCAAAATGTCCCTCCATATGTTTTTTCACTTGCCTCAAAACTCTTTTTCATTTTCACCATAACCCGCCTACAACCTGCTTCCCCATGTTTCTCTCACTATGTGAAATTGAATACCCCTAACAAACCCCATTTGAAATCAATTTTTTATCAACTCAGGTACTTTACTTTACCTTCAATTTAATGTGTTCATGGGTTAATTTTATGTTTTTGGTGATTTTCAGATTTAGGGTTTATGAACTTGTAAAACATAAACTGGATTCTATGCTTAGTTTTCAATGTCAATAGTTGTAAATGATATTCATTACTTGTTGAATTTTTAGTGTTTTATGTATCTTAATTGCTACAAATAGGTCATCTCTTTACTTTCTGAATTGTGGAATTTTTTGCGTATGTTAATGGCGTGTAAATAGGTCTATTTGTTGCTGAATTTTGGGTGTTTTTGTGTATGTTAATGGCCTGCAAATAGGTAACTTTGTTGTTGAATATGGGGTGTTTTTGTGTATGTTAATGGCTGTCAAACGCGCCTAATTACTTGCTGAATTTTGGGTGTTTTTGTGTTTGTTAATGGCCTGCAAATGGGTAACTTTGTTGTTGAATATGGGGTGTTTTTGTGTATGTTAATGGCTGTCAAACGCGCCTCTTTACTTGCTGAGTTTTGGTTGTTTTTGTGTTTGTTAATGGCTATCAAATGCGCCTAACTACTTGCTGAATTTTGGGGTTTTAGTGTATGTTAATGGGTGTCAAATGTGCCTCTTTACTTGCTGAAATTTGTAGCTTTACGTGTATGTTAATGGGTGTCAAAAGCTCCTATTTACTTGCTGAATTTTGGGGCTTTTCATGTACGTTAATGGTCGTCAAACGCAACTCTTTACTTGCTGAATTAGGTGGCATTTAGTGTATGTTGATGGCTATCAAATTCACCTCTTTACTTGCTGGATTTTGGGGCTTTTCATGTATGTTAATGGCTGTCAAACGCGCATATTTACTTGCTGAATTTTTTCGCTTCTCGTGTATATTAATGGCTGTCAAATTCGCCTCTTTACTTGCTGAATTTTATGGCTTTTCGTGTACGTTAATGGCTGCAAATGCGCCTCTTTACTTGCTGAATTTTGTGTCTTTTCTTGCACGTTAATGGCTGTCAAACGCACCTCTTTATTTGATGAATTTTATGGCTTTTCGTGTATGTTAGTGGTTGCAAACATGCCTCTTTACTTTCTGAATTGTGGGGCTTTTAGTGTATGTTAGTGGCTGCAAACATGCCTCTTTACTTTCTGCAAATGTGTTTATTATCATGTATTGGTATTTAGGATATAAATGTTTTTTTCTTGATTAATGATGTTGCGCATAATCTGGTTGAGAAGGACATTTTGTTGTGTAGTAACAAGTCTACAAAAATTGCTTATAATCATGTATGTAGTTTTCTGAACTTAACAAGTTTAAACTTGCACATCTAAATAGGTTGTTTGGTTTGCTATTGGCATAGTTATCATGACACCAATTTGCATACACAACAACTGTTCATTTATGTTTTAGTGAACATGACCACTATTTAGATTGCTACCTTTTTTTTACTATCATGACCATTATTTATATTTGAGTCCTAACTATTTGTTTCATTTATTTTCTAGTGAACATGAAGCGGACTTTGGAGAAGAGAAGTACTAGTAATTCAAAGAAACTTTCCTATGCAGGTCAAGGTAGTACTAGTTTAGCTTGCTCAGCAGGTCGGGGTAATATTAGTGATGTTGTAGCAGATGACATGGGCTTTAGCATACAGTCCTTAGTCAGGCCCTCTAACCGATCAAGCAGAGGTGATGAGGGTAGACACACCAGCAGCCAATCTGTATCACATGTTAGGGTCTTTAATTCACCGAATGTTGTAGGGTTAGAAAATGAAGCCGATGTTCATGTTGAGCCTCATGTTGATGCCGCTGAAGTTGCAACCAGCACCTCACAAACACGACGTGGCCCAAATGCAGCAGAGACTCGCCCGGATCATCCGTCACAACGAAAAGAGATTTGGGTTATTGAAAACGAGTATGTATTCACACTTGCACAATGCATTATCAATTATTTAGTTGTAGAAGTAGTTAGTATAGATAAATTTAGTCTCAATTCATCTTAAATCATCATATAGCATCAATAGGAATCAGTACAAGTTCATAAAAGTCATACTGTAGGATTTTCAAAAAAGTAAAAAAAAAAAAGTAACTTTGGATTTCTAACTGCTCTTATTTATAGATTTTTAAGAGGTTCATTTCAAGTCCAAACTTGTTGAAATTCTGGATTTAATAACTCTTGTTGGTGGTCTATATTGAGATATTTTTAGAAATATTTTGTGAATTTTTTTAGTCAGAGAAATCGGCTCTTCAAAAGAGGCCAGTTTTACCAAAATTGCACTGTGCACAAGATCAGTATTAACTGATCTTGTCACAGCTTTTTCAACAGCTCTTAAATAGCTCTTAATTTGTCCAATTAAGCTGAAAGTTGGTTAAATAGATCTTTGCTAGGTCCTCTTGAGGTTACTATTTTTGGTTATAAGTTTTAAGCTTAATTGCTAGCTTATTTTTAAGCTGCAAGTTAGGGGTATAGGGCTGTTTGGATTGATTGCTGATTTGTATAGGAGTGTACTTATTTGCTTTTAAACTGAGTTACCAAATACTTCAAATAATGTACTAATATTTTATTTTTTGTAGGTTTGTTAACAATCCAGGTGTTGTTCGTAAGATCTCCAAAATCTTGAGGAACGCATTTCACGGGCCTTGGGCTACATGGAAAGAAGTTGATGAAGTTCTCGGAATGAATTGTGGACTCGTTTCAAGGTTCTTACATATTACATTTTAGAGTCTTAAACAATAAACCAATCATAAGTTATTTTTGAGGATTAAACTTAAAAAATGTTATTTCTGCAGACTATATATCGATGGGATCCATGCATAGAGAAAGAAGTTTATGATGCGTGGGAGGCATGGCTAAGAAAGAACTTTTGTGGGTTCATGGCTGAAGCTCGTGACGAGGCCAAGATAAAGTATACTGAGGCCACTGGCATAGTTTTTGATGGAGAAAATTACTCTCTCCTCGCGTCGTATGGGCCAAACTGGATGAGAGACGATCGTTGGCAGGATCTAATTAACAGGGTATGGAACAGCCCGAAATGGAGAGAGAAGTCAAGAAAAGCATCAAAAAACAGGAACACAGAAGAAGACGGATCAGTAGGGAAGCATACGTGTGGATCAGCTACCATGACTCAACATAGGTTAAACAAGGTAAGTGTTCTATATGTATTACTTTATTAAATTTTTACATCAGCTCTTGTTTCTACCAATTTTTATCAGCTTATAATAAATTGTTTTTGTAGGAAAAGGAAACAGGTCCCCTGTTACCTTTCAAGTTCTTTTTGAAGATACACATTCACAAAATGGGTAGTACATTACCCCGAAGACCAAAAGAGTTGAGGTATATTTTGTTCATTTCCTTTGAATTATATGTGTTTTTAACTGTTTGATGTGAGATTTAACCATTTTGATAACAATATAGGAAACTTACAAAGAGAAGCTATTGATAAAGCATGGGTCAAATAAGTCTCTCCATCCGGTTGGTGATTTAGACTTGTGGCACGATTCTAGTGGTGGGAAAGTAAAGGGGAGAACGTTTGGTACTAGTTCGCTGTTGGATCCTCATTTTTTAGTGACGGGTATGCCTTCGACACCATCTACTTGCAGGTCTCATCATGAGGGTTCGACATCTCAGGTTTGTTTTCATTAGTATTTATTATATAAATTGTAAAAATAAGTTTTTTTTGGGTTGAAACTGATTGTATATGTTAGGAAAAAAAAAGCTATAGTTGGTTAAATGAGTCTTTTTAGGTTGAAACTGACCATATAAGTTAGCATATAATAAAATGGGTTGTTTGAGGTTAAAAATAGCTTTTGTTTAGTTTGAAACTGATCTTGTGCAGTTTTTTTTTTTTGTAGATAATGATACTATGGCTGAGATATAGGTAAATAAATACTAGTCTTGTAGTTTTAAACAAATATATAAACATGATGCTAAAATATATTATGATTTAATAAACTGAAAAATGAAGCATAGGTTTTAATTGAACCATTTGTTAACAGTTTATTGTTTCTCAAACTGCTAGTCCGTTGTGACCAACCCATGTTCGATTTGACCCATTTATGTACACCCTCTACTATTAAACTTGTTCAACCCATTTGGCGGCTTGATATTTAGGCATGTATCACCTGTACTCGATTAGAAGAAAAGTTGGAGAAGCAACGAGAAGATGGAGTTCGTCGTGAATTGCTCTAAGGAAGGAATTTGAGGACCAGCGGGAAGATGATCGCCGTGAATGGCAAGCCAAGCTTAAGGAGTTCCAAGATATTTTGCTTGGAAAATCACCACACTCCCAACCCAACTAATATATAGTTGACGGTATTATCTTTTGGTATTTGTAGTTGGGTATCGAATATTGTCAACATTTTGTTACGTTGATCTCGTTAGTCAAAAGTTAAATCCGTATGTTGATTTTTGGGTTTTAAAACATGACTTAATGTAAGTTCTTTTGGGATATTATGTTGTTTATAGTTATGTTGAATTTGTAATTGGAATGTTAAATGGAAATGTACGTTCTCCCTGATGTGTGTACTTGCTGACAGAAAATCGTCGTTAAAATCTATTGTTGATGTGTTGGTATACCGTGGGTAATATATGTAGGTAAAGCGGTAGTAAACTATCCGCGTTCTTGACAGTTATCCGTTGGTAGAATGTGTTAGAAATTTGTTAGGAAATCTGTTAGTGATTTTGGCAATTAATGACGGATTAGCAACAAAAATTCTGTCTTTGTATTTGGTATTTAATGACAGAAAGGTAACGGAAAATTCCGTTAGTGATTTTTGAAATCCGTTGGTAAAAGCCGTTAGTAAAATTACCGACAGCGATATTACCGACGGAATGTTTCAGTTGGTGATCCGTTAGTAACAGCCGTCACCGACGGATTATCAACGGATTTGACCGTCATTGTTGCCCTGTTTTCTAGTAGTGAAAGAGGTATATATTGATCCACAAGATGTACACATTGAAACTTTGAAAGAACCAGAAAATATGTAGTACTAACTTTTATACACCAGAAAAATATAGTAACTGAATCATATCATGTCGCACTTTTTAAATACTTGATATTGTTTTCTTGAAAGTAGTAACCATACTCATTTATTTTAAAATTAATTGTGTTTGGTAGCCAGCTCTATAATTTTATCAAGTATTTTAACATTCAAGAAAACAAATGAGTATATTTTAACATTGCCTGCCATATTTTACAACATTCAAGTATAAAATGAGTATATTATCAAATGAGTATATTTAAAATGAGTATAAAATATACAACATTCAAGAAAACAAATGAGTATATTTTAAATATACAAATGAGTATATTATCAAGTATTTTAACATTCAAGAAAACAAATGAGTATATTGATTCGCTCCCAGACGGTCAAGTTTTATCACGCAAGCTGACCACTTGTGAATGGTCAACCGTAACAAACTTAAAACAGTCCGGAAACAAATGCAATGAAGATCAGGAGAGAATAGTGTTTCCCCAGGTCGTTATGTCCCAGCGAGCTATGCGATGAATCACCAAACGAATAGTGATCGAGATGATTTGAACGGAAAAGAGGATTTGATTTATTATAACTCTGAGAAAAAGTACATAAACTACAGGGGCTTAAATGCAAATTAAAGAGAATTAAAAAGATAAAAAAAATATTAAATAAACGCTATCACTATTTGCAAAATGATGTTTTTGATTTTTCTTTTATAAAACTTAAATTAAAAACTACGTAACATACAAATGAAAATGTGAAACTTAAACAATATTAATCCTAAAAATATGAAAATGACATTTTTACAATCCTAATGATAAAAGAGAATTTTTAGAAAAATGAAATTATTTTTAAAACTATTTATCTAATTATTATTAATTAAAAGCTATTTTTAACTATTTAATAATACCCTAAAATACAAGAAAATATGAAATAAAGCTAGAAAAATGAAATTATGGCTTGGAAAAATCTAAAATAACTAAAAAGAATTTTAAAAACTATTTTTATATTTTTCTGATTATTTTTGTATTTTCTATGAATTAAAAACTATTAAAACTAATTAAATTACTTAAAAATACAAATTTAACTAAGAAAAATTTGGAAAAATATTTTTTTGACTTTTTATATTTATCTTAACCTAAGAAAAATGAAAAATTATTTTTTTGAAACTTTTCTTAATTAATTGTATTAAATGCTAATTAAAAAGTGCTAAAAATTAATTTAAATGAAGAAAAATACCAAACTGACTTAGAAAAATCTGAAAAATTCAAGAAAAGTCTAAAATAATATTAAGAATCTAGGAAAAATATAAAAACAGGGGGTTGTGTGCAAGAATATGGAACTGCAAAGCAAGTGCTTATAAATAAGCACTTGAAATAAGCCAAAAGAACACAATAAGCTACCAAACTGAAACAGAAGCTACAATAAGCTATAAATACTCAAAATGAACTAAAAACAACTGCTCTAAACCACTGAATTGCAAACTACAAAGATTTGGTGTTTTGAAATCAAGTGCCAAAATCAGTTTTTATCACTACTTTTAAGCTTAAGCACAAGCTACTCAATAAGCTGAGCCTCAAAAACAAAAGTTGAAACCTAAACTAGACATGGCCAAGAACTTGTGAACCAAAGATCAGACCAAGAGAAGCTCTGATGAGCTTTTTACAGGCCCTACACAAAACCTGTGCACACTCAGTATACACTGAGTGTGTACAGGGCACTTAACCTCATTTTAACAAGCTATTTTGAAGCTTATAAAAAATTGACAAAAATCTACAAAAATGATAATAAGAAAATAGACCAACTGAAATTTTTAAACCCCAAGTTTCACTTGATTTGACCCAGAAATGAGTCAATGAAAAATCCTCTCAGTTGGGCTCAAAATGACTTTTTCAGTTTTAGACTTTTTAACAGTTTTAAGAAGTTTGACTTTTATGAACTTTGAGACCAATTTGTGGGATGATTGTGATGTATAATGATGAAATGGAACTACTGCAAGCTATGTCTATGTATTTTAAACACAAAACAAGTATTTGCTTTTATAAAATCTCAACAGTTAAGCTTATTAAGACAGGTGAAAGGTGATTTTGACTATGAGCCTTTGCAGGTGCAATATTAAGACAGAAATGAGTCAAATAGAGCTACACAAGCATAAACCAACAGGTCTCAACCACTGAGCAAGCCTCAAATACAGTTTAACCAACTGATCCAAACACCCTTATTTCTACTGATTTGAACTTAAAACTACACCAACTACTGAACTAGCTTGTCTTATCAATTAAACTCACTCTAATTACCCTAATTAACACTAAATAAACAGGTAAGAACTGATATTAACCACAGATACAGATTATGCAATGAAACCTTGAAAATTAACTTACATAAGATCCTAGCCACTATGGCTTGCCAAAGAGCACAAGTACCATTATCCTATTCTAACCCATAAAACAACCCAAATCCAGCTCTGCATCACCCATTTCCATTTCCATTTCCAAATGATGATTCAGTTGACTTTCGTTGACCAAAACCCAAAATTACTTGAAACTTGAATGTAAGCTTACAAAAAGCTATAAGAAGCTTTAATAAGCTTATTTGAGCTTAAAAATAAGCTGCTAAAGACTTGAACATAAGAGTTTGAAAATGAAATTTGCAACAGTTAACATAAAATATGAAATGTGAACACAAACTTGAATTGATACTTCAAAATAGTTGCAATACACTGAAATACTTTAGTTTGATACAAATTAAACTTGAAATTACAACTAAGAGTTTATTTAAGACTTAGGAATTTAAAACGACATACATTTGGAAATTAAACTAAGTGCTACTCTTTCTCTTCCTTCTTATTGCTTCTTTTATACACCAAACATGCTTCTCTCCTCTCTCTGATTAATTCCCACTTGAAATCAAGGCCATTGGATTACTTGAGCCATTTTTGGCCGTTTGATCATATTTGGCGCCAAAATGTATTTATCAACTGGGAGGGTTTTGAGTGTGAGATTGAAGAAGCATTTAATGTTTCTTGGAAGGTTGTTGAGGTGGAAGGATAAGGGGAGTGGAATTTGAGCTGGAGGGATGGGAGATGGTGTGTTGCAGGGATTTGGTGGGAAGACGAAGAAAAAGGGCGCGGGTGGGTTTATTTGACTTGGGGTTTGACTGGCTTATAATATTGGAGGGGTCCAAAATGGCAGGGGGTCATTTGGCTATGGCAGGGGTCACAATTGGTTTGACAGGGGTCCAAGGGCTTAGGCTCTTTAATAAACAAGGACCTTTGTTGTAAATTCTGAAAGTTGGAGGGCCAAGGCTGCCAATTTTGCAAAGTTGTTTCAAGGGACCAAAAGTGACAAGCTCCAATAGTACAAGGACCAAACTTGACATTTTCAAATTTCCAAGGACCATTTTTGCCAATTTTTAAACTTGAAGGACCAAATTTGTAATTTCTCAAAACTTTTGATATTTTTCACCAAAGGACTAATTTTGACAATTTATGATTTTAAAAGGACCTTTGGTGATTTTTCTTTTGAAATTAAGTTTCAGGGGACTATTTCGACAACTTTTGAAACTTGGGGACTGAAACTGCCAATTATGCAAACTTAGCTCATTTTCATCTGATTTTAAACATTTTGCATCTGAAACATATAAAATGCAATTTTGGAATATTTTCAGTATTTTGATGCATTACTGAGCATTTTTAAACGTTTTGCAGTTCAGATTTGACCAAAAATGATGAGTATTTACACACTCATCATATATTTTAACATTGCCTGCCATATTTTACAACAAATTAACTCTCTCTATAAAAAAAGCGGTTTTGACCTTGTGAGAATAGTCAAGCCATGGCTCTTGCGGGAAAGTTGATTGGTTACGTAGAGATAAGTAAGACCGGGGATGTCTTCCATGATCTCTTTAGGCACTACCCACACAAGATGGTCGTGATTACCGCCGATTTTACGCGAATGTTTCGTTTGTTTTCTTAAGTGTGCAGGTTATATTTGGCAAGAAAGAAGAAACACAACATTGGATGATGCTTATTACGTATGCATTCTTTTTGGAAAAAAATTTAACCACAACCTCACACGGATCCTACCGAGCTAATCAGGGTAGTACTAGTTTCTTTTCCTTACTTACCTTCCTTTATCATAACTTTGATACTTTCGGGGAACATTGAGGACAATATTCAGTTTAAGTGTAGGGAAGGAGAATAAAACAGGAACTTAGAAACTATTCTTATCCTTGATTATTTGTCTTGTCCTTGGTAAATTGTGTAATAAACTATAAGAAATATTTGTTAGGGCAATTTTAGCACCAAATTAAAATTTTTTTATGACATGTACGAGCTAAACTTTAGTCTTAATAAAGCGTCTCATGGATAGGAGTTATATGACTAGCACAAAATCGTTTACCACTCAAATCTCACCCCAAAAATATGAGGTTTGCCCCTAGATCTTTAGGAATAAAAGCATTCACCTTTAATGCTTAGAGAGTGTACCAGTAGTATAATAGATTCTAAAACTTGTTTTGTGATGTATTCTGAGATCGCTAGTGAGACTACACTTGTGTAGTTAGGAATAACTAAGTGATAAGAGGCATTAGGATAACTCTTGTTTGAAACTCGTATTATAATTACTTCTTCCACATCGGTTGAGTAATTACCCCACACCCTTGCGATGTACTCATCTTTAGTACACGATACCCCTAGTTAACCCCTCAGAGCCTATCCTTTTCGCGGTTCTCGTGATGTTTCGTTTTTCCGGAATATCAATGAAGAGCATTGTTTACAATCCACCCCCAAATGTACACCCAAATCGCCTTAGCCTATGTTGTATACACTCACCTTTAGTGCATTATTGTTATCATTACTAAACCCTTAGTTCAAATATCTAGTTACTTGCATGGTTGCTAAGTCGAGTCATATCTTTTGTACACAGTTTTGGGATGATTGGGACTCATGGGTAAAAGTATATTTTATGGAGTAACGGGAAAGAACGATAAATTCAAATTCCCTTTGTCTACGTAATTAAATACTCCAAGTGTTTTGATCTTTTCAAATCAGGTCAATTGGTGTTAGAGAAATAAAAACTAAAGTGTAGTGATGCTCCTATAAATCCCTTATATTTTGATGTTATCGTAGAGGATGGTAGAGTAAAAATGTATGAAAAAAAAGTGTTAAAAAAATGAAAAAAAAATGGAGAAAAACATACGGGCTACCATCCTACATATATCTTTATGTTTATGTCTTTAAATTTATGTTTGTTTGTTTCAAGTTATCTAGAGTTAATAAGTCGAGTCTTGGCTTAGCAACGCCAATGCTTTTCATGCTTGTAACATAAGATTTTTGACTTGCCACCACTAAAATATCGCCTATCCAACAAAACCCTTTGTTTCCCTACCGTAAGCCTAACGTTACAGCCCTTGCAAAGACCTCTTAGATAGTTGTTCCTAGGTGCTTACGCCAAAGTGATAGAGGTTTGATCTAGTCTCAAGCTTATGGTAATCTATGTATTATGCCAAGTAATGAGTGTTTATCTTCCATTTCCATTTATTATATTTCATATAAACCCGAGAGATGAGAGAATCCAAACACCCCTTGTGAGGTGCTAGTATATAATTTTCGTGCTTGTTATGACTATTGCAGTGCTTTTACTTGTTATGAATTATTCTAAACCCATGATTCATGCCCCCTAACTTATAAATTGATTGGCCAAAAGTACATTTGCTTGAGGACAAGCAAATACCAAGTGTAGGGATATTTGATAAGGATTTAAAATGTACGCTTTTAGGGGGGCATTTAAGCCCTTAATCTGCCACTTTTATATCCGTTACTGCTTAATTTAGTTCCTTTTCACTTTTTAGGTCTCTTTGAAGCAAAATGCTGGAATGAAGCATTTTTGGAGGAAAAGGATCAAATATATGAAGAAAATGGAAAAGTCAAGATCGAAGCCACTCAAGCTGCTTAAACAGAACCTGACGGCATCCCAATCAAAGGGCGACGCCGTCCCTTTATAAAGACTTGATCAAAACATGCACCAGACGGCTCAGTGGAATTTTTGTTCGTATAACCTGATGACGTCACGTTGTAAAGAAGGAGGGCGTCACTCGGAATTTTTATCTCAGACGGCCCAGATCCAGAATCAAGACGACGTCCCAACTAAAGACTGACAACGTCACAACTCTAAGGTGACGTCGTCCCATCGATGACTTGGCCAAGACAAAACCCTAATGACGGCGAGCTGATGGCGTCCCATCCAAAAGGTGACGCCGTCGCAAGTGTAAATCTATATATAGAATTCGATTTTTCTGCATTTAAGGAGGTTGACTTTTGGAGAAAAAACCCTAATTCGTTTGTAGTCCGATTTGGATAGTATCTTAGGGTCCCAAACCCTATTTTACACATCGAGATAAGTATTTTAATCCAAAGTATCATTATGTCTTCAATTGATTGTGTGTATGCTTGCTTGTTTACCATGTCTAGCTAAATTTCTTGTGTGTTTGCTTAGATATATGTAACCTAGTTATTGATTATTGTTAGGTTGTTTCTTATCTTAATTGTAAATTGGCTTAGGAGTGCAACTAGGCATCATTCGTTGTATTTAATGCTTGAGTATGCTTTATGAAAGTGAGGCTTATGAATGAAATAGCTTAAGGGCTTGCCGATTTCGTATGCTAAACTCGAGAGATAACCTCAAAGAGTTAGAGACTACGCATACCCTACGACCTTAGGAATACAACGCGTTAAGATAAGATGTGACAATTTAACCGACCAATAAAAGATAACTAGGGAGTAATAGTATCTAGGTAAACACATTTTTAATCATCATACGAGCACACATTAAATAGACATAGTGATAACATCAAATAGTCCTGAATATTAAGTGTCAATTTCCCCCGATAATGCTTGTAATTTATATCATTTATCTGGATTTACGCTTGTTTTCCATTGTTTTCCACTTTCAGGTAAATTACGAGCATTGGAGGTAAAGAGACGCGGAATTGGAGAAATATCAAAAGACTTATCATAGTACGCTGATTTTGAAGAAGTTACGGCGTAACTCATCTCTCACATTACGCCATAACTATTGCGTGACTCAGAAAACCAACTCATCAGAAGGTTACGACGTAACTCTCCCCAAAGGTTATGACATAACTATATTAGGTCAAATGAGGTTCCACGCCGCGGATAACTAAGTCGTAACTACTCCATCAACTACGGCGTAACTAAGTTTTATTGAAGACTACGGCGTAACCATTCATAAGGTTACACCGTAACCCGCAGATCTAGTGCAAAATACAAATAAATAGAAGGTTACGACGTAACTCTTATATTAGTTACGCTGTAACCCAGATCTGGCCTATAAATACCCCACGAATTCCAGCATTTCTAATCATCCCATTCTACACACAACTATCAGAGAACGTGGGAAAAAGCTAAAGGAAGGTCCAGAGAAGCATACGGTGCTGTCTCCAAGGGAGAAATCACTCCCCTACGATAAGCATTAGCATTTTATATTTTCCTTACTTTCAATTTATGTATTTCGTACCTTTGAATATTGAATTGGTTTGTATGATTAATATAAGCGGCTAACACCTCTTGGTCCTGGCCTAGTTATGATTCCTTAATTGTTTTGTTTGTGTTTACTTTACTTCCGTACAATTATTTCTAAGTGTATACATGTATAGTTTATTGGTAGCCACCCTTGGTTCGGTAGTTTTGAATGGCGGTAGAGGCCAATTGCCTAAGAGATATGACCAACTAACCCTAGGTGAGCGGACTGAGAGGGGAAGGGTAAGATATGACCAACTGACGACCCTTTCTACTTGTGCGATTTGACCAACTGATCACCTATCGTTTGGATGAACTTAAGAATTAGGGGGTGAGTGTTTAAGTTGCTAACGCCCGGGTACTCACTATTATAAATCTAGCATGTAGCATTACTTAATGACTTGGCTTAGGAGACCAGGAACAACAGGACTTATGAGGGGACACCTGACTTCTCCTGTGGTGGCATCTTTGCTGATAGGTTAGGGCGAATTGACCAAATGTTGTCCTCTCGACTTTGACCCCACCTGAAGTAATTGGAAGTAAGTAGACGTAGACATAACTAGCTAGAAGGATTAACTAGGTTAGCACCACTCTTCTCTATTGATTTCCCTTTACCTTTTATCTGCCTTTATCTTCCTTATTCTACTTTAGTAGTTAAATTAGTAATTCCTTATCGAAACCATCATTTAAACTGTGACACTTAGACTTAGTAATAATCCAACACACATAGCTCTTGGGACGACCTCGGTTTTACCGAATACTACACTACACACGACCGGGTACACTGCCCGTTAGTGCATTAGGGTAGACCACAGATATAACGAGACTTAATAAATATTAAAACCTGGTCAGTAAAACCTGCATCAAGTTTTTGGCGCCGCTGCCGGGGAGTTATATTAGGATTGCTATTAAGTCTTTTATTTTGTTTTAAACTTTTCTACTATTCTCACGATCATTATTCAAGTTTTCAGGAACCATGGAAGTTGTTAACATCGATGACCTCACTCTTGAGGAATATTTGGCTTTAACAAGGGACGAGCAAGGACCAGGAATTGTTAGGCCGGCTATCACCAAAGATGCTCAATTCGAAATCAAACCTCAATTCATGAGGGAATTACGCGCAAATCCCTTCTCTGGAAGCATCACTGATGATGCCCATGAACATGTGGACAACGTGGAGTACATTGTTAGCATATTTAAAATTCCCAGAGTCTCACACGATGCTATCATGTTAAGAGTATTCCCTATTTCCCTTACGGGAGCTGCTAAAAGATGGGTGGATCGATTACCTGCGGGGACTGTCAACACTTGGCCTATATTAAAAAAGTGTTTCATTCAGAGATACTGTCCTCCATCAAGGACGGCTAAGCAACTAGAAGAAATCCATAACTTCAAGCAAGAGGGTGATGAAACGTTATACCAAGCTTGGGAAAGGTATAACGAATTATTATACAAATGCCCTACTAATGACCTCAACAGCTAACAAAAGGTGAACGTCTTCTACAAAGGTCTAAACATCTCCTCAAGACAAATGATCGACTCTCAAGGGCCGATCCCTGGTATGACACCTACTTTGGCTCTACAAACTATTCAAAAGATGGCAGACCACTCTCACAAATGGCATAATGAAGGGAGCAACCGAAGTAAGAATGAAGATATGGAAGGCCTCGCAACAATAAACAACAAATTAGAAAGTCTCGGAAGAGACATGAAAAAGCTCAAAGAAAATGTGCATTCCATTCAAGTTGAGCGAAATGGAACTCCACCTACTAAAGAATGTTCCTCCAATGAAGAAGTTAAAAGGATCGGAGAAGTGAAATATGGGAGAGATACCCCTTTCAACAATTACAATAATGACGGGCCCAGATATCGAGAAAAATCCCCAGGATTCTACACAAGAATCAACAAAAATCCTCCTAAACCAAGCCTTGAAGAAATAATACACAGGGTCATCGAAGAATCTACAAAAAAGGGAGAAAAACTCAAAGAATGGATGGTCAAGGTGAAAGAAGACACTAATATGAACCTGCGAAACCAAGATGATGCGATTAAAAACCTTGAAACACAAATTGGGAAATTAGCTAAAAACCTGGAGGCAAGTAATGCTAAAGCTATTGCCTGTAAGGCCATATTTGCGCAAGATAAAGCAAAAAGAGAACATCACACATCCTCTATCACAAATGATCTGTCTGGGATTAAATACCTAAGGGAAGAAGATAAATCAGAAGACGACGAGGTCTTGCCAAGCCAACTTCCGGAGAAGCAACAATACCAGGAAAGTTTTCTTCTTCCATGCACTATTTGTAATGTTAAGATTCCCGCATTAGCTGATTTAGGGGCAGGGGTAAACCTTATCTCTACCACTTTGTTTAATAAGTTAAAACTTACCAATTTAAAAGAAACAACAATAATGATAGAAATAGCTGATTCCTCTAAAGCTGTACATAGGGGTATAGTAAATAATGTGCTTCTAAAAATTGGAAAGTTCTTTTTTCCCACTGATTTTGTGGTAATTGACATGGGAAAGCGGGATGCTTATGATAACGCTACACGCGTCGTTCGGGGTCAAAGGAACTTCCTTTTTTCAATCGCAAGTTTTCAACACCCTAGAGAGTGAACCTAATCATTGTAGTGTAGTATTAGGGTAAGCCACGGGAATTGATATCATTCTCTAGGGGAATAGGAATGCTAGTGAGAAGTTACTACGCTAAGGTTGGGGTTGAGGAAGATTATTTTTTATCTTTTTATGTTTTTTTAGGAAATGGAAAGGTACGAATCTCGGGGTTTGGATTTGAGGGTTGGTATTTCTACCGATTACTCTACTTATCTAATTATCTAATCTAGTGGTGTATGTAGTCTATGTCAAATTATTGTGTGCTCGTATGATGATTTAAAGATGTGTTTACTTAGGTTTTATTACTCCTTAATTATCTCCTATTGATGGTTGAATTGTCACGTCCTTATTCTTAATCACGTTATGTGTCTAAGGTCGTAGGGTATGCGTTTATCCCTAACTCTTTGAAACTACCAAAGGTTATTGCCTACAAAATCTCTAGGATTTATAAACTTAACACTAAGGTACTCTTCGGATGGTTTAGCCTACAATGACTTTAGGTACTATAAGCTAAGGTTCAACAAAGATTAATCAAGTATTAACTACACAACGGATGACCTATCGCAATACTAGATCATTAACAATTAAGATAAGAGACAACCAATCAATATTCAATAATTAAGTTTCATATCTCCTAAGCAAACACACAAGTAAATTAGCCGGACATGGGGAACATGCAAGCATACACATAATTAATTGAAGACATAATTGAATCAATGAAGTAAAACACTTATCTTGATGTAAGATAGGGTATGGAACCCTAAAATACTGTACTAGACAGCCTTGGTTCGGTTTAGGTTTTACTCTAAAATTCTACATGAAAACGAAAAATTCGGATTCTATATATAAGATTACAAATCGACGGCGTCACCTTTTGATTTGTGATCTGTCGATTCTTGCGTCATTAGGGTTTCGTCTTGGCACGTTAGTCTTGCGACGGCGTCACCATGCTTGTGGCGCCGTCCTTGAGTCTCGGCGTCGTCGGATCAAATCTAGGTCGATCGAGAGTTGCGGCCTACTCTTTAAAACGAAGCCGTCACTTGGAAATGAGCAATTTGGCTCTGAGTCGTCAAGTTGTCCGGCGGCGTCACAAGTAGACCCGACGCCGTCCTTCATTCAGCAGGCTGAGTGTCTCGATTCTTGACTTTGGCCATTTTCTTGTTATATTCCGCGCCTTTTCGTCCAAATAAGTGTCATTCCAGCATTTTGCCTTCAAGATACCTAAAAGTGAAAAGGAACGATATTAAGTAATAACGGATACAAAAGTAATCAAATAAGGGCTTAAACGACCCCTCAAAAAGGTACATTTTAAAACCTTATCAAATATTCCTACACTTGATATTTGTTTGTCCTCAAGCAAATGTACTTTTAGCCAATTAGTTTATAAGTTAGGGGTCATGAAGCATTGGTTTAGAACAATCCACAACACATATAAGTCCCGCAAAAGTCGTAACAAGCACGAAAATTACATACTAGCACCTCACATAGGGTGTTTGGATACTCACATCTCTCGGGTGTATATGAAATATAACAAGTTGGAAATGGAAGATAAACACTCATTAACCGGTCCTAGTACATAGATTACCATAGGCTTGACACTAGATCAAACCTCCATCGCTTTGGCGTAAGCACCTAGGAAAGACTATCCAAGAGGTCTTTTAAAGGGTTGTAATGTTAGGCTTACGGTAGGGAAACAAAGGGTTTGGTGGGATAGGCTATTTAGTGGTGGTAAGTCAAAAATCTTTATGTTACAAGCATGCGAAGAATAGCGTTGCTAAGCCAAGACTCGACACTCTAGACTTTAGATAACTGAAACAAACAAACATAAATTAAAGATAGATGTAGGATGGTAGCCCGTATGTTTTTTTTCAACACTCTATTTTTTTTTTCTTTTTCTCTTTTTCAATTTTTTTCGATTTTTTTTTCATACACTTTTACTCTACCATCCTCTACGATAACATCAAAATGATAGGGATTTATAGGCATATCCATACACTTGAGTTTTATTATTAACACTAATATGACACGAATTGAAAAGATCAAAACACTTGGAGTACATTATTATGCAAATAAAGGAATTTGAATTTAACGTTCCTTCCCGTCATTTCATAAACTTTAACTTTTCCCATGAGTCCCAATCGTCCCAACACTGTGTACAAAGGATATGACTCGACTTAGCAACTTATGCAAGCAATTAGATAATTGAACTAAGGGTTTAGTTTGATTAAAATAATGCACTAAAAGTGAGTGCATACAAGGTAGGCTAAGGCGATTTGGGTGTACATTTGGGGGTGGGGTGTAAACAATGCTCTTCATTAATATTCCGGGAAACCGAAACATCACGAGAACCACGAAAAAGATAGGCTCTGAGGGGTTAACTA
Source organism: Chrysanthemum makinoi (assembly GCA_910596185.1). Taxonomy (NCBI): domain Eukaryota; kingdom Viridiplantae; phylum Streptophyta; class Magnoliopsida; order Asterales; family Asteraceae; genus Chrysanthemum; species Chrysanthemum makinoi. Next base: position 26,369,361 of record OU343221.1, read on the forward strand.
GGGGTATCTTGTACTAAAGATGAGTACAACGCAAGGGTGTGGGGGAATTACTCAACCGATGTGGAAAGTAATTATATTATGGGAATCAAACAAGGGTTATCCTAATGCCTCTTATCATTTAGTTATTCCTAACTACACAAGTGTAGTCTTACTAGCGATCTCGAGATGCATTACAAAACAAGTTCTAGAATCTAATATACTACCGGTTTACACTCTAAGCATTAAAGATGAATGCTTTTAATTCCTACTAATCTAAGGGCGATCCTCACATTTTGGGTGGAATTTAGGTGGTAAAGGGTTTTTTGTGCTAGTCATGCAACTTCCTATCCGTGAGACGCTTTTGTTAAAACTAATGGCCCACTCCTATACGTCATGAAAAATTTTAAATTTGGTGCCAAAATTACCCTAACCGACATAGTTTCAAAGTTCCCGTTTTATTTTCCTTCCCTACACTTAAACTGAACATTGTCCCCAATGTTCCCCGAAAGTATCAAAGTTATGATATTGGAAGGTAATAAAACAAAAAGAAACGATACTCCCCGATTAGCTCGGTAGGATCCGTGTAAAGTGGTGGTTACATCTTTCTTCAAGAAGAATGTTTGCGTGAAAAGCTCCTTCTCATCTTATGTATCTTCTTCTTGGTAAATTAAACCTGCAAACTTGAAGAAAATAAACGAAACATTCGCGTAAAATCGGCGGTAATAATATATATAGGACTCTACTAAACTAGGATATAATGCTTGTGGAATGGATATTTACAAAATTTTTGGAAAGTTAAGACCTGGAAAATTCCAAAAATTTATAAGTAGCTCAGAAAATGAGAAAAAGTAATCAGTTATTTTTGCTCCTTCCGGCCGTCGAGGTTCGATCGACAATCAGGTTTATCTGACAAAAACTGGTCTGCGATTTTCTGAAAAAAAAAATCTGGAAAATTTATATCTTTAGATTCTGGAAAAATTCATGCAAAACATCCATTATGACTCGATACATGCATTTGACTCACACATATATATCTCTTTCAATAATCGTAATTCTCATGTTCACGTTGAAAACGTGTGTAATCCTCCCTACACTTATCCCTTTTGTAAAATACCTTTATATGTAATTAAGACGAGGTTAATGACAAAATAAAGCATTTTCACAAATTCAAACATGAGAACATACCATAATGAAAAGATATATGACACATAAATAAAATGAAAAACAAATACACAGGTTGCCTCCCGAAGCGCTTGTTTTGTTAAGTCACGAGCTTGACTATACCCTTATTTAACGGATAAAGGGGAGGTTTTCCCTACACTTAAGCTTAAGTGCGGGTGATAGTAGCGATACACCACCTTAGGGTGGAAATTTACGTGAGGAGGAGGTGATGGGTGATTTATATCCTCAAAGGAGTGTGCTCAATTCATTATAACCTTACCTAAGTCTATTGGTGTAGCGGGTGAATCAAATCTCTCTCCTAAAAATGAATCATCTTCTATCAACTTCAAAAGATTCTTAGTTAAGGATCCATCTTGACCTAATAAACCCGATTTAAACCCATAATGTTTCTTGTTATCAACCATGAATGGGTGATATAAGTGTGTAAGGTCATGGGTTACTCCTATATTAGCTTCCCCTCTACATGGCCTAGAGTCTCCACCTTTATCAAGCAACTACCGGATTATTTATTTTGATGGGTGGATTGGGGCCTAATTCAATTCCAAGATTCACATCTAAAGACGAAAAATTGGGTAAGGTTTTTGGTTGAGGCTCCGGTTCATCAAAATTAGGAACTTCCTAGGACTAAGAGAGAGGTCATGACAATAAGCATCTAAACCTACATTCTCTAGTGGCGTTTGGTCCAAAGGTTCTATATCAATCAGGGTTCCTATAGTCTCTTCTATTTCTTAGGGTAAGTTATAGGCAATGTGTGTTCCTCAAGTGATGGTAGGGCTTATGGGCTTGGAGTTTCCACCTCATTCTCCATTATATCTAGATCTCCTAAAAGTTCATCATGTGTTTTAGTATGATCTACCTCAAATACACTCCTAAGTATCTCAGATCCTTCTTTAGCCATTTCAAATTCTTGGTTCGATTCATAAGAATTATTCTCAAAAATTTGATCACTATGTTCTTTTGCCTAAAGGATTCTCAGCGTGTCATCGTTTTGAAATCTATCCCGCACAACTAGGCAATTCAACTATAACCATCTCACAATCTTGTTCGGGTTTAGGTTCCATGTTCTTAAAAACTAGGTCTTTTGATCATGATGCCTAAGGTTGGATAAATCCTCCTTATCCATTTCCTCAGTTGTTGTGACAATGATGGTTTATGCTTAGGAGGCTTTTCTTAAAATTTTTCGGAGGGTCTCACTAAAAAGCGTTGATTCTAACAATGATCGTTGAATAGAAGCCACACAAGCACAAAATTTATCAAATCCATCCAACCTTACACCCGTCTCCTTTTGGATATCTCTAAGATCACTCACAAATTCATTAGAACAATAAAAGCAATCCAATCTGCGAAATTCAATTGCTCCTCATTTGTTAATGATTCAAATGCAACTTCACTTGCCATAGGGACAAATGAAAAGGGTTTTACGAACACAAACACAAAGAAGGGGGATAGACTACAAGGAAGCTAAAAATGAGAAAAAAGCTTACTTGATAGGAATCAAGTAAGGAAACCTAAACGAGGTGGACTCCTAACTAGCTATTCTATTCCCCGGCAGCATCGCCAAAACTTGATACGCTACAGGTCGTTCGGTCAAAGGAACTTCCTTTTCGTGAGCAAGTTTTCAACACCCTAAGCAGTGAACCTAATCGTTGTAGTGTAGTATTAGGGTAAGCCACGGGAATTGATATAGTTCTCTAGGGGAATAGGAATGCTAGTGAGAAGTTAATACGCTAAGGTTGGGGTTGAGGAAGATTATTTTTTTTTATCTTTTTATGTTTTTTTAGGAAATGGAAAGGTACGAATCTCGGGGTTTGGATTTGAGGGTTGGTATTTCTACCGACTACTCTTTAATTATCTCCTATTGATGGTTGAATTGTCACGTCCTTATTCTTAATCGCGTTGTGTGTCTAAGGTCGTAGGGTATGCGTTTATCCCTAACTCTTTGAAACTACCAAAGGTTATCGCCTACAAAATCTCTAGGATTTATAAACTTAACACTAAGAGTACTCGGATGGTTTAGCCTACAATGACTCTAGGTACTATAAGCTAAGGTTCAATAAAGATTAATCAAGCATTAACTACACAACGGATGACCTATCGCAATACTAGATCATTAACAATTAAGATAAGAGACAACCAATCAATATTCAATAATTAAGTTTCATATCTCCTAAGCAAACTGATAACGCTACACGCTTCGTTCGGGGTCAAAGGAACTTCCTTTTCGTCGAGCAAGTTTTTCAACACCCTAGGCAGTGAACCTAATCGTTGTAGTGTAGTATTAGGGTAAGCCACGGGTATTGATATCGTTCTCTAGGGGAATAGGAATGCTAGTAAGAAGTTACTACGCTAAGGTTGGGGTTGAGGAAGATAATTTTTTATCTTTTTATATTTTTAAGGAAAGGAAATGTACGAATCTCGGGGTTTGGATTTGGGGGTTGGTATTTCTACCGATTACTCTACTATCTAATTATCTAATCTAAGGTGTATGTAGTCTATGTCTAATTATTGTGTGCTCGTATGATAGTTTAAAGATGTGTTTACTTAGGTTTTACTACTCCTTAATTATCTCCTATTGGTGGTTGAATTGTCCCGTCCTTATTCTTAGTTGCGTTGTGTGTCTAAGGTTGTAGGGTATGCGTTTCTCCCAAACTCTTTGAACTTACCAAAGGGTCTCGTCTACAAAACCCACTAGGGATAATAAACTCTTACTCTAAGGCACTCTTTGGATGGTTTAGCTTACAACTACTCAAGGAGTTATATTCTAAGGTTCACAAAGATTTAATCAAGCATTAAGTACACAACGAATGACCTATCGCATTACTAGATCATTAATCAACTAAGATAAGAGACAACCAATCAATATTCAATAATTAAGTTTCATATTCCTAAGCAAACACACAAGTAAATTAGCCAGACATGGAGAACATGCAAGCATACACACAAATAATCAAGGACATAATTATATTAATGAAGTAAAACACTTATCTTGGTGTAAGATAGGGTTTGGAACCCTAAAATACTGTACAAGACAGCCTTGGTTCGGTTTAGGTTTTTACTCCAAAAGACTACACACAAATACTAAAAAATTCGGATTCTATATATAAGATTACACATGCGACGGCGTCACCTTATGTTTTGTGGCGCCGTCGTTCGCCGTATTGGGTTTCGTCTTGGCCACGTTAGACTTGCGCGGTGTCACCTTATGCTTGTGGCGCCGTCCTCTTGACTTCGGCGCCGATGCGGATTGCATCTAGGCGATGCAGTTGCGGCGGACTCTTGTTTTATAACTGCGTCGTCACTTGAAAATAGGAGTTTGGCCTGTCCGTCACAAAATCCTCCGGCGGCGTCGCGTATAAGCGATGGCGCCATCACCTTATGTTTTCAGCACCTTTGAGTGTCTCGATTCTGACTTTGGCCATTTTCTTCGTATATTCGCGCCTTTTAGTCCAAATAAGTGTCATTCCAGCATTTTGCCTTCAAGAGACCTAAAAAGTGAAAAGGAACGATATTAAGCAATAACGGATACAAAAGTGATCAAATAAGGGCTTAAACGACACCTCAAAAAGGTACCTTTTAAAACCTTATCACAAACACACAAGTAAATTAGCCGGACATGGGGAACATGCAAGCATACACACAATTAATTGAAAACTTAATTGAATCAATGAAGTAAAACACTTATCTTGATGTAAGATAGGGTATGGAACCCTAAAATACTGTACAAGACAGGCTTGGTTTGGTTTAGGTTTTTACTCCAAATCTACACTTGAAAACTAAAATTCGGATTCTATATATAAGATTACAAATGTGACGACGTCACCTTTTGATTTGTGACACCGTCGGGTCGCCGTCATTAGGGTTTCGTCTTGGCCATGTTAGTCTTGCGGTGGCGTCACCTTATGCTTGGCCTTGTCCCCTTCGATCTCGGCGTCGTTTGGATCAAATCTAGGTCGTGGAGTTGCGACGCCCTAATCTTTTAAAACCTGAAGCCGTCACTTGTAAATGAGCAATTTGGCTACTGAGCCGTCACAAAAGTTTTCCGACGACATCACAAATAGAACCTGACACCGTCCCTTGATTCCGACAGCTGAGTGTCTCGATTATGAAATTTGGCCATTTTCTTCGTATATTCGCGCCTTTTCGTCCGAATAAGTGTCATTCCAGCATTTTGCCTTCAAGATACCTAAAAAGTGAAAAGGAACGATATTAAGTAATAACGAATACAAAAGTAATAAAATAAGGGCTTAAACGACCCCTCAAAAAGGTACATTTAAAACCTTATCAAATATCCCTACACTTGGTATTTGCTTGTCCTCAAGCAAATGTGCTTTTAGCCAATTAGTTTATAAGTTAGGGGTCATGAAGCATTGGTTTAGAACAATCCACAACACATAAGTCCCGCAAAAGTCGTAACAAGCACATTATATACTAGCACCTCATAGGGTGTTTGGATACTCTCGGGTGTATATGAAATATAACAAGTTGGAAATGGAAGATAAACACTCATTAACGGTCCTAGTACATAGATTACCATAGGCTTGAGACTAGATCAAACCTCCATGGCGTAAGCACCTAGGAAAGACTATCCAAGAGGTCTTTTAAAGGGTTAATGTTAAACTACGGTAGAGAAACAAAGGGTTTGGTGGGATAGGCTATTTAGTGGTTGCAAGTCAAAAATCTTTATGTTACAAGCATGCGAAGAATAGCTTTGCTAAGCCAAGACTCGACACTCTAGACTCTAGATAACTGAAACAAACAAACATAAATTAAAGATAGATGTAGGATGGTAGCCCGTATGTTTTTTTTTCAACACTCTATTTTTTTTTCTTTTTCTCTTTTTCTATTTTTTTCGATTTTTTTTTCATACACTTTTACTCTACCATCCTCTACGATAACATCAAAATGATAGGGATTTATAGGCACATCCATACACTTGAGTTTTTATTATTCTAACACTAATATGACCCGAATTGAAAAGATCAAAACACTTGGAGTACATTATTATGCAAATAAGGGAATTTGATTTAACGTTCCTTCCGTCATTTCATAAACTTTAACTTTTCCATGAGTCCCAATCGTCCCAAAGCGTGTACAAAGGATATGACTCGACTTAGAAACTTATGCAAGCGACTAGATAATTGAACTAAGGGTTTAGTTTGATAAAAATAATGCACTAAAAGTGAGTGCATACAAGGTAGGCTAAGGCGATTTGGGTGTACATTTGGGGTAGGGTGTAAACAATGCTCTTCATTGATATTCGGAAACGAAATCACGAGAACCACGAAAAGATAGGCTCTAAGGGGTTAACTAGGGTATCGTGTACTAAAGATGAGTACAACGCAAATGTGTGGGGGAATTACTCAACCGATGTGGAAGAAGTAATTATATTACGGGTATCAAACAAGGGTTATCCTAATGCCTCATATCATTTAGTTATTCCTAACTACACAAGTGTAGTCTTACTAGCGATCTCGGGATGCATCACAAAACAAGTTCTAGAATCTATTATACTACCGGTTCACACACTAAGCATTAAAGATGAATGCTTTAATTCCTACTAATCTAAGAGCGATCCTCACATTTTGGGTGGAATTTAAGTGGTAAATGGTTTTTTGTGCTAGTCATATAACTTCCTATCCATGAGACGCTTTATTAAGACTAATGGCCCACTCATATATGTCATGAAAAATTTTAAATTTAGTGCCAAAATTACCCTAACCGACATTTTCTCATAGTTTATTACACAAATGCAATTAGACAAAGCAAATAGTCAAGGATAAGCATAGTTTCAAAGTTCCCGTTTTATTTTCCCTCCTTACACTTAAACTGAACATTGTCCCCAATGTTCCCCGAAAGTATCAAAGTTATGATAATGGAAGGTAATAAAAATGAAAGAAACTAATGCTCCCCTGATTAGCTCGGTAGGATCCGTGTAAAGTGGTGGTGACATCTTTATGAAAACTAGAAGGGGGGGTTGAATACTTTTACCAATTTAAAACTTCCTTTTAAATATTTAGATCGACTTATGTCAATCTATTTGGTTGTTTATGTTGGACGTTGATAGATAGATATATAAACGTGTAATGAAAGATAAAGAGTAAGAAGCACATCACCACTACACAAGTATTTATAGTGGTTCGGCTACAAGGACACCTTCCTTGCCCTACTCCACTCCAGAGTCACCTACTCGAGAGTTCGTAAACACTACACCAATCTCCTTATGGGGCTTTTCACCTTCGTCGCACACCTTTTTCCGGTACAAAGCTAAATACCGAGTTCTTTCACCCCAAGGCGAACCACACCTAACACAACGTCGCCTACCCTTTATACGGTGCTAGGCTAACCACCGAGTTCTTTCACACCAAGGAGAACTAATCCTATCACAACGTCGCCTACCCTTTATTAGGTACTAGGCTAAGCACCTAGTTCCATTACTATGGAGGAACTACTACCCATCACAACACAACACCTAATCTTAAGGAGATCCACTCCTTATTACAACACCATCAAGGATATCACCATCCTTGGAAATAAGCTAATACTTGTATGTATAATGATGCACCTCATCGATTATATGACCTAGGCATTCTTTCCTAATGCCACTTGATTTGATTCCTAGGCATCCTTCACTAATGCCTTTGACTTGACACCTTTAGCATTCTTCACCAATGCTTTTGACATAGACGTTAAGCACCTTTCACTAATGCTTTCGTCTTGACTCTTTCGGCATCCTTCACTAATGCCTTCAACACAACATCTACGGAGGAAGAAAGAACTATCAACAAGAGAACCTCAGTTGTTTTGATGATGATGAAGCATGGCAACTCATGGACTTGAGCTTGCTCGACTTCAAGAAGTGGTGATCTCGCCTTTAAAAGGAACCTAGAGAATCACACAAAAACAAAAGACAAACAAGATCACTTAGGATCAGTGGTTAGAGAGGTACAATACTTGGAGAAAGTATGTGTGAAAGTGGTGAGCCAAAAGGAAGAAATGGCTCACTATTTATAGAGGAGAAAGTTCCTTTGTTCCCTAGATCCTACGGATCCCTCCCACAAGGGATCCGGCTAGCGTAAAGCTAGGGATCCGTGGGACGCTCCTCTTTGCCCATTGGTATTTTTGGTTATGGGTCATGGGTCATGGGTTATGGGTTATGGGTTGATCCATGGGTTTCTTTCTAGATACAATGTATCTCTAGAATACAATGAATCTAGTTAAGTGGTTTGGACAAAACCATGGGTTGTGGATAAATACCATTTGTTGGTTTTTACCCATTTTAGTATATACTTGTTTTTACCCATTTTAGTATATATTTAGTTAAGTATGTGTTAGCCCAATACGTAAACACTAGTTGTTGTACATATGTATATCATAAAATCACTTATACTTGTTTTAGTGTTTTATGTGAAAACGTAAGTGTGTTAGAAAACTATTGGCTCAAACAGTTTACGTATTTTATTTGTTTCGTTAAAATGATTTTATGTTTGTTATCGACAAAATATTATAAGATCGTAAAATATAAATAGTTTTTGCGACTTTTTGTATTAACAATCTCTCCATTTTTGTTGACAAAACATAATATTTTAAAGAAAAACTAAAATTCGTAAAAGTTTTGAATTGGAGTTTTTACTCTCTTCTTCCCCTTTTGTGAAACAAAAAGTGAAAAACTAACACAAACTTTTAAGAAAAATATGTAAAAAGACAAGATGTAAAGTGAGTAAGTGACGGGAATGGTTCTCGTCTTAACTCCCCCTTGACGAGTCCATCCCTTTGTGAGGGCGTCAAGTACATAAAAATACGTGAGCTAATGTATTGCAATTGTTTTTGCAAATGGTTCGTCTTTGTGACGAAAATGCTCCCCTTTGAAGATTGCAACTTTGAAATGAGGTGTCATGAAGAGTAATCCAAATGAGGATTAAGTTGCAAGTGAATTTGCAATGTATAGTTTGACACAAAGCTCCCCCTAGCTTTATGGTGTCAAAATCTTCATGTGTATTTTGAAAATCTACAAAATAAAGGTTAGAAAACAAGAGTATAGTGCATAATTTCCTGCAAATAAAACTCAAGTTAGTAGTAATTTGTGCCTATGGACTACGGATCCCACGGTTCCCTTTGTGGAGGGATCCGTCTAGGCATTTTGGAGGGATCCGGCTGTCTGGTCACAATTTCTTCAGTAATGAAGAAATGCCAAACAATGCTAATGAAGAGGTGAGATATGTGTATAATGTAGCAAGCACAACACATAAAATAATCATGGCATATAAGTATTCATTCAATAAAAACAATAGATAATCAAGCAAATCTCTAAAACTAAGAGAAGGAACTAGCCATACAAATACTACTTAATACTAACTAGTTACTAGACTTAAAACACGATAATGTGCTTGAGTCTAGGGATGAGTGGACTTGTTGATTTGATCCAACTTTGCAAGAAGATGATTAAACATGAAATGTATCTCATTTTGTGCTTCTTGAACAAGTCTTTGAGTGATTAGACAATTTGGACAATTATTGTCTTGGTTTGGAACCGGATTTTGAGGAGGCTCTATGTGTGATTGTGGGGCTTCATTTTGAGAAGTGGGATGAGGTTCTAAAAATGAGGGTGGTAATGGAAATTCTTCCATATGATCAAGGTTGTTCCTTGTTTCCCATGATGGACTAGTTGGTGTTGTCGGTGGTTCCTTATTCAATGAAAAGGTTGGTGAGTGAGTGGCTCTTGGTGGTGAATGATCCAATGAGTAGATGTTTGGGTGAGGAAGAGGCTCATTCAAGGAGTGTAGTCCATGCTCAAGGAATGAGGGTTTTGACGGCTTGCTAGAACTAGCCATGTTTGGTTTTGAACTAGATGATCATTTTTCTAGTCCGAAAGGTTTGATGCTAATCCTTGCGGTTCTCTTAGCACTTGTTGGATGAGTTTGATGAGGTGGGATTCTAGCATTATTATCTCTAATGGGAGATGTTTCGGTGGATGAGATTTCATGGATCATTTGACCCTTTCTTTTGGATGATCCTATGGTTGAAGAGTTGTTGCTAAGGGCCTTAGTCATAGTGATGATGATGTTAATAGAAACTTCTAGTTGCTGATTTTTGAGAGGTAAGTGAGAGTGGTGCCTTAACCCTAAGGTTGTTTGTTTTATAAAGGATAATTTGAATTAGGAAATTAAATTCTTGGCCACTATGAGGATTAAGCATGCACTTAGGATATTGATCAGCTCTAGGAGGATAATAAATGAAGGCTAAAAGTGGTTAGATAACCAAAAGGTGACTTAAAATAGAATATGGAAGCTGATTTAGGCTTTCTGCAGCTACGGATCCCGCGGATCCCTCTCAGCAGGGATCCGTCTGGTTATAGACCAGGGATCCGGCTATCATGCAGGTTCTAAGTAAAATGATTATGCTTTTGTAAGGTTTATTATCTATGAATTTCGAGGTTTAGACTTAATTTCGAAGTCTTTAGCTGATAGGTATCTTAAATGCTTAACCATAAGAAGTGAGGATGCTTAATGATGGTTTTGGGTAAGAAAATTGACTTTAGGTAGTCTAACTATGTGTTTTACAAGAATACCATTTTAATTTGATATGGAGAAATGGTGGTAATTAGTCCTAGAAGTCAGATGATGACTTAAGAAAAATTCTTGAAATCTTTAAAAATAAAGAAGAAATGAAAAACTAGTTTTGAGCCTAATTTTGAGTCAAAAGGTGATTAAGATCAATTTGCTAAAATTGATGGATATACCTAACTAAGTGCTATGAGATATGATAAATAATGTGTGAGCATTGGAGCGGAATTATGGTGAGTTTTGATGAGTTGATAAATCAAAAACACTTCAAAATATATCCTAGGTAAGCCATGGATGAGTCTGAGGCTTTCAACTATTTGAGGAAGACTTAGTTGGCTCTAGTATCTTGTGTTTGACTATGTGAGGTGATCTAGTAAGCTATTTTGATGCAAGCAAGTCTGTATTGCTCATCAGTGGTCACGGATCCCGCAGTTCCCTTCTGGGAGGGATCCGGCTAGTTCAAATGCTGGGATCCGCCTACTGCAGATCAAAAGGCTTTCAGCAAATGTGCAACTTTGCACTTTTTAGTAAATGCTTCTCCTAGTTGTTTCTATAGGGACTAAATGCAAGAACTCAACAAATATAAGGCATAGCAAAGTAAGGAGACCTAACATTTCCGAAAATAAGTGACAACGACCACTTGAATGTTTTTCAAGGAGTCATAAAATCTCATTCTACAAGTTCCTAAGTCAAGATTGTTTAGTGCCAAGATATGACAAGATCTACATACTACACTATCCTACATAAGCATTGTTTAATTGTTTGAAATTGTTCATCACAAATTTAGGTCCTATGACCTTACCTCATTTCTCTCCCCATCCCGTCTTCACCCGTCCTCCATTCTTTATCATACCATTTCTACCTCTTTTCTTCTTCACAGTTGGCAAAGCACTTTGAAGCCTTGGTTTGTTGCCATTCGGTGATGCACCGTGAACGCCCCAATTGGTTGATATACCCAAGCGGGTCGAGTTCGTATTTCCGAGTGGATTGCTACTTCCTTCACCTTCTTTGCCTCTCCATTTCGAGGAACTGTAGTGGGTGAGGCCTTTGCCATCTACCTTTGCTAAACCTCGGTTCTTCCCTCTGGCCAATGATACCATAACCTTGTTGCAGAAACTATGGTCATAGGTTTGTGGAGAAGGATCTAATGCAAAGATGAATTTAGCAAGACGGGTTAGGAGCATTGCATACGGAAGCACCATCTTGTCCATGCTTCTTACACTTGCCATTCTCTTGATCATGTAGTAGGCAATGTTAAAGCGAGTCTCGGTCACTAGGCAATAGATCATAAAGCTTAGACATGCGTTGGGGTGATCCTTGTTTTCTACTAGGCACACCACATTCTCCCTTATCACATCTTCCCATTTCCTATACAACCCGCATATCCAGAGCTCCATTTGGAAAGGATACCTATAGATCATTTTCACTTCCTAGTAACCCTGATGGGGATGTCTTAGCATAAACATTGTCCCTCACCGCGGGTTAAGCCGGATTATCGTGTGATAAATTTTGTGATGATCAACCATAGAGTGTATCTCCTCCCATCACCACTCATTAGAATACATGCAAACACCATCATATGGAACCCATATTATTCTTCCAAACTCCTCGCTTAAAAGAGTGTACTCATTTCCACTTATGGTGAATTCAATTGAGATGGACCCATCATCATTTCTAATTATCCCTATTGTCTTGTAGAACTCAAGCACAAAGACCGGGCAAATTTGCTCGTTTATATTCAATAAACAATCAAACCCAATAGTTCCAAAAACTTCCCTTATGTAGGTATTTGCAAGAAATGATGGATCAACAACTATACCTTCGTGAAAGAGTCTCTTTTCAAGCATCTTAAAGGCTTTCCTATCATCCGAACTTAGTCCATCTTTCCTATGGTACATGGGTATGTAGTGAGCGGTGTCTTGGTAATCTTGTTGCTTGGCATGATTGTTCCTAAACAATACAACCACAATGTGGTATTAATTGTAAATAGTAACCTCGAGGGTTTGATCACAATTTTGCTCTCATCATCTTTGTTGAATTCAAGAAATGTGTTTAATTTGTATTAACAATGTTAATTCTTTGATTTAGATTATCTTAGAAAACAATGTGGTGACAAATTATGATAAACCCATTTGAACCCAACTCTTAAAGATGAAGCAATTGTAATCCTAGAAATCAAGGAATTAAATTAACAATGTAGTGAAGATTATACTTGCACAAGTGATTGTTAAGCTTGAGAGAAATGATCAAATTGCCTATTGAACAAAGAGTCGAGTTCTTGTTCGTGTAGTCTTTGAGGTGAGTATATTTGGGAACATCCACAGGATCATTCTTTAACTTATAATGTCTTCTTGTTGCACGGATCCCGCTGGATCCTCTCATTTGGGATCCGCTAGTGTAAGCGAGGATCCGCATGACAAAGAAAATCACCAAACATTCCATGATAACTTTGGTTTGGGAGTTCTAAAACGGCTAGTGTTTTGATGTTAAGGCTCTAAAACTTGTGATTTGAGGTTTTGAAGATTTAATACTATTCTTATTAGACGTGATTCCCTTTTTAAGAATTAGTCATAATTCTTTGGAAATTTTTCAAACATTATAATAAAATCTCATTTTATCATAATATAAGAAGTTTCACATGGATATTTATTGACATAGATGAAGTGCCCTTTGTGATGAATAATGATTGAGGCTATCGAATAACCAAGATATCATTATTACGAGTTCGTAGTGTAGTCTATACAAATTAGTCGAAGAATACTATTCTTGATGATGACTTTAATATAGATAACTACTTAAGTAATTACTAATAAATCATGCAACTAAGATTTTAACAATAATAAAATTAAAAGTAAATTATTAGCGATCATACCTTTGCTAAATATTCTTTTTAAGAAAAGAAGTATTTAGATGAAATGTTTTATGATCTTCTTGGAATCTCCAGATTCATGTTGTGAGAAGGACAATACCAAACATTCTTTTGGCGAAAAGAAATATTTAGATAGATTCTTCATGATCTTCTTGGTAACCCCAAATCCAAGTATGGATAATACTTAATAAGGAAAATATTAGAACATTCTATCATTGTCCAACAATAAACATTATAATGATTTTTTAAAACATGACTAAAAAAAAAACTTTCTTTGTAGTTTTCAAACATACACGGATCGTATCAAGTTTTTAAAGTACAACATACTCTAAGAAACTTGGTAACGAAGCTCTGATACCAATTGTGAAAACTAGAGGGGGGGGGGTTGAATAGTTTTACCAATTTAAAACTTCCTTTTAAATATTTAGATCAACTTATGTCAATCTATTTGGTTGTTTATGTTGGACGTTGATAGATAGATATATAAACGTGTAATGAAAAATAAAGAGTAAGAAGCACATCAGCACTACACAAGTATTTATAGTGGTTCGGCTACAAGGACACCTTCCTTGCCCTACTCCACTCCCCGAGTCACCTACTCGAGATCGTAAACACTACACCAATCTCCTTATGGCGGAGAAGCCTTCACAACATCGCTTACACATTTTTCCGGTACAAAGCTAAATACCGAGTTCTTTCACACCAAGGCGAACTACACCTAACACAACGTCAGCCACCCCTTTATACAGTGCTAGGATAACCACCAAGTTCTTTCACACCAAGGAGAACTAATCCTATCACAACGTCGCCTACCCTTTATTAGGTACTAGGCTAAGCACCTAGTTCCATTACTATGGAGGAACTACTACCCATTACAACACAACACCTAATCTTAAGGAGATCCACTCCTTATTACAACACCATCAAGGATATCACCATCCTTGAAATAAGTTACTTGTATGTATAACGATGTACCTCATCGATTATACGACCTAGGCATTCTTCCCTAATGCCACTTGATTTGATTCCTAGGCATCCTTCACTAATGCCTTTGACTTGACACCTTTAGCATTCTTCACCAATGCTTTTGACATAGATGTTAAGCACCTTTCACTAATGCTTTCGTCTTGACTCTTTCGGCATCCTTCACTAATTCCTTCAACACAACATCTACGGAGGAAGAAAGTACTATCAACAAGAGAACCTCAGTTGTCTTGATGATGACGAAGCATGGCAACTCATGGACTTGAGCTTGCTCGGCTTCAAGAAGTGGTGATCTCACCTTTAAGAGGAACCTAGAGAATCACACAAAAACAAAAGACAAACAACATAGAAAGATCCCTTAGGATCAGTCGTTAGAGAGGTACAATACTTGGAGAAAGTATGTGTGAAAGTGGTGAGCCAAAAGGAAGAAATGGCTCACTATTTATAGAGGAGAAAGTTCACTTCCTTCCTCGATCCCACGGATCCCTCACACAGGGATCCAAATAGCTAGGGATCCATGGGGAGCTCCTCTTTGCCCATTGGTATTTTTGGTTATGGGTCATGGGTTATGGGTTGATCCATGGGTTTCTTTCTAGATACAATGTATCTCTAGAATACAATGAATCTAGTTAAGTGGGTTGGACAAAACCATGGGTTGTGGATCAATACCATTTGTTGGTTTTTACCTATTTTAGTATATACTTGTTTTTTTAGTATATACTTAGTTAAGTATGTGTTAGCCCAATATGTAAACACTAGTTGTTGTACATATGTATATCATAAAATCACTTATACTTGTTTTAGTATTTTATGTGAAAACGTAAGTGTGTTAGAAAACTATTGGCTCAAACAGTTTACGTATTTTATTTGTTTCGTTAAAATGATTTTACGTTTGTTATCGACAAAACATTAGAAGATCGTAAAATATAAATAAACATTTTTACGGCTTATTTGTATTAACAACCTTGTATTAGTATTTTAAATGAACTTTGTGGGTGTGTTCCCTGTAAACCCTCACGAGACTTCACTCGTCCACTTGGGACACCAAGTGGTTTAAAAGGCTTGTTGCATATGCTAAATGCAACCGTGATTCCTACGAAAGTGAAGTTAGCTTTGTTTTCATTTTTCATTTTTTAGAATTATGCTTGTCGGTAGTGTGATTGTGGAATGAAGTTTGCTCATGGATGCTTACACGGCACGCCTTTTTCGTGGGCCTTTTTCTTTGTGGAGCAAATTTCGTAGAAGTTCTCGCCTAATTCTACTTTTCTTTTCATCTTTATTTAACGCTTAGTACAAAAGGGACTTTGTACAATTCAAGTGGGGGACTGAGAATTATCTCTTGAACATTACTTTGCCCTCGTTTTTCTAGTTTATTTTGAAAAATTATGCCATTTTTAAAATTTTGACATGTTTTTCTTAACCTAACTAGATTAGACCTTAGCCGAGCACATACCACCCTTGATATTATATGGTGAGATTAGTGATCTGTTCTGAAAACAGTCAAGCTACCTCACACAAGCCGGCCACTTGTGAATGGCCGACCGTAAGAAGCTTAAACGCTTAAACACAAATGCAATGAAGATCAGAGAATCAAGTTGGATTCCGGTCGTTAAGTCCCACGAAGACTCAATGGTGTGTCAAAACAAATTCAGAGGATAGAATGATCACTAAGGATAGTGATCTGTAAAGGATTTGGATGAATAATTACACTAATCAAAAGTTTATAAATTAAAGTTTAACTTAAATACAAATTAAAGAAATTAAAAAGATAAAATATATTAAATAAACGCTATCACTATATTTAAAGTGATGAACGTTTAAAACCTAAAACTTACGCTTAAATATAATGAACGTACAAAATAAAACGTGAAAATAAAGAAGGAAAATACCACGATATGAAAAAATACATTTTACAATCCTAATTATATAAGAAAATTATTAGAAAAAGAAAATTATTTTTATAACTATTTAATTAATTATTATTAATTAAAAACTATTTTTAACTAATAAATAATAGCTTATAATACAAGAAAATATGAAATAAAGCTAGAAAAATAAAATTAAGACTTAGAAAAATCTAAAATATCATAAAACTAATTTTAAATCTGAAAATATATTTTTTAGACTTTTTATGTATTTATTATTAATTTAAAACTATTTAAAACTAATTAAAATGCTAGAAAATACTATTTAAACTAATAAAATTATGGAAAAATATTTTTTTGGCTTTTTATATTTATCTTAACTTAAGAAAAATGAAAAATTATTTTTTTGAGACTTTTCTTAATTAATTGTATTTAAAACTAATTAAAAATGCTTAAAAACTAAATTAAATCAAGAAAAATAGCAAATCAACTTGGAAAAATATGAAAATTTCAGAAAAACTCTGAAATAATATTAGGAAGCTAGGAAAATTAGAAAAACAAGGGGTTGTGTGGAGGGATTAGAAATGAGGTGCGCTTATTGAAATAAGCACTTAAATAAGCAAATGGAATCCAAAAGCCACCAACTGAATACAAAAGCTAAAATAAGCTAAGAGAACCAAAATGAAACAGAAAACAACAAGCTATAACCACATGATTGCAATCTACAAGGATTTGGCTAATTAGAACTTAAGACAAAAAAGCATTTAGGGTGCCAAGTTTAAGCAGGAATAAGCACTCAAATAAGCCTGAGACAAACCAACAATGGGGATCTATACTAAGCCCTGGCTGAGAGCTTGCAAACCAAATACTAGACCTTGGTGAGCCATGAGCCTCCGCACGGCTTTGCAAAACCTGCCAAGCCCTGTAGTAGCCAATGTAAAGGCTCGCACGTGGCACTTAGACCATATTGACAAGCTCTTTGAGCTTTTAGAAAAATTACAAAAATCTACTAAAATAGACATAAGAAAATAGACCAAGAGGACTTTCTAAAACCACAAGTTTCATAGAAAATGACTCAGAAATGAGCCCAATAAAAATCCTTCTATCTTGGCCAAAACTGAGTTTTTATGCAATTTGACTTTTTGAGCAAATATGAAAAGTTGACTTTTTATGAAGTTTGAAGCTAATTTATGGACTGATAATGATGAAATATGATAAAATGAAACTAAAGCAAGCAAGATTTATGGATTTGAAACACAAAATAAGATTTTGACTTGCAAAAATCTCTCAACAAAGCAACTGCTGAGATAGATTAAGTGGAATTTGACTTTGACAAAAGCATAGCACAAAAGTAAGACATGGGAATCAAAGAAAACTAAACAAACATAAACCAAGAGGTTCTATCTCACGAGTAAGCTCTAGACATACATCACAGTGCCAAACACACCTTTAATGAACTCATATAAATTTGAGTACACAAACTAATGAACTAGTTGAACACACTTAAATCAATTAATATGACCTAAAACAACTAAATGAACAGATAAGAACTAAATCTATCCAATGATACAAGCACAAACATGTAAGGCAAATTGATGAAAACTAAAATTGAGACTTATACTCACAGTGTCCAAATGTTGTAGCAGCTAGAACCAATCCCAAACTACTCTAACCTACTCTAATACAACCCAAATCAACCTCTCGCATCACCCTTTTCCATTTCAACCAAGAATAATCACCGTTGACTTTTGTTGACCAATTGAGAACTTTGAGTAAAATTTGATTAAGTGGACTCTTCGAGTGAATGATAACATAAAGTAAACTTATTAAAGCTTAGATAAAACTTATACAAGCTTATAAGTCCAAGAAAACAACCAAAAATAACATTCAAATTTATAGAGATTTTTGAAAATTGCACAACTGTAATTAAACTGAACTGGAAATTTGTTTTTAATAAAGATTCACATACCCTTAATTATGCTTAAACAAGAGCTTAAAAGCTTAAAAGTACACTAGAAAACCGAAATTATTAAAATTATAAAACTAAACTACTCTACACTACTTGGCTTCTCTTCTTTCCCCTTATTTATACTTCAAAAGCTTCCTACTAGACCTCTGATTGAATCCCACTTGGAATTGGGGCCGTTGGATGACTTTAGAGGATTTTGGCCGTTTGATGCAATTTTGGCCAAAGTGGTTTTGTGTGTAGGGGTTGAGTGAAATGGGAGAATGAGCATTTAATGGTTTTTGTAGTTTAGGTGAGGTGGAGGAGACAAGGGTGGTGTGAAGGTGAGATAAGGGTGGGGTGTTGAAGGCTTTGCGCATAGTTGGGAGAGGAGGAGAAAAAGGGCTGGGTGTCTGCTTTTTGACTTGTGGTTTAACCAGATATTAATACAAGGTCCAAAATTGGTATTTGGTGTGGGGTCACTTGGGGTTCAAGGTCCAAAAGGTGTAAAAGGTTATTAATAATGCAGGGCCTTATTGTAATTCGAAGTTAAGGGACCACATCTGCCATTATCTCAAAGTTGATCCAAAGGCTGAAATTGACAAGTTTCAATAGTACAAGGACCAAAAGTGACATTTTCCAATTTTCCGGGGCCATTTCCACATTTTTCAAACTGGGGACCAAAGTTGTAGTTTTGCAAATTTTAAACTTTGAAGGGTTTGTTTTAACAACTTTTGAATCCCATGGACCTTAAATGACATTTTTCTTTTTTTTTGATATACCAGGGACTGTTTTTGACAACTTTTGAAACTGGGGACTAAACCGCCAATTTTGCAAATTTGATATTTTTCATCGATTTTGATATTTTTGCATTTAAAACACATAAAACACTTGTTTGTGATATTTTATCATTTTGATGCTTTTTAGTGTTTTCGATGATTTTGCGCTTATATTGACAAAAATGATGAGTATTTGCATACTCATCAATTCCCACACTAAGATATTGCTAGTCCCTAGCAATGTTTTGAACTTTAATGGATTTTAAAAACTCTTTACCAAAAGCCATCACTCGAGTAGCCAAATGTTTCAGTTCAAGTAAGAACCATGGTACACCGATAACCATGTGATTTTGAGCAAACCACCGCTTTCAACGATTTGATTTGTCTTTACCGTAAGCCGCACTTTTCTCGACTAGCCAACTCTTAGATAAATTATCGAATTATCTTTGGTGAGTGAATACCAATTATGGATTTTCCACGCCTTTACCACAAGCCATAACCTTGCGGGCTAGCCAACTCTTCACTTTTAGGATATGGTGAGTTGAGAACCATACAATTTTGGGCAAATTGCAAGCCGTCAACGGATTTGAGATATCTTTACCAAGAGCCGTTTGTTCTCGGATTAGCCAATCCTTTGTCTATTAGACATGGCGGATCGATAACCAAGATGAGTAAGTGAAAACACTTACTCCAAAAAAAATTTTGGCCAAAAACGGGAATTTGTGGATAATATATAATAAAATTCGTGAGAATTCCCCCCACACTTAGAAATGAATATTGCCCTCAATATTCAAAGTACCGACGTTATGCCGAAACAAAGAACGTAAAAGGGAAATACTACGGCCATTAGTTTAAAAGTTTTTTTTTTAAAACTTGCATATATATAACAACATGTGGGGCAACCCCCCCCACACTAGGGTGGTGGAAAATAAGAAGTCGAAATATGGGTGAAAACCCATATGGCGTGCATCGTTTTTGATTACCGAAGTCGCTAGCTTGACTCGACCTCAATTAATTTGTTCATGGGAAGTGTGGAAGAGATAACCTCCATCGGACTTTCATTCAAGATGTTTGGACAAACATTGAAGCACGCGAAAGTTCCACACCGATGAGATATACATAGACGAATCTACCAAAAAATGATAAGTAAAATGCCGTCAAAGATAGTGTCTTCACTCCCGAAGGAGTGAAGAAGAGAAGAAGTCACATCATATGTGAGGAATGGGAGAAAGATGTTGATAACAATCAAGATCCATTCTTCATCCTCAAATGTAGACATATCGAGAGGAAGGGTGAAGGTAGTATCATCAATAAGCAAACTCTTATGATAGAGTATACCTTCCTCCGAGCCAATATCATCCTCAAGATCAAAATAGAAATGATCATATTCCTGAGGAGATATGTCATGAGAGAGTTCACCGGAGAACTCTTCATGAAGAGAATCATTGGAAAAAGCCTCAAGTTCGTGAGATGTTTCGGCTTGTCCAATGTAGAGTCACTATCCACAACGAGGATAGGAGATGAAGCTGGTTTAGCACAAAATGATTCGATCTTAGAAACGAGGAGATTTATATTGAACAATTGTTCACGAAGTACCTCATCCTAATTTCAAGATCATCGGTCTTCTCACATCTTCTAAGCTAACTAGCTCGAAGGTAGCTCTCGACATAATCGATGTCTCCATAGGATAAAGAATCGTCAAACGAAATACAATCGTTGTCGGATCGGAGAACATCTCGACATGATCATATGGAATGTCAAGAGGAGAAGAATCACCATTAAGAGGCTCATCACACATACACGGAGATAACCTCGGACTCACTTGGGATTGGAACAGGCTCTCAACACTAGACGATTCCATTTGAATAGTGCAAGAGGCTCGTCCCCATTATGGAGAGTCTTGAAGCAATTATAGGTAAGATAGGTGTGATAGCAATAGACCGAGGGAGTTGAGAAATAAGATCGTTCAATTGAGTAACACTCTCCTCGCCGTTCTCAATATTCCTTCATTTGAATACTATCCTCATCATCATCGCCATCATATCCGATTCTTATATTCATCCGAAGCTTACACACCATTCTTTTCATTTGCGCTTTCTCGGTCGCGATTTAACTTTGAGGAAGATTACACTCGAATCATTGAAATGATGAAGGCTCGGAAGTCCGATGACCGATGGAATAATCGGGGTTGGAAATTGTCAAAACCGGAGAATTGGAATTTTGAAAATTTTGATTCATCGGTTGACAATAAAAGTCTCATGAGGACCGCAATTTCACAACGAGATAATTGGGAAAATAAATTTCACCAAAGTTCTGATTGTAACATGGTTCCGGCTCATAGACAAGCGGAACCCGTGGTGGACAATCAAAACCGTAATGAGAATCATTCCCACAAAACTCGCATGAGTAGGATTCGAGTGGGGCTGTGGAGGTAGGTAGGAAAAATCGTGTTTCATTTGAAATGGGATCGATTACCACAAATTTGTCTCCTAAACTCACATTGGTACATCGGCAATTTCCACCGTTACATGGACCTCCACACCAGGAACATGTCAAATACCATGACATAGAGAATTAAACAAATAAGAGGGATAAGAGATGAAGAATTAAATGGTTACAGAGGATAAGGAAATGAGAATTAAAACGTGACAGAGGATAAAGGAATGAAGAATTAAACAGATTAGAGGATAAAAGATGGATATTTTGGATTTTTTTAACTTTACAAAAACTTTTACAAAGGATGGGATATGTGCAAGAATGGGTCTGAAAAAGTTTAACACACGCTAAAGAGCGGGCGCTAAAAAATTTGATCCGTGGCCGAAAACAAGTCAACTACCTCACACAAGCCGCCACTTGTGAATGGCCGACCGTAAGAAGCTTAAAACGGCTTAAAACACAAATGCAATGAAGATCAGAGAATACGTGATTCCCGGTCGTTAAGTCCCACAGACTCAATGGTGTCAAAACCGATGATAGAATGATCACTAAGGATAGTGATCGGAAAGGATTTGGATGAATAATTACACTACTGAAAAAGTTTATAAATTAAAGCGACTTAAATACAAATTAAGAAAATTAAAAAGATAAAATATATTAAATAAACGCTATCACTATATTTAAAGTGATGAACGTTTAAAACCTAAAACTTACGTTTAAATATACGTAAACGTACAAAATAAAACGTAAAAATAAAGAAGGAAAATACCTACGGATATGAAAAATACATTTTTACAATCCTAATTATATAAGAAAATTATTAGAAAAAGAAAATTATTTTTATAACTATTTAATTAATTATTATTAATTAAAAACTATTTTTAACTAATAAATAATAGCTTATAATACAAGAAAATATGAAATAAAGCTAGAAAAATAAAATTAAGACTTAGAAAAATCTAAAATATGATAAAACTTATTTTAAAACTGAAAATATATTTTTTAGACTTTTTATGTATTTATTATTAATTTAAAACTATTTAAAAACCACTTTTAAAATGTTAGAAAAATACTATTTAAACTAAGAAAATTATGAAAAAAATATTTTTTTGGCTTTTTATATTTATCTTAACTTAAGAAAAATGAAAATTATTTTTTTGAGATTTTTCTTAATTAATTGTATTTAAAACTACTAAAAATGCTTAAAACTAAATTAAATCAAGAAAATAGCAAATCAACTTTGAAAATATGAAAATTTCTGGAAAACTCTGAAATAATATTAGGAAGCTAGGAAAATTAGAAAAACAAGGGGTTGTGTGAGGATTGGGAACCGATAGCAAGTGTTATAAGCACTAAATAAGCAAATGGAACCAAAGCCACCAACTGAATACAAAAGCTAAAATAAGCTAAGAGAACCAAAATGCAATAGAAAAACAGCTATAACCACAGGATTGCAATCTACAAGGATTTGGCTAATTAGAACTTAAGACTAAAACGATTTAGGTGCCAAGTTTGCAGAGGAATAACACCTCAATAAGCGGAGAAGAAAACCAACAATGGGGATCTATACCAGCCTGGTGAGTATTGCAAACCAAATACTAGACCTTGGTGAGCCAAGATGAGCCCTGCACAGGCTTTGCAAAACCTGCTCAAGCCCTGTGCAGTCAACAGTGCCCTGCACAGGGCACTTAGCACCATATTGACAAGCTCTTTTGAGCTTTTAGAATTACCACAAAAATCTACTAAAATAGACATAAGAAAATAGACCAGTAGGACTTTCTAAAACCACAAGTTTCATAGAAAATGACTTAGAAATGAGCCCAATAAAAATCCTTCTATCTTGGCCAAAACTGAGTTTTTATGCAATTTGACTTTTTGAGCAAATATGAAAAGCTGACTTTTATGAAGTTTGAAGCTAATTTATGGACTGATAATGATGAAATATGATAAAATGAAACTAAAGCAAGCAAGATTTATGGATTTGAAACACAATAAGATTTTGACTGTAAAATCTCAACAGTTAAACTGTTGAGATAGATTGTGGAATTTGACTTTTGACAAAGCTATAACAAAAGTAAGACGATGGGAATCAAAGACAACTAAACAAACATAAACCAAGAGGTTCTATCTGCTGAGTAAGTCTCTAGGACGTGAGATACATCAAGAAGCAAGCCAAACACACCTTTAATGAACTGTTGCAAATGAGTACACAAACTAATGAACTAGCTGAAGCAACACTTAAACTGAATTAATATGACCTTAAAACAACTAAATGAACAGATAAGAACTAAATCTATCCAGGATACAAGCACAAACACGAGAAGGCAAATTGGATGAAAACTAAAATTGAGACTTATATCACAGTGTCCAAATACATGCTGTGCTAGAACCAACCCAAAACTACTCTAACCTACTCTAATACAACCCAAATCAACCTCTCTGATCACCCTTTTTCCATTTCAACCAAGAATAATCACCGTTGACTTTGTTGACCAATTGAGAACTTTGAGTAAAATTTGATTAAGGGACTTTCTGAGTGAATGATAACATAAAGTAAACTTATTAAAGCTTAGATAAAACTTATACAAGCTTATAAGTCCAAGAAAACAACCAAAAATAACATTCAAATTTATAGAGATTTTTGAAAATTGCACAAACTGTAATTAAACTGAAACTGAAATTTGTTTTTAATAAAGATTCACATACCCTTAATTATGCTTAAACAAGAGCTTAAAAGCTTAAAAGTACACTAGAAAACTGGAAATTATTAAAACGACATAAAACTAAACTACTTACCAATTCACTGGCTTTCTTTCTTTCTTCCCTTATTTTTACTTCAAAAGCTTCCTACTAGACCTCTCGATTGAATCCACTTGAATTGGGGTCGTTGATGACTTTAGAGGATTTTACCGTTGATGCAATTTGGCCAAAGTGGTTTTAGCCGTAGGGCTTGAGTGAAATGGGAGAATGAGCATTTAATGGTTTTGTAGAAGTGAGGTAGCGAGCATTAAAGGGGTGGTGTGAACAGGAGGGGTGTGTCAGGCCATAAGACAGTGGTTGGGAGGGAGAGAAAAAGGGCATGTGGGTGTTCTGTTTTTGACTTGTGGTTTGACCAGATATTAGTAATACAAGGGGGTCCAAAATTGGTATTTGACTGTGGGGGTCACTAGTTCGTCCAAAAGGTGTGGTTATTAATAATGCAGGGCCTTATTGTAAATTCTGAAAGTTAAGGGACCACATCTTCCATTATCTCAAAGTTGATCCAAGGGCTGAAATTGACAAGTTTCAATAGTAAAAGGACCAAAGCTGACATTTTCCAATTTTCAGGGGGCCATTTCGACATTTTTCAAACTTGAGAGACCAAAGTTGTAATTTTGCAAATTTTAAACTTTGAAGGGTTTGTTTTAACAACTTTTGAATCCCATGGACCTTAAATGACATTTTCTTTATTTTGATATACCTGTGGACTGTTGACAACTTTTGAAACTTGGGACTAAAGCGCCAATTTTGCAAACTTGATATGTTTTTCATCTGATTTTGATATTTTTGCATTTAAAACACATACAACACTGATTTGTGATATTTTTATCATTTTGATGCGTGTTTTTTCGATGATTTTGCGTTTATATTGTACAAAAATGATGAGTATTTAGACTCATCAACCCACACTCAAGATATTGCTAGTCCATAGCAATGATTTGAACTTTAATGGATTTTAAAAACTCTTTACCAAAAGCCATCACTTCGGAGTAGCCAAATTCAGTTCAAGTAAGAACCATGGTACACCGATAACCATGTGATTTTGAGCAAACCACCGCTTTCACGGATTTGATTTACCGTGCCGCACCTTCTCGGACTAGCCAACTCTTAGATAAATTATCGAATTATCTTTGGTGAGCTGAATACCAATTATGGTTTTTCCACAGCCTTTACCACAAGCCATAACCCTTGGGCTAGCCAACTCTTCACTTTTAGGATATGGTGAGTTGAGAACTATATTACCAAATTGCAAGCCGCCAACCGATTTGAGATATCTTTACCAAAGCCGTTTGCCTGGATTAGCCAATCCTTGTCTATTAGACATGCATGACTGATAACCAAGATGAGTAAGTGTAGAACACTTACTCCAAAAAATAAAAATTTTGGCCAAAAACGGAATGGGTGGATAATATATAATGTTCTGTGAGAATTCCACACTTAGAAATGAATATTGCCCTCAATATTCACCTACGGCTATGCCGAAACAAAGAACGTAAAAGGGAAATACTACGGCCATTATTTTAAAAGGTTTTTTTGAGAAACTTGCATATATACACAACATGCGGGCAACCCCCCACTATTAGGTGGTGGAAAATAGAAAGTCGTAAATATGGGTGAAAACCCATATGGCGCTGCTATTTTTTGATTACCGAGTCGCTAGCTTGACTCGACCCCGAATTAATTTGTTCATGGGAAGTAAGTGGAAGAGACAACCTCCATCGGACTTTCATTCAAGATGTTTGGACAAACATTTGAAGCACGTGAAAGTTCCACACCGATGAGATATAAGATAGACGCACCTAAAAAATGATAAGTAAAAATGCCGGTCAAAGATAGGTCCTCACTCCCGGAGTGAAGAATAGAAGAAGTCACATCATATGTGAGGAATGGGAGAAAGATGTTGATAACAATCAAGATCCATTCTTCATCCTCAAATGTAGACATATCGGGAGGAAGGGTGAAGGTAGTATCATCAATAAGCAAACTCTTATGATAGAGTATACCTTCCTCCCAGCCATATCATCCTCAAGATCAAAATAGAAATGATCATATTTCGGAGGAGATATGTCATGAGAGAGTTCACCGGAGAACTCTTCATGAAGAGAATCATTGGAAAAGCCTCAAGTTCGTAGAGATGTTCGGGCTTGTCCAATGTAGAGTCACTATCCACAAGGATAGGAGATGAAGCTAGTTTAGCACAAAATGATTCGATCTTAGAAACGAGGAGATTTATATTGAACAATTGTTCACGAAGTACCTCATCCTTAATTTCAAGATCATCGAATCTTCACATCTTCTAAGCTAACTAGCTCGAAGGTACTCGACATAATCGATGTCTCCATAGGATAAATAATCGTCAAAGCGAAATACAATCGTTGTCAAATCGGAGAACATCTCGACATGATCATATGGAATGTCAAGAGGAGGAGAAGAATCACCATTAAGAGGCTCATCAACATATACCGGAGATAACCCGGACTCACTTGGGATTGGAACAGGCTCTCAACACTAGACGATTCCATTTGAATAGTGCTAAGAGGCTCGCCCCCATTATGAGAGAGTCTTTGGAAGCAATTATAGGTAGAAGGTGTGATAGCAATAGACCGAGGAGTTGAGAAATAAGATCGTTCAATTGAGTAACACTCCTCGCCGTTCTCATAATATTCCTTCATTTGAATACTATCCTCCTCATCATCGTCATCATATCTGATTCTTATATTCATCTGCTGAAGCTTACACACCATTCTTTTCATTTGCATTTCTTTCATGCGTATTTCTTCGAACTTTGAGGAAGATTACACTCCTCGTAATCATTGAAATGATGTGGCTGCAGAAGTCTGATGACTGATGGAATATTGGGGGTTGGAAATTGTCAAACCGGGAGAATTGGAATTTTGAAAATTTTGATTCATCGGTTGACAAAGTCTCAGGACCGCATTTCACAACAGAGATAATTGGGAAAATAACTTTCACCAAAGTTCTGAGTGTAACATGGTTCCGGCTCATAGTAGCGCGGAACCCCGTGGACAATCAAAACCGTAATGAGAATCATTCCCACAAAACTCGCATGAGTAGGATTCGTGAGTGGGCCGTGGAGGTAGGTAGGAAAAATCGGTGTTTCATTTGAAATGGGATCGGAACCGACAAATTTGTCTCGAAACTCACATTGGTACATCGACGACAATTTCCACCGTTAAATGGACCTCCACACCAGGAACATGTCAAATACCATGACATAGAGAATTAAACAGATAAGAGGGATAAGAGATGAAGAATTAAATGGTTACAGAGGATAAGGAAATGAGAATTAAACAGATTAGAGGATAAAGGAATGAAGAATTAAACAGACAGAGGATAAAAGATGGATATTTTTGGATTTTTTTTATAACTTTACAAAAACTTTTTACAAAGATGGGATATGCAAGAATGGGTCTGAAAAAAGTTTAACACACGCTAAAGCCTCCCCGCCACGGCCAAAATTTGATCTGTGCTGAAAACAGTCAAGCTACCTCACACAAGCCACCACTTTGTGAATGGCCTAATCGTAGA
The DNA here is from genome assembly GCA_910596185.1 of Chrysanthemum makinoi. Lineage (NCBI taxonomy): Eukaryota > Viridiplantae > Streptophyta > Magnoliopsida > Asterales > Asteraceae > Chrysanthemum > Chrysanthemum makinoi. The sequence goes on from OU343221.1 coordinate 26,397,269, forward strand.
AGCTTAAAACGGCTTAAAACACAAATGCAATGAAGATCAGAGAATAAGTGGATTCCGGTCGTTAAGTCCACCTGAGACTCAATGGTGTGTCAAACAAATTCAGAGGATAGAATGATCACTAAGGATAGTGATCGGAAAGGATTTGGATGAATAATTACACTACTTGAAAAGTTTATAAATTAAAGCGACTTAAATACAAATTAAGAAAATTAAAAGATAAAATATATTAAATAAACGCTATCACTATATTTAAAGTGATGAACGTTTAAAACCTAAAACTACGTTTAAATATACGTAAACGCACAAAATAAAACGTAAAATAAAGAAGGAAAATACCTACGGATATGAAAAATACATTTTTACAATCCTAAATATATAATAAAATTATTAGAAAAGAAAATTATTTTTATAACTATTTAATTAATTATTATTAATTAAAAACTATTTTTAACTAATAAATAATAGCTTATAATACAAGAAAATATGAAATAAAGCTAGAAAAATAAAATTAAGACTTAGAAAAATCTAAAATATCATAAAACTAATTTTAAAACTGAAAATATATTTTTTAGACTTTTTATGTATTTATTATTAATTTAAAACTATTTAAAACTAATTAAAATGCTAGAAAATACTATTTAAACTAATAAAATTATGGAAAAATATTTTTTTGGCTTTTATATTTATCTTAACTTAAGAAAAATGAAAAATTATTTTTTTGAGACTTTTCTTAATTAATTGTATTTAAAACTAATTAAAAATGCTTAAAAACTAAATTAAATCAAGAAAAATAGCAAATCAACTTGGAAAAATATGAAAATTTCAGGAAAACTCTGAAATAATATTAGGAAGCTAGGAAAATTAGAAAAACAAGGGGTTGTGTGGAGGGATTAGAAACTGATGTGCAAGTGCTTATTGAAATAAGCACTTAAATAAGCAAATGGAATCCAAAAGCCACCAACTGAATACAAAAGCTAAAATAAGCTAAGAGAACCAAAATGCAACAGAAAACAACAAGCTATAACCACAGGATTGCAATCTACAAGGATTTGGCTAATTAGAACTTAAGACTAAAAACAGATTTAGGTGCCAAGTTTAAGCAGAGGAATAAGCACTCAAATAAGCTGGAGACAAAAAACCAACAATGGGGATCTATACTAGGCCTGGCTGAGAGCTTGCAAACCAAATACTAGACCTTGGTGAGCCAAGATGAGCCCTGCACAGGCTTTGCAAAACCTGCTCAAGCCCTGTGCAGTCAACAGTGCCCTGCATAGGGCACTTAGCACCATATTGACAAGCTCTTTTGAGCTTTTAGAAAAAATTACAAAAATCTACTAAAATAGACATAAGAAAATAGACCAGTAGGACTTTCTAAAACCACAAGTTTCATAGAAAATGACTCAGAAATGAGCCCAATAAAAATCCTTCTATCTTGGCCAAAACTGAGTTTTTATGCAATTTGACTTTTTGAGCAAATATGAAAAGCTGACTTTTATGAAGTTTGAAGCTAATTTATGGACTGATAATGATGAAATATGATAAAATGAAACTAAAGCAAGCAAGATTTATGGATTTGAAACACAAAATAAGATTTTGACTTGCAAAAATCTCAACAGTTAAACTGTTGAGATAGATTAAATGGAATTTGACTTTTGACAGGCTATAGGCACAAAAGTAAGACAGATGGGAATCAAAGAAAACTAAACAAACATAAACCAAGAGGTTCTATCTGCTGAGTAAGTCTCTAGGACAGATACATCAGCAGTGCCAAACACACCTTTAATGAACTGTTAAGCAAATTTGAGTACACAAACTAATGAACTAGCTGAAGCAACACTTAAACTGAATTAATATGACCTTAAAACAACTAAATGAACAGATAAGAACTAAATCTATCCACAGATACAAGCACAAACACAGTAGGCAAATTGGATGAAAACTAAAATTGAGACTTATACTCACAAGTGTCCAGCTGTTGTAGCAGGCTAGAACCAATCCCAAAACTACTCTAACCTACTCTAATACAACCCAAATCAACCTCTGCATCACCCTTTTCCATTTCTGAACCAAGAATAATCACCAGTTGACTTTTGTTGACCAATTGAGAACTTTGAGTAAAATTTGATTAAGGGACTTTCTGAGTGAATGATAACATAAAGTAAACTTATTAAAGCTTAGATAAAACTTATACAAGCTTATAAGTCCAAGAAAACAACCAAAAATAACATTCAAATTTATAGAGATTTTTGAAAATTGCACAAACTGTAATTAAACTGGAAACTGGAAATTTGTTTTTAATAAAGATTCACATACCCTTAATTATGCTTAAACAAGAGCTTAAAAGCTTAAAAGTACACTAGAAAACTGGAAATTATTAAAACGACATAAAACTAAACTACTCTACACTACTTGGCTTCTTTTCTTCTCTTTCTTCCCTTATTTATACTTCAAAAGCTTCCTACTAGACCTCTGATTGAATCCCACTTGGAATTGGGGCCGTTGGATGACTTTAGAGGATTTTGGCCGTTTGATGCAATTTGGCGCCAAAGTGGTTTTAGCCGTGTGGGTTGAGTGAAATGGGAGAATGAGCATTTAATGGTTTTGTAGTTTAGGTGAGGTGGAGGAGACAAGGGTGGTGTGAAGGTGAGGAGGGGGTGTGGGTGTTGAAGGCTTGTTGCAGACAGTGGTTGGGAGGGAGGAGAAAAGGCTGCCAAGGTGTCTGTTTTTTGACTTGTGGTTTAACCGGATATTATTAATACAAGGGGTCCAAATTGGTATTTGACAGCGGTCACTTGGGGTTCAAGGTCCAAAAGGTGTAAAGGTTATTAATAATGCAAGGGCCTTATTGTAAATTCTGAAAGTTAGGGACCACATCCGCCATTATCTCAAAGTTGATCCAAGGGCTGAAATTGACAAGTTTCAATAGTACAAGGACCAAAGCTGACATTTTCCAATTTTCCGGGGCCATTTGACATTTTTCAAACTTTAGGGACCAAAGTTGTAATTTTGCAAATTTTAAACTTTGAAGGGTTTGTTTTAACAACTTTTGAATCCCATGGACCTTAAATGACATTTTTCTTTATTTTGATATACAGTGGACTGTTTTGACAACTTTTGAAACTTGGGGACTAAACCGCCAATTTTGCAAATTTGATCTGTTTTTCATCTGATTTTGATATTTTTGCATTTAAAACACATAAAACACTGATTTGTGATATTTTTATCATTTTGATGCGTTTTTGAGTGTTTTCAGATGATTTTGCAGTTTATATTGTACAAAAATGATGAGTATTTAGACACTCATCAATTAGCCTTATCCGTTTCTAATATTTTACCCCAAATCCACCAAATTATGAGTGTGCCGGTAGCTTGTAAACTTTAGAACTTGGCCTTTGCATCATTTCGAGACCATAGACGAGGTATGTTGAGTTAGGTCGATGTATTTGGACTTTTCAGTTTTAGAAGGCAATATTATAGGATTATCACCCAAACAGCCTACCATTGTATGTCTATCGATTAGTCACCTCGACTTCTCGACCCCCATGTAAAACCCTTTTGTTGCACTCACCTTTAGTGCAAGATACCCCTAAATACACCCTCCTCGAGCCATTCCTTTCATTTTGTCAACCCAATATATTGTTTCGTTACACCTATACACCTTAGCCTACCCTGTAGTCTCTATTTGTGATTGGGAAGTCATTATTTGCCTAAGTTCAAGGTTCAAGTGGAAAGGTTCGGAAATCACGCTTTCATCGACATCATTTTCCTAAAGATCATTGAAGACCCCCCGGATTCCCATTGTTCATCTCAAGTGGGGGGATATTATGTTTATTTGTTATTGTTATGTTGAAAAAAAAAATTGTTATGTTATTATTGTAAAGTACGATGTTATAAGCACCGTATTATGAGCTTTATAGATTTAGTATCGAGGAGGCCACCTTGGTCACATTCGAAGATTGGAGTTGGTGAATTCGCCAACAGTTGGAGAAAAGGTAGTGTGCCCATCACGACGTCCTCTAATGACACATCTATCTGGTATTTCATGATCCGGTTTCTTGACTTCAAAACTTGAACTTTGGGCGGACGGTAAGTGGTGATGACCTGGTTATAGATTTAGACTACCTGCTTGATTTTTTGTTTTACACCATTTATATATCCCATAGGTAGCTGTCTCCAAGGGAGAAATCACTCCCCTACGATAAGCATTAGCATTTTATATTTTCTTTACTTTCAATTCATGTATTTCGTACCTTTGAATATTGAATTGGTTTGTAATATGAGCGGCTGCACCTCTTGGTGATGGCCTAGTTATGATTCCAATTGTTTTGTTTTGTTTACTTTACTTCCACATAATTATTTCTAAGTGTATGCATGCATAGTTTATTGGTAGCCACCCTTGGTTCGGTAGTTTTGAATGGCGGTAGAGGCCAATTGCCTAGAAGATATGACCAACCAACCCAGGTGAGCGACCTGAGATGGGAAGGGTAAGATATGACCAACCACGACCCTTTCTACTTGTGCGATTTGAACAACTAATCACCTATCGTTTGGATGAACTTAAGAATTGGGGTGAGTGTTTAAGTTGCTAACACCGCACTCACTATTATAAATCTAGCATGTAGCATTACTTAATGACTTGGCTTAGGGACCGGGAACAACATGACTTATGACACCGACTTCTCCTGGTGGCATCTTAGGTGATAGGTTAGGGCGAATTGACCAAATGTTGTCCTCTCGACTTTGACCCCACCAAGTAAGTAAGTAGACGTAGAAATAACTAGCTAGGAGGATTAACTAGGTTAGCACCACTCTTCTCTATTGATTTCCCTTTACCTTTTATCTGCCTTTATCTTCCTTATTCTACTTTAGTAGTTAAATTAGTAATTCCTTATCGAAACCATCATTTAAACTGTGACACTTAGACTTAGTAATAATCCAACACACATAGCTCTTGGGACGACCTCGGTTTTACCGAATACTACACTACACACGATCGGGTACACTGCCCGTGAGTACATTAGGGTAGACCATAGGTATAACGAGACTTAATAAATATTAAAACCTGGTCAGTAAAACCTGCATCACATAGCTACCCGTAGTATTAGATAATTAGATAAGTAAAAGTAATCGGTAGAAAATACCACCCCTTACACCAATTGAATTTTACCTTAGCTTTCTAAAAAACTAATAAAAAGATAAAAAAGAATCATCCTCAACCCCCACCTTCTCGTCATACATTTCTTGCTAGCATTCCTATTTCTCTAGAGAACGATATCAATCCCCGAGGCTTACCCAATACTACACTACAACAATTAAGTTCACTGCCTAGGTGGTTGAAAAACTTGCTTGAAGAAAAGGAAGTTCCTTTGACCCCGAACGCGCTTCGTACACGCATCAAATTATGATCCAAATTTTAGTGGGTTACTTGATGTTTAACTACATCACAAATATATTCATAACATTCTGCAAGTCCATAAATATGCTTTAAAAGTCAAACATAAATCTTAGGTTGGTAATGGGTTGGATGGCTAAAATGAGTAGAAGTTGTGGTCTGTGTGTTCAGTAAGGTTGGATGGCTAACATTAGTAGAAGTTGTAGTATGTATGTTTAGTAACAATTAGTGGATTAGAAGCAGTATTTGGGGTATGCGTTGAAGATAAAGAATTGTCAGTGTGGGGAGTGTTTGGGATAGAGGGAGAAGGATTGGTGGTGGGTTAGATGGCTATCAGAAGAAGTTGGGAATTATAAATTGATGATTACAAAACTACATGGACTTGATATGACAGCTTTGGATATTCATGTGGAAGAGATAAAAGCTGGAAGATCTTCTTGTGATAATAGAATATTTAGAATGTAATATTTAAAGTTTAAAAAATTTGATATTATCTTCTTAGTTAGCTTCCTATGGAAGTCTTGTAAACCTAATCTATATTATATAAAAAGATGTAGGTCATTAGTTTTAAGTATCTAGAAATACTAGAACTCCCATGAGAGTCATCTAGAAAAGAGTGAGTGTACCTAGGCGTAGGGCTTGTAAACGCATAGGGTTTGTTAGTTTATAGTGAATAAAGAAAACCTTGGAGTAACTTTGATTCTTGTTCTTATTATTCCGCTGTGCAAATCAGTGTTACAATATCCTAGATGGGCTTAAACGGGACTTTACAATTGGTATCAGAGCGGGGGCTCGTGATATCTAGGGTTTATTCAAGGTTTTATCGCGGCGGAAGCGCTTTTGAAGAAGGTCAATCAGTTTGTCATGGTACTATCTCAGTAAGTAATTATATTATTCTCGCAAATCATATGTACAAGTTGTGTTCATGGGGTCGGATTAAAATATTGATTACCTTACACATTTTTGTTTGCCGACAAAGTGCAAGAGGGTTGGTATCTTGGAGCATGTAACGATTCTATATTTACTGGTCAATGATGTTTGTATAGAGGGTCCCTCATTTGATTAGTACTGGTTATTCATATTGTGGAAGAAAAGTTAATACTAGTTTCTCTTTTAATACTGGTCTTGTTCGAAGAGGTCCACATATGGTTTTGATTGGATACGTGTGCACGTGGGTTCCTTTGACTCCCGTGAAAGTGATGGATATCGTTTTCTATTCATGATCCACGTGGGTTGAATATCGTATTTTGAATGATTATAATATGCTGAATTGGAGATCACGTGAATTGGTCGGTGGTAGGTAAATGGATTGGACGTTTTATTTTATTGGTCTACATTGATATATTGGTGGTTGAGACAGTTTGTACCGGTCAAGCATGAGTATTAATACTGGTCTGATAAGTACTGTTCGTGTACTGTTTGATTGGATATTAAGTCTTGGACGGTTGCTTGACAGTTATGATGCTGATTTATTTGTGTACTGCCTAATGGAAAATTAAAGTCTACTCGTTCACATCAAAAGTTAATACTGGTACATTAATTCTGGTACCAGTGCTATGTTAATACTGGTGACCAAAGACTTAATACTGGTGGGCGAAGATGGTTAATACTGGCAGCTTGATAATTAATTCTGGTCGTCCGAAGTTAATTCTGATAGTTAATTACTAGTCTTGGTGAGTTGAATTTTTATTTAACGATGAACCCGAGTAATTATCATATTTTTGGCTTGACGACACACATGTCTTTATCTCGAATGACGATGGCTATTTATGAATTGTGTTTGGTGTAATGGCTTTTTAATTAATTATGTGACAAGAGTACCCTTGGTGTATGTTGCTGGGCAACGAGACAGATAAGGAATACGCGTAGATCGCCGGATGAGGCAACAATTACATGAGAGATGATGATGTTATTGCACTTAGATATTTTTCATTCATTATTTGAAGATGTGATTATGAAGAAGGTTGAATATCATTTATGTTATGTTGTAGTTGAGTTTTGCAGGTGCGTGTCTTATCATACCTTTTAGCAGGAGGTAACTTGTTCGTACGTTCATGTTGTGGCTAAGAATTGGTAAATCTAGCAAGTAGATTTTGCTATAACTTAAAGGAATTACGTTATAGTGCTCAGTGTCTCATTGAAGATGAGGATTTTATCAAGAGATTGAATTCTACTCATATATCATCAGGTATGAGTTCATAGTCACGTTGTTAGTACAAGACATAAGACAAGTTTGGGAAATTCAACTTCTTCATCAATTGGTTATATTCCGTTTTCTTCATAAGTAATTACTACATAAAGCCATCTACATGCATCACTTGAGGGGAAGTATTATTCAAGTTGCAAGACCCCTATTCGATGATTACAAAAAGGGGAAGAGGTTACAGGTTTGCAACTTTATCATATGTGGTGACATGTTCAAGAAGATCTTAGTTCAAGGGGAAGCATTGAAGACAGTTTTGTAATATCAAATAGGGGAAGATTGTTGGGAATTATAATTTGATGATTACAAATCTACAAGGACTTGATATGACAGCTTTGGATATTCCTGTAGAAGAGATAAAAGCTGGAAGATCTTCTTGTGATAATAGAATATTTAGAAGATAATATTTAAAGTTAAAAAGATTTGATATTATCTTCTTAGTTAGCTTCCTATGGAAGTATTGTAAACCTAATCTTTATTATATAAAGGGGGCTTTTGCATATATATTCTTCCGAAAATACAAAATTGCATATATATCCAAAGCATGCATAAAAACTATTGTAAAATGTGCATAAAAAACTTGTACAAAAGATATATATGCAATTATTCACTTTGGGAGGGATATATATGCATTTTTGCCTATATAAAGAGATGTAGGTCATTAGTTTTTAGTATCTAGAAATACTAGAACTCCCATGAGAGTCATCTAGAAAAGTGTGTGTACCTAGGCGTAGGGCTTGTAAACGCCTAGGGTTTGTTAGTTTATAGTGAATAAAGAAAACCTTGGAGTAACTTTGATTCTTGTTCTTATTATTCCACTGTGCAAATCAATGTTACAATATCCTAGATGGGCTTAAACGGGACTTTACAATTGGTATCAGAGTGGGTGGCTCGTAATATCTAGGGTTTATTCAAGGTTTTTATCTGCATGAAGCAGTTTTGAAGAAGGTCAACCAGTTTGTCATGGTACTATCTGAGTGTAAGTAATTATATTATTCTCGTACAAATCATATGTACAAGTTGTGTTCATGGGGTAGGATTAAAATATTGATTACCTTACACATTTTTGTTTGCCGACAAAGTGCAAGAGGGTTGGTATCTTGGAGCATGTACTGATTCTATATTTAATACTGGTCACGTGATGTTTGTAAAGAGGGTCCCTCATTTGATTAGTAATGGTTATTCATATTGTGGAAGAAAAGTTAATACTAGTTTCTCTTTTAATATTGGTCTTGTTCGAAGAGGTCCACATATGGTTTTGATTGGATACGTGTGCACGTGGGTTCCTTTGACTCCCGTGAAAGTGATGGATATCGTTTTCTATTCATGATCCACGTGGGTTGAATATCGTATTTTGAACGATTATAATATGCTGAATTGGAGATCACGTGAATTGGTCGGTGGTGGGTAAATGGATTGGACATTTTATTTAATTGGTCTTCATTGATATATTGGTGGTCGAGATAGTTTGTACTGGTCAAGCGCGAGTATTAATACTGGTCTGATAAGTACTGTTCGTGTACTGTTTGATTGGAATTGTCAGTGTGGGGAGTGTCTGGGATAGAGGGAGTAGGATTGGTGGTGGGTTAGATAGCTATCATAAGTAGAAGTTATGATCTATTGTGTTCAGGGTGAATTGGTGGAGTAGAATCAGTAATATTTTAGGTGAATGAATCTTTAATCATCTATTAAAGATTCAGATTTGATGATTTAGTTTTTGTTTTGAGTTTTGAATATCATGTTTGTTGTAATACCGATGATGTCAACCAGTTTACCCAAAAAAGGATTGATGAAGTAGGAGTGTATCGGTTATGTGTTGATAATGAACCGAATACTTATGTAGGTTCATATAGTGACAATGAAGCAACTCAAGCTTATGGACACTCAGCTGCAAGCGTATTAGTGCAAAAGACCTTTCCACACAAGACTCATTTACTACTGTACAATAGCTTAACTAATTGTAATAGAATATAGCATGTAGTGTAGAGTAGTATTTAGTTAACCAATGTACTTTACTATTGTATAAATACCCATGTATTTGTACATTTCTCATTCAGTTGAATACTGATAAGGATTTAAAATGTACGTTTTAGGACATCATTTAAGCGCTATGTAACACCCCCAAAATCGGTCCAGCGGAAGCATACAAGTCACTGGGGTGCTACGTATTGGATCACAACACAAATTAATAAAGAATGGTTTTTCCTCAACCGTTTAGAAGAAATTTTCAACATTTAAAAGTATAAAGTTTACATCATTCAAAGAAAATACGGAAAATACAGACCCATAATAAAGAGGTCCCCATATATAAATATCAGAGTCGTCTATGACCATGCCATTGCTTTGCCTCCAAAGTTTAGCTATCGCCTTTAATCCTGAAAATACATGCTAAAAAGTCAACACAATGGTTTAGTGAATTCATAGGTTTAGTAGTAAAGCAGTTGATCACAAGATTTCAAGTTTAAGAAATAGTGGGCTACGTTAGTATACACTCAAAATCGAAAGTGGTTGTTATTTCCCTAAGCTCATGATCGAAACCTTAAGTATTCCAGTTATGTGTTGGTGTCTACGCAGCCAAGCACTTGTAGGCATCTAAGTACACATGTAGGTATCAACGTACCCAAGTAAAGTAGGTATCAACGTACCAAATTAAAGTAGGTATCAACGTACCCAAGTAAAGTAGGTGGTTACGCACCCAAGCAAAGCAGCTATCTACGCAAGTAAAGTAGCTACCGGTTTCTAACTTAGGCAATAATAAAATAAAAAAAACATTCATTTGTAAACAATTGTGATCAGAGAAAAAGTAAGTAGCATGTATCTTCCCTCATGAAGTTTATAAAAACAGTTAAAGTAAAGATGTGGCTATGAACTCACCTTGAGTAAAGTAAGGCAAGTTGGAATGATGTGCACGGAAATCGAGGTTCGATGACTCTAACCGCAACCTAAATAATTAATATGTCTTAGGTTCGACAGATATGTCATGTACCCGTACATGTTTGCATAAAAGTTTAGTTGTGAAAATGTAGTTACGTAGATGTTTTCTATTAATAGTCGTTATTTACACTTTATATGTCTTAACAAGTATTTCACGTAATTAAGTTGTGGTGGTCTCGTTAATATGCATCGAGGAAAATCACCGACGCACTTTATAACATGCTACTATTGTCGTTTAAGTTAGTTATGAGAAAATAAGGTTTTACGTAGAAAATTTTATATTTCGTTAAGTTTCCAAAATGGCTAAGTGACCTCGGAAGACTAGTCGTAAAACAACGTTTATTAAGTATTTGGGACTCAAATCCGTGGACTTGGGGAGTACGGAACAAGGTCTACAAAAGTCTAGAACTAAACTTTAGCTCAATCAAACCCGATCCCACATAAAAATGGCCTTAAAGTTGGGTAGTCAGGCTCTTTTCATAGTTTCTTGGCAGTTTTCGGGAAAGTTCATAAGGTTATAGTTTATTCGTTATAGATCTATTTGACAAATAGTTGGACTTTTTGGAAACTAGGCTATGTCGAATTCATTTTACTTGCCGATATAAATTTTCCAAAACAGATCCCTTCTAGGAGAAAAAGGGAACAAACATGGTCACATAGAAATCTATTTCCGACACTCAGAAAAATTTTAGACAGTTTGGGCTGGAAGTTAGTATTTGTTTCATCGTAACTTTATTTCAACGTATCTTTTTCGTTTTAGCTCCATTTCTTAAGTTTAATATATCTCCAATTTCGTATTTAAGTATACTAACATGTTTCTAGTGCCTCGGTTAGTTCAATTAACTTTTAATGTCTGATTTACCTTGTGAAAAATTCTTACAACAACATCATTTTCAGAAAGTTAATTTTTGTTGTCTAACTTGAAACTATCATAACTTCTTCGTTCTAAATCTGTTTTAATCCGTTCAAGCGACCACGTTTTCGTTATAAAGTCTATTTCCTACTTCTTTAGTCTAATCTTACTCAAAAGCCACTGATTTTTCTGTATAGGGTCGAATGGCACAGCCTCAAATTATAATCGTCAAAACCTTGTTTTTCTTAGTTTCTATTACCAAAGTTCACTCAAACACAACTCCAAATCTATTCCTAAATCTTCCGCCAATTCTTCAACAATCAAAATAGTGATATAATAATATGTTCATCATAGTAAAAAGTCCAAATCATTTTAAACTAAATAAACACCAAGTCTAGATAATTGTAACACTTACTAGTTTAATTGTAAGAACTTAGTTTCTACAAATCGATTAAAGGTAGTATGTAACTCATGCGTTTATAATAAAATAAAGATCATAACATTATAAAATAGTTACTAACTTGTGATTATTAAACTACAAACATGTACAAAGGGTGATATGTGTTAATGATTGGTAATAAGCACTTGAAATGTAAATGACACATAATTAGATTGTGTAAAATTTATGAAAAAAGTTTGGTGACCTTCTTGAGTGTAGAAGGTGCAAGTGATGCACTTAGTGTTGGAAATATTGGTCAAAGGTATGAATGACAATTGATTATGTCATTTAAAATACTAATGTGAATTAAAAATAAAATTAATGTAGGTTAATTTTTTAATTCATGAGACATTAGTAAGATTAATTTTGTTAATTAATGTGACCGTTTTTCTTGATCCCCTCCCTATAAATGAGAGCTATTCTCATTTGTCTATAGATACCGAAAAACACAACTCAATTACTCATCTCCTTTTGTTGTCACTCATATTGACTTCTTGTGTATCCGTTCGTAATAGAGGGAAGGCACGGTTTTGGTTCGCCTTGATAACTCGTTTGTGCTAATGGGGTTATCCGTTGTTGTTATATCCTGAGAGATAGACGTTCATGATTCTCAAGCACCGTGGAGAGGACGAATCTGTCTTAAGGAAACTGTGAGCATCACAAGCCTCAACATTTTCCTTACTTGTATTTTGGGTCTCAACAATTGAAAGATTTACGGTATCGCTTCTCTACACTTTTATATTTTATATTATGGTTGGTTTGTCTCTAATAGCAATACACATAATACATACAACAATCTTAAGACAGATTCCTTTGCTATTAGAGGCTAAAATAACGAGGCATGATATTTTGAAAACAGTTTGATTTGTAGAAGAGATATTAAACTGTTTAAGTGAATCTTTTAAGACATTAAAATATTAATTACTCATAGTGCAACATACATGAGTGATATTAGATGTTTCAGTTTTATTTGTATCATCGGTTGGATGACATAACACACTTGCATGGTATGTTAATTACAATATGTGACAAACACTTCTGATTGAAAAAAAAATCCAAACATGTTTGTTTTCCAAGTATAACTGAATATTGACGTAAAACAGTTCAAATAAAACATGTAGATTATATGGTTATTTAGCATGTTCAAATTTGCTCTTGAATTGAACTCGTGGAACTGTCTCATTGCATAATAAGATGGAAGAAAGAAGGAAAATAATGATATTTGTTACATTTGTTTATGAAACTACATTATTTGATAGACCATTATCTAGACATATGTATTTGCATTTATTCAATGGTTTAACCTTCATGATTATCTATCAATGACTAAATGTGAAGGGTTACGGTAAAGAAACGGTTCGATTTTGAGTCTTAATAAGTAAAACGAAATAATTACGAGTTATGTCCGCCTAACAGTTGAAATTGACTAGGTGCTTTATTATTCATTTCTATAGTAACTCGTAAAGGATTATAAATTAATATCATGAATTGTTGATATGGTATATGGAAATTAAGTGGAGACAAGTTTACATTGTTAAGTATGTCGTTATTATGTTTTGGCGTCATAGAATACATGAACTATCATGAAACCTTGTGAAAATAGACAAGCTGTTGAACTATGTGGTTGATTATGAGCTCCTGTATATGTAAAACGCAAAGCACAAAGAAAATTACCCCTTTTTCCATGGCTGGTTATATTTATTTTTTATAATGTGGTCAAAGGTTTGCTATGAAACATGCTAATGTGTTGATTACATTTATTGAAATTAATGTTAAATGATTATTATTCAGTAATTACATGTAAGTGATTGGGGGAAGAACGGTTTAATTTTTAACAAATAAATCAAAGGTTTATAAGAACATGATCTCCTCGCTTTTACTCAAATCGCTTTTACTCAAATATTTAAAGAAAAACAACAAATTGGTCGTTACTTTTTGTTGTAGGTTTTGATTGTCTCTAAATCATTACTTTATGATCGAATAATAGAGTTCTTGAAGCATGTTGTTTGAATCTTATTGTGGTACTAGTTTGAGTAACTAGTATTGGTTTCATGACCGGATATTGGGATATATCTCACTGTGGTGGAATGTGATTTTTGGTGTTATATGAAGTCCAAAATACTTGTCGGCACAGTTGTGTTGTCGTGAGAACATACCTTTTTCTCATAGTAAACGAAAGAGTTTGAGCCCAATTCTTTACAGTGATTAGATAAAACATTAAACTTTATTTGTGTAAAGTTTGAGCATACAAGGGTGAACCATATGATCGAAATTTTATATTTTGCTATAAAAGTACTTTCTCCACAAATTATCCCTATTTGAAAATTTTCAACCTTGGTTTTATATGGTCAAAGTGTTAAATGACAATTGATGATGCCAACAAACATACTAATTTACTAATGTGAATTAAGGGTAAAATTAATTTATGACTTTATTTGAATTCATGAGCCATTAATGAATGTGTTTAAAGACAATGTTGTTAATGAAGAATTATTACTTCATGCATTGACTTTACTTGATAATACTCGTGGTGTATGCTACTTGATTAATGCCATGTTATAGGTCATAAATGTGGTTGAACCCTATCACAATAATTTATTGGCTTGACACTTATGTTAGTGGTCATATTTGAGTGATGAATATTCATTCATATGTCTTGGTTTAAGAAAAAAAAGGCTTTTTATGAGAAATGATAAACAAGTTACTCGGTTTTGTACCGAGTATTGAAAAGTTTGGATGTTGCAAATATTCTGTTGTGAATATTGTTGCGAATAATCAAACTACTTGTTATTCTAGAAAGATGAATAATCGTCAAGACTTGTTATAACTCATATTGCTAATAATCGAACGGTTTGTCATGACTGTGTTGAATATAATTATGTAAAACATTGTGAAATGTTAAAAAAAAGAACGCACATATAGATGACAACGAATTGCGTTGGTTTATGTAACTAACTTGAACGGTGTGATTGTTATCCAATGTGAGCTATTGTCCATTCGCTAAGTTGGACATATTTTGATTGTGTAAAATGATTACACATTGATTTTATGTGATTATAATCACATAATAATTTGTGATAATCATATCATGATAAGAGATTAAATGTGAGAATATATGTAATCCCAAGTGAATTGGAATGACATGTTATAAGTGTAGGATTTACACATATAACTTATGGGATCCTCCTAAAACATGTGTGGTTTAAGGTGGTGATTTGTTTAAAAGAAAAAATGTTAATAGATGAAGCTATGAGTAATCAGAATGATGCATCTTCTGTCATACGCTTGATTCCTTGGTCTATAGCATGCTAGATTTGGAATCTGTTAATTATGATACGAAAATAATTAACATAAGACATTTAAAAACTTTGCATACACTAGTATGAAACTTGTGAAGTGACAAATTACTATGGATCTTAATGTCATATCCATGTGGAAAAAAAATCTTATAAACAAGATTAATACATTGAAAAAGAGAATCTTTCTACAAAATTCTTGAGATAAATTCCATGTGGGGGATTCCGGCCTAGCTAGAGTTCAAAAGAACGTCAACAAACATGAAGTTCTTGCCTAGTTGGAATACTCAAGAATTACCTAGAGCGTGATATATTTAGAGTTGCACGAAACTCAAATTTGTACAAACATATTATGTCGATATGACAACTACTCTCAGCATGGGTTATCCCTATTGACAATATGAAGTCATAGAATAAGTTTGCGGATCCGCTTGCGAAAAGCTAAATGTGAGAGTTAGTTAGCAAGTCGTGAAGAGGAATGTTACTAAAGCCATTGAAAAGTTTATATGAAGGAAAACCTAACCCAGTTGACTGGAGATCCCAAGATCTGGGTTCAATAGGACAACCTACTTGTATAAACTGAGGTCACTATGGGGGAGTAATAAACTCCACATTTATTTAAGGGAGTTAGTAAACTTCCTAGTCCATTCCTATAACAGTGACAATATGAGGTTAAGCATATGGCTTTTAATGATTAATCAAGAATCACCTATGTGAGAGAGAAGTGGGGTCGCTTCTAAGGGAAATGTGGGGGCGCAATTCTTAATAGCTCTCGCAGAACCAGGCTAATGTTCATGACCATAACGAACATAACTATGAGAACCAAAATGTGTCAAGGAGATATTTGTGTGAATATATATTGTCGTCTCCACAAACAGCGGACAGTTCAAAGACATCAAGTTCTACTGACTGCTAGGAGTCTAAGTATATTTTACAAGGGAAGGTTCAAAGGGTAACACCTACCTATCCTTTGCAAATATCAACTGCAAAACTCTATTACATCATCGAGTCGTTAAATCTGTTTCCTTTTATCAATTTCATTCATGTGGGGATTGTTGGAGATATTGGTCAAAGGTATGAATGACAATTGATTATGTCATTTAAAATACTAATGTGAATTAAAAATAAAATTGATGTAGGTTAATTTTTTAATTCATGAGACATTAGTAAGATTAATTTTGTTAATTAATGTGACCGTTTTTCTTGATCCCCTCCCTATAAATGAGAGCTATTCTCATTTGTCTATAGATACCGAAAAACACAACTCAATTACTCCTCTCCTTTTGTTGTCACTCATATTGACTTCTTGTGTATCCGTTCGTAATAGAGGGAAGGCACGGTTTTGGTTCGCCTTGATAACTCGTTTGTGCTAACGGGGTTATCCGTTGTTGTTGTATCCTGAGAGATATACGTTCATGATTCTCAAGCACCGTGGAGAGGACGAATCTGTCTTAAGGAAACTGTGAGCATCACAGGCCTCAACATTTTCCTTACTTGTATTTTGGGTCTCAACAATTGAAAGATTTACGGTATCGCTTCTCTACACTTTTATGTTTTATATTATGGTTGGTTTGTCTCTAATAGCAATACACATAATACATACAACACTTAGAAGACAAATGTACCCAACTTTATACTCCAAAACCCTTTGTTACTACTTAGATTTGCCAAATAAGCTCTTATAAGCACACAAACTAGTAAAACTCAATCTTTCTTCTCCCTTTCTTGCCTTGGCCGAATCTTGACTAAGTGAGTGTGTATGTTTGAGTTTTCAAAGTGTAAAAATGATATACTAGTATCCTCCTTTTATAGTGAATCAAGGGTATGGCTTTAGGTATTAGTTTAATAGGCTAATGTTTAGCTAGTAAATAAAAAATGGAAAAGGGGTGTTGTGTTGCTTTGGGGTATCGGTCAAAAGAAAGGAAAAGCAAGGAGAGTGGTCACCTCTTGTCTCCTCCAAGCTTAATTACGTGAAATACTCCATGTTTGCATAAAAGTTTAGTTGTGAAAATGTAGTCACGTCGAAGTTTTCTATTAATAGTCATTATTTACACTTTAAATGTCTTAACAAGTATCTCACGTAATTAAGTTGCAGTGGTCTCGTTAATATGTATCGAGGAAAATCACCGACGCACTTTATAACATGCTACTATTGTCGTTTAAGTTAGTTACGAGAAAATAAGGTTTTACGTAGAAACTTTTATATTTTGTTAAGTTTCAAAATGGCTAAGTGACCTCGGAAGACTAGTCGTAAAACAACGGTTATTCAATGTTTGGGACTCAAATCAGTGGATTGGGGAGTACGAAACAAGATCTACAAAAGTCTATAACTGAACTTCAGCTCAATCAAAGCCGATCCCACATAAAAATGTCCTTAAAGTTGGGTAGTCATGCTTTTTTCATAGTTTCTGGGCAGTTTTCGGGAAAGTTCACGAGGTTATAGTTTATTCGTTATAGATCCGTTTGACAAATAGTTGGACTTTTTGGAAACTAAGCTATGTCGAATTTATTTTACTTGCCGATATAAATTTTCCAAAACATATCCCTTCTAGGAGAAAAAGGGCAAAAACATGGTCACATAGAAATCTATTTCCGACACTCAGAAAAATTTTAGACAGTTTGGGCTGGAAGTTGTATTTGTTTCGTCGTAACTTTATTTCAACGTGTCATTTTCGTTTTAGCTCCGTTTCTTAAGTTTTATATATCTCCGGTTTCGTATTTAAGTATACTAACATGTTTCTAGTGCCTCGGTTAGTCCAATTAACTTTTAATGTCTGATTTACCTTGTGAAAAATTCTTACAACAACATCATTTTCAGAAAGTTAATTTTTGTTGTCTAACTTGAAACTATCTTAACTTCTTCGTTCTAAATCCGTTTTAATCCGTTTAAGCGACCACGTTTTCGTTATAAAGTCTATTTCCAACTTCTTTAGTCTAATCTTACTCAAAAGCCACTGATTTTTCTGTATAAGGTCGAATGGGACAACCTCAAATTATAATCGTCAAAACCTTGTTTTTCTTAGTTTCTATTACCAAAATTCACTCAAATACAACTCCAAATCTATTCCTAAATCTTCCGCCAATTCTTCAACAATCAAAATAGTGATATAACAATATGTTCTTCATAGTAAAAAGTCCAAATCATTTTAAACTAAATAAACACCAAGTCTAGATAATTGTAACACTTAGTGGTTTAATTGTAAGAACTTAGTTTCTACAAAACGATTAAAGGTAGTATGTAACTCATCTGTTTAAAATAAAATAAAGATCATAACATTATAAAATAGCTACTAACTTGTTGTGATTATTAAACTACAAACATGTACAGAGGGTGATATGAGTTAATAATTGGTAATAAGCACTTGAAATGTAAATGACACATAATTAGGTTGTGTAAATTTTATGAAAATAGTTTGGTGACTTACTTGAGTGTCGAAGGTGTGATGCACTTAGAAGACAAATGTACCCAACTTTATACTCCAAAACCCTTTGTTACTACTTAGATTTCCCAAATAAGCTCTTATAAGCACACAAACTAGTAAAACTCAATCTGTCTTCTCCCTTTCTTGCCTTGGCCGAATCTTGACTAAGTGAGTATGTATGTTTGAGTTTTCAAAGTGTAAAAATGATATACTAGTATCCTCCTTTTATAGTGAATCAAGGGTATGTCTTTAGGTATTAGTTTAATAAGCTAATGTTTAGCTAGTAAATAAAAAATGGAAAAGGGGTGTTGTGTTGCTTTGGGGTATCGGTCTCCTCCAAGCTTAATACTCCATGGTTCTTTAGGATTAAAATATGACTCTAGCAATAGCTTAACTAAAAAAATACGATGGGAACATGTTTGTGGAATATTGGACGTGTAACAAGCATGGGAGGAGACAAATATGTTTGTGCTTTTTGTCCAAGATCCGAGGGTTGTATGTTTTGCGCTATGGTTTAAGAAGTCTTGGTCAAATTTTAAGAAAAGTGTGTATGGTTTTGTGAATATTAAAATTAGTAGCTTATTATTCATTAGGGGGTGGGGGCATTTAATAAATAAAAGGGTAATGATTGTGTAAAAATTAATAAAATATATTTTGTGTGTGTGTTGGGTGTTTAAAATAGGTGTTGCGTAATAGTTTTGTAGTATTTTTAGGGAATGTAAGAACGTGTTAAAATTAGTTATTGGGAACATTTGGTACATTGTGTGTTCTTATAAATTGTGAAAAGTGTTTATTAAGTTAATAATCGCACGTAAATAAAAATACAAATGTCATAGCAATTAAATTTCGAGTTGGAGTAGTGGCAATGTATTGTAATTTTGTAGACTAAATTTGGTCTAGAGTCGGTTTGGATTAAACGTTGTTTTCCCGATTTGGTGATTTTAAACAAGGATGTTTTGAATGTGCTTTCATGAATATTTTTATAAGAGTATTATAAAAATATTAGTATGGACTTGATCATGAGTTTATTTAATTATTGCCATAACTAATTGGGTGTTGGTACGCATGTGAGGTCGTTTAATTGGTATGTGAGTCACGTCACATAGTTGGTTGATGAGTAACATTCGTGGTTGCACTGTTTAAATAAAAGAAAAATTTACACGTGAAAATGGTTAAATAACCTTTATAATAGAATACTTCGTGTTTAAGATTAATTAATAACTTGGAAAATTACTGGTTGTTATACACTAAACTAATGTATTTATGATCAAATATTTCTTAAATTCGTTCATTTTCACTTTTAGGTACTTTGGAAGCAAAAGTTGTAAATCGTGCATATTTGTATGAAATGGGATAAAAATGTGAAGAAAACGACCAAGTCATGAAAAGTCTAAAAAAGAGCACCAGATGGCGTCACAACCTATAATGACGTCGTCACTTGCAAACGGAGATACCAAAACATCCCAGATTTTACTAGAGACGTTTCAGTGAAATATTGAAGAAGTAACAAGTGACGCCGTCACTTGTTAGAAGAGCTGGAATTTTCTGGGAAAATTATAACGTAACGGTCCACAATAAACAAAGAGGGGCGGTGTCAGAGATTCTTGGATGGTGTCTGAAGTTACAAAGCGACCCCGTCACAAGCCTGACTTGGAAGAGACGAAACCCTAATGGCGGCGACTTGACAGCGTTACAGTTATAAAGTGACTTCGTTGCAACTGTAAATCTATATATAGTTATAGAATTTTCTGCATTAAGTGTGCCCACTTGGAGGGGAACTTTGGTGTACGAGTTTTATTTAGTTTTTATAGTGTTTGTAGGGTTTTAACACCCTCTATCAAGAAGAGATAAGTCTCTTAATCCCTTCTATCATTATGTTTAATTCATGCTTGATTTTGATTACTTGTTTCTTTACCTTTAACATGTCTAGCTAAGTTAACATAGTATTTGCTTAGAACTAATGAAACCTAGTTGTTAACTATTAATTGTTGTCTCTTGTTTAAATGGTTATAACACGTTAGGTTAGGAAAACTTGCTTCTTCCTTTAGTGTTGCGAGCTTGAATGTCCTAAACAACGTATTCATGTCTTAAAGTGAACTAGTAGACTTTTTGTTGTGTTTGTTGCGTGAATTGCGATTGTTGATAATAGGAGATTTGGGGGAGATAACTTATGTTACTTGGCGATCCCGGTTTTTTAGAGGAGATCAATACATTTATAGAGTTAGACACCTCTCTACGAATAATAGAATACAACACGCCAATTAAACAAGGATGTGACAATTCGACTAATCAATAGGAGATAACTCGGGAGTAATGAAATCTAAGTAAACACATTTTTACCTATCATAAGAATCTCATTTACTTTATTTGTAATTTAATTTTAATTAGTAGTCTCAAGTAGTTTATTATCAAACCCCCAATCCAATCCGAGATTTTAATTGCTTTCCTATAAAGTATAAAAAATACAAAAAGAATCATCCATCACCTTAGACCTATTCGTCATATATCTCGACCTTCCCAACACTATTCCCTTGGAGAACGATCAATCCCCCGAGTCTTACCTATACTACTCTACAACGGTTAGGTACACTGCTTAGGAGGATTGTAAAACTTCTTTGGATGGTTACATCCACCGCATCAAGTTTTTAGCGTCGCTGTCGGGGAATAGTTTAGATTCGTTTTCTATCTCGTTTAGGTCTACTCACTAGATTCCCTTCAAGTGAGATTTTTATTTTTATTTTGTAGCTTTCTTGTAGTATATCTTTTTCTTTGTGTCCTTTATTCATAAAACTTTTCATTTGCCACCATGGTGAATGAGATGCATTTTCCCCAACCACCACAACATAACCAACCACAACAACACGACCAACCACCACAAGGCCTACCCATTCACAACCAACAAGACCTACCAAGAGCCCGTACTCTTGGTGAATACTCTAGACCGAGCCACCAAGGCTATAGGAACACCATTGAGCTTTCACATCAAGCTCAAACTACGGCACTGTGATCCGACACCATCCGATTGGTGCAAAACAGATGTGCATTCCATGGACTTCGTTCCGAAGATCCAAATCAACATCTCAAGGACTTCCTTAAAATTGTCGATTGAGGTTGCTACTCGGGAGACAACGCGACTGCGTCTCTTCAATTCTCTCTACGTGATCAAGCTAGCAATTGGCTTGAGCGTCTACCTGTGGAGATCTATCTCTTATTGGGATAATCTTACTACCCGTTTCCTCGCTCATTTTTTTCCACCGAGAAGGACTAATAAACTTAGGAATGATATCTTGATGTTCCAAAAACATCAAGGTGAACTCTCTATAAAGCGTGGACTCGATTCAAGGACTTACTTCATAAAGTCCCTCACCATGGCATTAATCATTGGCTTCAAATCCAAATTTTCTATGATCATGTCAATCTCTCCACAAGGCAAACCATTGACCAAGCGGCCGGTGGTAAGCTTTGTGATCTAATCGCGAAAGAATCATGGGGAATAATAGAGGACCTTGCCCTCTATGATAACGAATGTTGAAACGACCCCCGTGAGGAAAGCCGTCAAGGCAATATCCTTGCCTTCAAATGACTCACATACTTCCGATCGTAGGATTCTTGAAACTTGAAGATCAAGTCAAATACCTAATGAGTTCATACGAAGATCCTAGACCTTCACACCAAGTGAACAAAATCACTTCCTCGTGTGAGTTATGTAGTGGTCCTCACGACACTCTTGATTTCACAAAACTCCCCGAACAAGCTTTTGCGGACTATGCATCCTCACGTATCGACAAAGCAGGAGAGAAGTGGTACACTTTCAAACCCGAGCAAAACAACTTAGGTGATTAATACAACCCCTCTTGGAGAAATCACCCAAACCTTAGGTGGAAACAAAACCCAAACCCGTCTCAAAACAATTATTCAACTCCACATAATCGTTTTCAACCAAACGGTCGTCCTCGAACCGTACCTTTAACAACAATCCTTCCGTTTCCAATAACTCCAAAAATCTTGTAGGAACGGTTTCTAATTTTATGTCATCTCAAGAAGCTCTATTGTCAAGGTTTGAAGCCGATTTCAAACAACAACAAAGCGAGATGACAAATAGAATAGGGATAAATAAGGAAGGAAATCAAGAAACGGTAATTGAGGAAGTAATTAAGGATGATCCTAATAAGGAAGTGGAAGAAGTAGAGGAAGATTACTTCAATAAGTTTCCCACAATGGATGAATTGGCCTACTATAAGTATTTGTTACCCAATCCTAATCCACCATATTACATGACACTACCAATTATCCAAAATGGTAACCCATCGAATATAAATATACCATGCAATATTGGGCATGTGCATGTGTGGAAGGCTTATATTGACCATCAGTCTCCTATAAACATTATGACTAGGATACACTAAAATTAGGTCATGAAAAAACAATTAGTACCTAGGAAAGATCCCGCTTGGTGAAGTAAGTAATTTTGTAGGGAGAGTTAAGGGGATACATGTATTTGTTGGGAATTTCACATATGTTATGGATTTCTTGATAGTGGAGGATATTAGTCCCGCAATCGATTATTGTTTGTCCCACGTAGTATTAGGAAGGCCATTCATTGAAGTCTATAAAATGACTTACAACCCTACCTTAGAGATAGTTAGGTTTATGGATGAAACCGACGAGATTGCCTACCAAATGCCGTATAAGATTGAACAACTCCGACTAATGCCAAACCTAGAAAAGGAACTCAAACAATCGATATACTATAGGAATGAAGAGATATAGATTATGTGATGAAGAAGATGCTTGGTTTTTACAAAGAATGTCTACAATTAGGGTCGTAATATAAAACCAAGATTGAGGATAGTGTTGAGAACGTGACGGAGGATGGAGTCGCGTAGTTGGTTATGACTTTGCGTCTAGCTACAAGACAAATAAATAAAAACGTTTTGTGGGAGGCAACCCATGTTTATTTGTTTGATTGTTTGTTTGATTTGTTTGTGTGTCATATATGCCTCCTCATAATTGTTTAATTTTCATGTTTCAAATACTATTGTGAAAATGCTTTATTTTGTTTTTAACCTCGTTTTAATCACATATAAAGGTATTTTGCAAAAAAAGATAAGTGTAGGGAAGATCACATATGTTAAATAAAACAAAAAATTGAGCATGAAATTAATAATACATAATGAGCAAATATTTATGTGTTTGTTTGAGTCAAATGTTTGTATCAAGTCACAATGGTTGTTTTGTAGTAATTTCTAACTTCTTAAGAAGTAAAATTTTCCAGAAATTTTCCAGAAAACAAAGTTTAAAATTCTGTCAGGTCAATCCCGACGGCGTCAGGATCTATAACCAGACGGCGTCAGGCACTGTAGCAAACAGTTTTCCAGATTTTCGTTTTTCTGTTGTCGAAACTGAATTTCTAAAAAATTTCCAGAATTATTAATTTTTCAGGAACCTGCAAAAATCTATTTTGCAAACATTATATCTTACTCGCTTTCTAGTTTAGATTTGTATTATATAAAGTTTTTCCGCCGATTTTACGCGAGCTCTTTTGTTCGTTTTCTTAGAAATTACAGGTTATATTGGACAAGAAGATGCAAATACACAATGGAAGAAACACTTATGATTTATTTATTCTTTTTGGAGGAAGATTTAACCTTGATTCTACACCGTTCATACCAAGTTAATCAGGGGAGTACTAATTTCTTTCTCTTTTATTTACTTCTCATTATCATAACTTTGATACTTTCAGGGAACATTTGGGACAATGTTCAGTTTAAGTGTAGGGAGGGAAAAAAGAGACACCTTAGAAACTATTTGCTCGCTTAGTATTTGTCTTGTCTTTACTAATTGTTTAATAAACTAAAATAAATACTTGTTCAGATAATTTTAGCACCAAATATTTAATTTTTTTATGACATTTTAGCATCAATGTACTTTATTCTTGTATAAATACCTATGTATATATACATTTCTCATTCAGTTGAATACAATATGTAGGTTCAAAAGTTATGAATCTAAACAGCCTTTTAAGAAAATAACTAATATCCACAGCGAGCAGCAAGGCTAATACAAGATGAAGATAGCCCAGCGAGTTGAAAGTTAAAATTGCAATTTCATATTTGTCGCAACGATCATGGGACTTGTGGTCTAGTGGTTGAAGCTTAAGCAATTAAGCGAGCCACAAGTGAGAGTAGTACCGGATGGGTGACCTTCCGGGAAGTCCTCACTTGTGGACCACAAGCTCTGTTGATATTAGGCAATGAAGAGGAGAACCTGTATGCCACTAGTTGCGCAGGTTCGAATCCAAGCCAGCCCCGGTTTTCTTGTAGCCGTTACTCCAGCGATTTATAATCGTGTGGAGGCGGTATGGTTTTCGGGAGGACGCCGTTAAAAATCCCCTCTACGCGAGCGTGGAACCGGTTAAGACAACATAG
This sequence comes from Chrysanthemum makinoi, assembly GCA_910596185.1. Lineage (NCBI taxonomy): Eukaryota > Viridiplantae > Streptophyta > Magnoliopsida > Asterales > Asteraceae > Chrysanthemum > Chrysanthemum makinoi. The sequence continues at coordinate 26,422,236 of OU343221.1, forward strand.
TCTGGTATGTGGTGGATCAAGGCCCATTGTTTGGTGGGTGCGACTCTAATCCAAAAAATAAAAGTCACCGTTCAAAAAAAAAATATTTGTCGCAGCGAGTTTACTTCAAATGCTGAAATTAATTCAAGCAAGTACGTGGTGCCTTGGTGAGATGATTCGAACTCGAGTCGATAGACTTGGTGCCTTGATGGCACGCAAGATACTCCACTGCACCAAACTGCCGTTAAAAAAAAGTACGTGGCCTTCTGCCACTTGCCCACTCTCACGCACTATATAAAGTTCCAGCCACTCACAAGGCTCCACGTGGCGCACCATAAATCACACACTACTTTTTTGAGTAGCAATTTTTTTAGAACATAGTTTTGTAGCTTAATTTACTTTTAGCTTATTATTATAACGAGATTGTGCACCTGCGCGTTGCGACGGGTGTTTTGCATTTAATTTTTTATGCTATATGAGTTTTGTTATATGTGTGGTGTGTAAATTGTGTGCAAAAATCTTTATGTAAATGTGGGTATATTCATTTCCTATGACACATTTGTATGGTAATAGTTGGGTCGGGATATGAACGTTGACCTTAAGTTTGTTTAACGGGTGTGTTTTAAAGTTTTTTTTAAGAAAAATTTAACGAATAAAGTTTAGCATTGAGTTTGAGAACTGTCATATCGTTAGGGGGTATTTTTTGCCATTTTTACAAATTTTGTAAAAATATAATAGAGTCTAGGATTGGTTTTGCAAAAAGTCGCATAGTTTGGGGGTATTTTTTGCCGTTTTTTCGCATACTTTGGGGGTAATTTTTGCCATTTTTCAAATTTTGTGAATATATAAGACTTTAGGATCGGTTTTGCAAAATGTGACACACTTCAGGGGTAATTCTAGCCATTTTTCAGAATTCAGTACTCTTTTTGCAAAGCGTCGTTGACTTGAGGGGTACTTTTTGCCATTTTCCCAAACTCACGAAACGACGTCGTTTTGAGACATGTCGTTTTACTCTTTAATTTGGCACCTAAATTGTCGTTTCGTCCTTTTTTCGCAAACGCCAAAACGACGTCGTTTCAAACGCGGATTAATATATATATATAATAGTTTTAGCTTATTATCAAGTGCTTATTGTAAACCTTTTTTATTAATGAAAATAATATTTATGGAGGTTACTTAGAGCTTATTTCTTTCTTTCTTTTCTTATCTAATAAGCCATAACAGTTTATTAGCTTTTTGTGGTTGATTAGATTTGTTTATTTGTGATAAGCTCTCTTATAGCTTATTCACTTTAAGATCTTTTACATCTTTTTGTCTAGAATAAGCTCTACCATGATAGCTTATTATTATGTTTAAAAGATTAGCTTTTTAGATAAGCTTTTCTCATAGCTTATTTAATAAGCACTCTACTTTCTTTTCAAAAACCTTTTATTTGTTTAGATCTATTTACTTTTACAAGTTCATTTATAAAAAAAATCAAAAGGCTTTAATCTTTAATAGTTTTTAATGCTTACTTTTTAAAAAGTTTTCATCTTTTTTAGTTCTTATCTCATAATAAGCTATTTAATAGCTTATTCTCTTAGATCTAATCCTAAAATATTACCAATCCGCGTTAAATCTTCGGATTCGAACAACTTAGTTTTGGGTGGATTTAGATCTAACCTCTTAGCTTTTAAAGTTTTAATCTTTTTAGCTTTTCTTAGCTTATTTTCATCTTTAGCTTATATATTTAGATATATTCCTTAAATATACCCAATCCACGTTTAATTTTCGGATTGAACACCTTAGTTTTGGGTGGATATTGGATCTAAACTTTAAGATTTTTCTTAGCTTATTTGGTTCATATAAGTGCTTTTGTTGTCCTAATCTTGTTAAAGTTTTGATCTTTCTTAGTTTCTCATCATCTCATCCTAAGGCGAAGAGCTTAAAGGTTTTATAAGCTAGCTTATTACTAAACTTTAAAGCTTTTTAGTCTTAATAAGCTAACTAGGTAATAAAGTCACAATTTTATTAATTATTTGGTTATATTAAAACTTATAAAGAATTAAACTCTAGAATTTGATAAGTTTATAAAATCGGGTGGTTTTATTCATCTCATATTTTAGATCGGGTTATACTTTCTTTCCTTTCTCTTTAGCTTATATTTTTTAGTAGAAAAATGATTATTATTATTGTTGGTTTAGTAGTTATGCGTAATGAGTAGATTTTTATATGTTTGTTAAGTGAGTAGTGATTTGGATTTGAGTGTGAAAATTTTAGAAATTGTTGATTGATAATCTTCGGTTACTTGGGTTGATTTTTGGTTATATCAAACGGGCAAAAGCCGTTTGAACAATTAATCCTTTAAATCAAGTCATTTTTACCAAGATAAAGAATTGTCTTCAAAATAAACCAACGTTGTGAGAAAATAGTTTTTTAAATGGGTATCGAAGATTGTTGAATAATAATTTCTTGAGTATTTTTAGATATATTTGGTTGATTGTTTTAACGGGCAAAAGCCGTTGGATAATTAATTATTTAGATCTAGTGATTATTACCAAGAAGAAAAATAATTGTTTTAAATATAAGCCAACGTTGTGAGAAAATAATTTTATTTTGACAGGTATTAATTAAACGGGCTTAATAGATTATTTACTCTTAATATCCTTTTCACCTCACTTGAAAAGCATAGTTTTATTATTTTTTAGCTTAATCTCTATTCGTCATTAGTTGTAGTCCAATTTTAATTAGTTAAAATATTCTCTATTTGATAAAATAGTTTTAAAAATCTTTTATAAAATCCAAAACCAAAAATATTTGACAATCAAGCATCAAACAAAAAACAATAACGTAAATTTCAATTCATATCTTACAGTGAATACGACCCCGGAAGATTGATTATCATTTGTCCTCAAGTGATTATTAAATCTAATGGGGAAACTTAAAAAAAATTAAAACTGCTCATCTATAAAGAGTCAGTAAGTTAAGTTTATTGGGTTTGATTTTATGTTAGAAAATGTTCACTTAATGTTCTTATTCCTTTGATTTTAGGTTTCAAATTGTGGTTTCTTCTTATGGTTTGATCCTCTAATGTGTGCTTGTGCAAGGGTTATTATCCCTAGATTGTTAAGATCAAGAAATGAGCTTTAAGAAAGTTTGAACACAATGGCAATTGCAAACCGTCGACTCGAGATTTGTTGATTTGTAGTTGGTTATTGTTTGTTGTTATGTTTTACATGTAATCTTCTTTGTGATGCATGCAAGATAAACATAACTACTAGTTGATCTTATTAGTTTGTAATGGTCAACAATTTTCAATGATATGTTTAGTGATGTTCAAGTTAATGTAATCCTATCTTTTATGTTAACAAAGTTTTGGGTTAATGTAAAACTATCTTATATGTTTAGTGATATTCAGATTATGCTATAGTCTTAAAAGTGACCACTACATTGTCTTGAAACAAAGCAAACACATAGTTTGAAAAGCATAAAATGACCACTATTGGACACACAACCTTGAAACATTGTTTTAAAAGCAAATAGTATCAAAACAAGACAAAATATAGTCTTAAAAGGCCATTGCCATACATTGTCTTGAAACATAGTCTTAAAAGCAACAGTTGGAACTGGACATACTGTCTTGAAACACAACAAAAAACATAGTCTTACAAGCCTAAAACATTCATAAAGAATAACATAGTCTTAAAAGGATAACACATTCATAAAGTAGTAGTTCCATGTTGACTTTTTGGTTGACTTGCAATTTGGCTTGCAACAACATTAGTTCTAGGTTGACTTGCAGCTTGACTTCCACTTGGACTTTTAACCTGATTTTTTCTTGGCTTTTTTTGACCTGCACTTTAACTTTCACCATCTTCTTGATTTTTTCTTGCCATTTTGTTACCACCAGCTTGACTTGTTTCTCCTTAAATAGCTACAACTTCTTTTATTGTGACATGTACCCTTACAAATAACGCATGTCACTGTTTTTCCTTTTCTTGACAATTTCCAATCTTTTACCATAACAATCTCAGAAGCACTCCTCTTCCTATTTTTCTCTAGCCTACCGGATGTTGCTTAGGTGGAAGCAGTGTAGTTGGGCGATCAAACTTCTCCCAATATTGCTTACCATTCACTGGATTTACTTTAAAGGAATATACATCCCTCCAAGCTTGAATTTTGTATGACTGGTGAACCCAGTCTTCTGGCAACCCAACGTCCATGCCATTGTCTACCATGTCATGAATGCAAGCATGCCATGAATGCAAGCAACAACATGCTTGCAGGGTTTACCAGAGACTTCCCACTTTCTACAACTGCATACCCTTTGATTCAAGTTAACCACACATTGCTCACCCCATGGACCCTTGACTTGACACAATTATGCGCCATTCCGATCAACTTTATAGTCTATTGAAGCTTGTTTGATTGATTTAAAAATACTAGTAACAACTGGAGTTAAAGGTCCCTCACTCTTTTCAGTTACCTTTTGCACAATCACAATCCTCTTCATGAGGTACTCTCTCACATACTCTAGGACAGATATAATAGGACTATCTCTAGCATCCAATAATTGCCTATTAGATACTTAACAAATATTGTTTATCAAAAGATTTCAATTTGCCCTCCGTGTCACAAACTGGTACTCTTATCAAAATTAAAGTCACACATATAATGATGCAAATAGTTTACACTAAATGCAAACATAATGCAAACAGTTTATTCTATTAAAACTAGATTCAAATACCACAAAAGTGTGATTTGCTCCGGTGCTCATGTGCTATTTTTTTAACCATTCATAAGCCTTCTTGTAGTATCCTTTAAGCTCATCCATGTGTTTGTTGAATTCAACTTTAGTTAATAGAGTTGCACACTTCCACAACATCTCTTTGTATTCACTACCTCTCCAAGTCAGGTTCATATTTTCATGAATATTCCTGACACAATGTCTATGCTCAGCTGCAGCGAATACAATGTTTATGGTGGCGTTTGTTGTTTATATACTTATAAACATGATGTTTGTTGGTATGATAAAGAATTCAATGTTGAAATAGTCAAGTCTATCTGATTGAATATAACTGAATGTTGATTTGAATGAAAACAAATTGTGAGGAATATGTTAACTTACATATGTTGATAATAATGATGATACAAAAGTTCATGACGAGCTAAAGAAATGTGAGAGTGATGAGTAATTTTGGAGAAAGAAAGAGTAAATTTGTAAGGTGAGTGAGTAAATGTTTTAGGACGTGTTAAAAAAGAGAGTAAATGTGTTAGGTGAGTGAGTAAATGTGTTAGGACGTGTTAAAAAAGATAGTAAATGTGTTAGGTGAGTGAGTAAATGTGTTATGTGGTGTTAAAAAAGAGAGTAAATGTGTTAGGTGAGTGAGTAAATGTTGTAGGTCGTGTTAAAAAGATAGTAAATGTGTTAGGTGGGTGAGTAGGTCGTGTTAAAAAAGATAGTAAATGTGTTAGGTGAGTGAGTAAATGTGTTAGGTCGTTCAAAAAAAGAGTAAATATTGTAGATGATAAGGATTTAAAACATACACTTTTAAGGGGTCATTTAAGACCTTAATCGACCACTTTTATATCTATTACTGCTTAATTTCGTTCATTTTCACTTTTTAGGTCTCTTGGAAGCAAAATAATGGAATGATGTATATTTGGACGAAAAGGTGTGAAGCATGTAGTTTAATATTTTAGCTTGAAAGGAGATGAGTCAATGTGTTGAAAAGGTTACCAAGTATGTTTATTAAATTTTCTCTTAAACCACAATTCTAGAGCTATTGTGCTTGGTATCAATGAAGGATTAGAAGGGGGCTGTAGCAAGCCACATAAAAACAATAGACATAAATGTGGTGGATGTTGCATTATCAAGCTATTGCAACTTTAGCCATCTAAAAAAGCTCTGTATGTTTGTTTTTGTCCTAAACAGGTTCTAAAATACTTGCATTTGGCATTGGCAACAACGATAACAGTCGAGGTTCAGAAGGCTAATGGAACAAGTTTCTTATTTTTTTCTTTCAGTATGTTTTCAATTGGTTGCAGATTTCAAGTGTTCTACTGGACCATGAATCGAAAAATTGTGAAATTGTCTAACTTATTTGAAGTTTATAAACTGTAATTGTGGATGTTCATATGAGTATAAATTTTATCTTTCACACTCTGTTGATACATTTTTTTTTTCTTCTTAATTTTAAGGTTTAAATTGGGTGGATTCAGATTTTACATAACGGTCAAGTGGAGGATGACGGCCCCGATGGAACTGACGAGATCAACTGGGAAGAATGATAGTGTTGATCTAAAACCAATGATTACATGGCTGTTAAATTTAGGTTAATCGTGAAACCCAGGTATGAAGTTAAATATCCGATTTATATAAGTCACTTACAATATAAGCTTTATTTAAATGTCAAAAGTTATAGAAACTTTCGAAAAATATAAGGTCCCAGAGCTTCGTCTAGATGTCAATAAAAACTTGTAATAAAAAATAAGTTCCGAAAGCTCTGTTTAGATTATTAAGATTAAGAAAGTCTTAAAAGTACCAGGCTCTCATAAGCACATAAAATCAAATGGTATTCCAAACAGATTATAAAAATAATCTTTAGTTTTCAGGTATGAAAAATGTAATCATGAAATGTGCATAAGAAAATTTCATCTTTGAATTTTTAATGGTACGGTAAGATAGGGTGTAAGAAATACATACGACCCTCATAGAATACATAATCTGATTGATATAAGATATCAATCGTTTTAAATCTGACCATTTACAGTCCGAAAGTTTATGGTATAAGTCGTTTTACGCACAACAATATAAGAACTTCATTAGTTTCAGACTTCAAAAAAACCTAGCTGCCAAGCTTCATTAGTTTAAGGATTCAAAAAACCTAGCTGCCACTACAAAAAACCTCGGATACGGCTATTAAATGAAAAAACAAACATTCATATGTTTCCGGGTCTTTTAGATGTTTGTTTAGGTTGGTTAGCTTCTTCTTCCACGTACTATAGCGGAAGCTCAAAATTTAGCGGGGTTGCATTGCAAAAAAGTGAATGGGAAATTCTGATAACGCTGTTTCTTGCAAGAAAGGTAAACAGTATTTAAAGTGAATTAAATCTACGTTAATTTTGATGCTGGGACGAATTCCTTTTTTGTGCGCAGATAGCTTACGAGTTTAAAGCAAAACATGGAACCATGGGTGATAATGAAAATACATGACTATGCATAATTACTAACCATTTGGTAAGACAATTATTGTTTAGCAAATTAGTAGTAATTAAGGTCGGAGTTGTATCCAACTACCTAACCAACCTATGTTGACACTGACCAGGGGATGCATTCAATTGAAAGTGGTCACCGAGCTTTACCGTCATTTGATTGTTATGAGAAGTATGTTTTTGAGGTAAGAACAAGAAATTGTCGTTGTACAATATCACTATGTGTTGTTCATTTATCTACCAGCCCCTTTTGTGATCAGATTTTTAAATTTTTTAAATTAATGTGGCTATGTGTAATGGCAGAGAGTTATCGACATACGCGGTAAAAAATACATCAACATTGCACTGGTATTTTGCAACAAACATGGGCTATCCGTTCTTTTGTTTTGCTACTTTTTTCAGCGGTCAACGTCAACAAGATACAAGTGTTGGGTTTTACTAATCATAACAATTATTGTAAACATGTAAACATCATCAAAGCATGCAGCGGAAGTAATAGGAATAATACTTGTAAATTAATTAACCGAATTAAAAGAACATGCGTACCTTTTGCGAATCAATGCAATTAGGGTTTATGAAAAACCCCCAATTTAGATCAAGTACCAAGAAACCTTAAACCCTAATAAATTAGGGTTTATGAATGTCGACCAAAACCTTTGTCGATCCACCAAGATATGCAAACACAAGTGTATTTGCTCTTCGTTCTTGTACACACGTATTAGTAGCGACTTGATGCGAAAAGCTAGGTTCTTGAATCACAAATAAACCATAACACTTATTTCTTGTAGTTGGAAAATCGAATCCCTTGGGTGGGGATGGTATATGATCGGCCAAGGACAAGAGGAGAGGAGAGGAGAAGAAGTTAGGGTTCTTTGGTGATCCAAGATTAGATTTAATGAATACAAGGGATTTGTATTTATACATATCTAAACTTGGTGAACAAGCAAAGCCTCCCCTTGGGCTTTTTAGACCCACGACCGGCCTAGGACTCCCAAGAGGGGTTCTAGATCCTTCTCGTCTTCTATTTTTATCCTTAGTCCTTTAATGTTATATTTAACGACCGTTAGTCCAAACTCGTTAAATATTAACATTCATTAAGTGTTTATTTCGTGACTAAATAATTAATAATAACATTTATATATTAATTATTCTAAACATCAATTCTCATACGTAATGTGTGCAATCCCGAAGTCTCGAGTTCGAATCCGGTCATACTAATATTAATAATTATCCATAAACCTTTCAGCTCCCACTTGGATATTACTTAATATAGTAATGACATTGGTTAGTCTAGCTTTAACACGCCAATGCCCCCAGATCGAATCGAGTATGGTCTTCTGGAAAAACCACTTAATGATTCATCATTTTTACTTATCCTTTTACTTCTAATACTTCATTAACTGTGAATATGGATCGAGTCATTTCACAAGTTAATATTTTGTTTTCCCATTATATCTGATTGAACAAGATTACCAAATCATCTGAACGTATTCCAGATAGATCTTGGGTAAGGCCTTACAAACATCTTGCCAATCCTACGAAGGGCCCAAATAGTATTATGCTTCAAAACAAATTCAAAGGAGCAAATTCTCTTGACTACAAACATAACTCATGAACTTTGTAACACTTCTGAAAATAGCCCTTATAACTACCAGTTACGGATAGCGTTAGACTATCTTACACAAGTGCACTACATTCATAATAGTTATCTGGTATCTCAAGTCTGAGGATAAACACTTCATGATATCCTTAATGACAAAGATCCATAAAGTATCATCATGTAAAGTTGGGATCTGTCCTATATTCAATTCATTGAATATCATGTGAATTTGGCATGTCCTACGCATCAATATACTTAAAGTATATTCTACCAAAACTCAGATTTGTCTTAATTCAATGACATTCCCACATCATTGATCGACAATGGACTTTTAGAATAACATAAGTTATTCACGGATTAAACATGCAAATATATGATATAATATTAAGAAAATGAAAAATAAACATAACAATGATTTTATTTCATTTAAATAATATTTGTTCAAAACATCCCTTATCCAAATACTAAATAGATCAATGCACGATAATACTTGTTAATGAATTATGCCTCAAGTAATGACAATCATACTTGTTGACAAGGCATAATTTCAACTAACTTTGATCTATTGGAATTTTGAGAATACTTATTTCAAGAATTCAACTAGTGAAGTTCTTGTATGTGTGCATTCAAAATATCTTGATATTGCCACATAATATTTCATAAAGTGTGTGACATCCACAACCACTAATTTATGACAATCAAACTTTCAAACATTTTAAAGTTTAAAGTATTCTTATTCTTTATTGTATAATGAAACTATGCTCTTAGTTGAGCACAACTAGTTCACATGGCCATCCACAAGGATGAAATCCTCCCATGACTAGTATTGAGTGTCATCTCAATTATACCAGCATCATTGTATACAAACAACAATATGCTCTTTAAAAATTTCGTAAACTTCAATATCTACAGTGTAATGTTTGATGCCTTCCAAACTTTCAAGTTTGTTGGCTATGACAATTTCGCAACAATTGTTGTATTGCTCATCCATAGAATTTTGAGAGCAAATCCAGGCTTGAGGAATGTAATTCTAAATTCAAACATATTCCATTAGAATATTCATTACACTAGTTATCTAATAACTTCATTAGATATCAATGTTGTCAAATCATCTTGCATTCAAGCATGATACAACAGTAACATGATGTACATGAAAAATCCTTATGTTGAACAAAGATTTAATTCATGTTCTACATATCCATTTTCCAAATGATATATCATGTTTTATTAGACTCATTTATTTTACCGCACATGTTTATTAATAATAAACATATATTCCAAGGTTGCATGTCTTATTTTCTAAATCTTTCAAGTGAAGTTCCATTCCAAATTAAACTAACATTTATCTTAGATGGAATGTTACTACTCACAACAGTTAAGATTTTAAAGAAAATAAACATAATACTCCCACTAGCTTTCAGGAATACTTAGAAATTATCTTATTTTAATTTTAAACCAAAACTTGGATTTAATAGTTAAACATAAGAATCATCTCCTAGATGCATGCATATATCCATTTATGGATTCTTGCAGTTTGTACATTTCCAAAGATTATTTGAATTAATAAAACTCCTTTCGATTGCTTATCGTCCTCGCAAAAGCAATCACACAAGAAATAGTTTTAATATTCCATTGTCATTTTTCATATCAATGAAAATAATTATGACAATTATAATCATTATATATTTAATGTGCCAAGGAAAGAATATTCAATCACAGTCAATTGCTTAAGTGTGATTAATAATTTTGTCACAAGTCATGCATTAAACACATGTACAATTTTGTCCATATGATTTCTACACAAAGATTTAAACCACTAGGGTTTTCCTTCCTTTGAAGAAACTCATCACTATTAAGATAAACCAAGTTTTCAAAGTTGATTATCTTTTTGGACAGCATCTTAACATTCATAGTATGAATAATTTACCACAATTCAATATTAGGTAATATATCATTATGATTAACAGGTTTACCATGATACTGTAATTCATATTTCTCATCATATCAAATATCTGAGATATCCTTGCGGATCTATGAATGAGAATTCCTCCATTTTGAGGTCTATCATATTTTACCTCATCATGATATTTACTAGTGTATTTTAGAAGATTATGTGTTTTGTAATTGTAATTTAATCTCTTCAAGATCTAAACAAAACTCCCACTTGCTTTTGTAATTTAAAGACTATCTATAAATACTTTAGCAATTAGAACAACACTAAATTGTTTTCTTGTGGGATATTACAAATCACATTAACAGTTCGTAAATCTTGTTCGTTAATAACCTACTCCATAAGTAGTTTTAACAAATCAGAACTTCAATATAAGACTCAATGTGATTCATCACATTCCATACTAAAATGATGTCTAAATAATCTTCTAGGTTTGAGTTTTATTAAGTATATCCAATCAATACTCAATTTCTAACCTTGATAACTTGAGGAAGAAAAGAGGATATAGTTATCTTGAATCAAACAATATGACAAAAGTTTGATTCTTCTAACTGAACATTCCATATACATACAGTATTTCATTAGAATTAATATTGTAAGACTATCTAACAATATTTAAGATAAACATATTCCTTTTGGCCTACCTATTTACCAACTAAGTCAACTTAATGGTATAATAGAATATTCAAGCCAATTGCATGTTTTATAACATAAGTATTCTTTGACTAAGTCAAAAGACATAACAGTTATAATATCTTACTTTATATTATAAGTCTTTAAAAGACTTCATGGTTGTGAGTTTATACAGAAACACATAACCATGTATAATTTAAAGTTATCATGAACACCACACCATGGTTTCAATTAATTAATTTTCAAGTTAATGTACTACTCTATCTATTTATGTCATTCTAAAAATACATAAATATTTAAGATAGTATTACTTTATTTATTTATGTCATTCCAAGAAGTGTCCAACTAAAGAAACTGTAAAGCCTCCACGCCCGATCTCACAACAAGTGGAGATTTACCTTGAGATTACAATCTAGCCAAGATCTCACTTAACCTAAAATGTAACTTCAAGTGTTTCTATAATTTGAATGACATAAGACATAAAAGTAGTCTATGCTATGATCTTGACACCTGTTCTAAACAAGTCAATCTTATTAGAACGTTAATCTCTTACGTTACGATCAAGAGAATGCATTAATCATATTTGTATGTGTTGTTCCTTTGCACACAATAAATACTTCTCCCACTTGTGCATAGAATAACATCATATAGAAGATAAACACCATGACATTCGTTTGTTTATGTGAGCAATATGATAGTGTCATAGATATATAAGCATTACAAGTAGATGTAGGACCACTTAATTATCAAGGAAACGTTCATGACTATCCTTGAGAATATAAATGTCTACATTTTTGAACGTAATGTATTATTTCAAGAAACTCTAGAAATAATCTGAGTTACTACCAAGATAATAAATCTTGTAACTCCCACTGAATTAGACAACGTTACAATAATGTCTTATTCAGTAATACACCAAACTCCCACTGGATTTGACAACATTGTTAGTGTTTCATTAACCAGTGAAAATAGCGTGCTATTACGTTGTTACTCCTTTGTAAGACCATTCGTAACAATTACTTAGGTACTAAAAGAGTGTATTCTACTCTGTAGATGATGGATCATCCATCAATGCTATTAACTTGAAAAATTGAGCATGCAATTTCTTCCTTCATGGGTCTACCATCGCCATAATGATGTATAGCACCTTTTAATTTGGTCAAAGCAAAACAACTAGATAAACTATACTAGTTTGTCTTTTACCAATTTTGCGGTAATTAGTCTAGCTTTTAATTAAATAACTCATAAAATGTCAAACATGTTTTCTAGTTGACCAAAATGTCATATATGAATTCAATCACCAACAGAGGGTAATGAAATCTCTTAAGGAAAACATGGTGTGCAATTTTCTTAACTATTAAAGTTGCTATGAGTTATATTAGAATTTAGACAATTCAAATATTCCTAACATTCCTTTCTCAATCATGAAAAGGAATAGGATCGAGTCGCACTCTTCTTCCATGGAAAAGAGTTTATGTTTGTCTTTTAGTAAATTTTTCTTGATCAAACATTTGTTTGAAAACAGAACTAGATCAATTTACCAAAGCCCAAACCACGTTTACGGTTTAATGTTGCATTAATACAATCAAAAGAATTAACAAAATTTAATTTTAGTATTTTCGATAATTAAATCTTTCAAGAAAATAAAATACCCTTGGTCAATATTCATATTAACCATAGAATTTTCCTTGAATCTAGGACCCTCATTATCATAGTTTCACCACATCAGTTGATCTGCTAGTGATGAAAGTATAGAATAGGTAATTGTCGAAGAACAATAATTGACAAACAAGTTTTCAATTCCTAGAAATTATGGGATTTACAATTTTGCAAAAACAATTAATGCAAAACGTAAGCATGTTTTATCCCATCTTATGCCTTAAGTCATAGGTCTCACTAACTAACTTAATTAAGTTGTCTAACTTAGAAACTGCAAATTATTAAGCTGAGGTCTCACACAACATAAAGATTCACCTTGCTATTGTAATCTAGCTCAAGGTCTCACATCACTAAATTACAACTTCAAGTGTTTCATATCATTAGATGGCATAAACTTAAATTTTAAAGGGTACAATTTTGACGTGTAATCAAAACTTATGTATGAAGAAGCATGCATACATCTTCATAGCACAAAAAATTTCAAAACATTACTTATAGTTTTAAATTGCTTAGGATAAATTCTACAAAGTTTTAATCGATGCGTTGAGAAACTTACAACTTTGCACTAAGATGCTTCGTACATAGAATAGTTATACTAGGTAGCTCCAATCGAACGCACAGGGGGGGGGCAGAGGACCAGGTAAGCGCTGAAGCATAACCTTAGACATCCTTTCAGTGTGACTGTGAGCACTTCTTTGAACCCCTTTTTGAGTTTGTTCTAGTGGGTGAGCCGTTCTAACCATTTAGTACAGTCGCATCAGTCGATTAAAATTTTAAGATTTAATACTTAGAAAACAAATCAAATTTTACCATTATTTAGTCCATTTAATTTTCTATTCTTAAAAAACCCTTTTTGCTTACTAACGTGTCATACAATATAAACAAAAGGCACTTTAATAAAATTAAAAGGAACTCAAATAATATATACATATAACTTAACAATTAACATATGTAAAACAATTAGCCACATGCATAATTTGTTCGATAAAACCCTAATAATCAATTCTAGGTTTAAGAATGCATATGTTTAACCAAGACTTCCACGTGTTTTCATCAAGTACAACGTGAGCCACATACATCGATGAATCGATTGCGTAAGTCTTAGCTAAAACACATACCACATAGCACATAATTGATACATTAGATATATTGAGGTTTTCCACAATTCAATATTTATCAAAACGAATAACATGTGTATAAACTTAACAATTAACGACAAATATATACTTAACAATTTAATCATATAATCAATAATCCATGATAAAACATGCATGTATTTACCATGGATTCCACATAACAATTATTCAATCCCAAGATACACATATAATCTTGGCACATAACAATTATTCATTAAAACCACAAAAAATATACATGCAATCCTAGGGTTTCTACAAGTTTTACAAAAAATAAAACCTAATTAAACAATTAATGGGTAATCGACCCAATTAAAAAAAAAAATTAGGGTTCCAATTTTCAAAACCCTAAAAACCATAAAAGCATATAATAATCATAAAGATTCAATTTTTATGTGTTTCGGTAATTAATTACAACATATTAACGGCTCGTGATGCCACTGTTGGGTTTTACTAATCATAACAATTATAGTAAACATGTAAACATCATCAAAGCATGCAGCGGAAGTAATAGAAATAATACTTGTAAATTAATTAACCGAATTAAAAGAACATGCGTACCTTTTGTGAATCAATGCAATTAGGGTTTATGAAAAACCCCCAATTTAGATCAAGTACCAAGAAACCTTAAACCCTAATAAATTAGGGTTTATGAATGTCGACCAAAACCTTTGTCGATCCACCAAGATATGCAAACACAAGTGTATTTGCTCTTCGTTCTTGTACACACGTATTAGTAGCGACTTGATGCGAAAAGCTAGGTTCTTGAATCACAAATAAACCATAACACTTATTTCTTGTAGTTGGAAAATCGAATCCCTTGGGTGGGGATAGTATACGATCGGCCAAGGACAAGAGGAGAGGAGAGGAGAAGAAGTTAGGGTTCTTTGGTGATCCAAGATTAGATTTAATGAATACAAGGGATTTGTATTTATACATATCTAAACTTGGTGAACAAGCAACCTTGGGATTTTTAGACCCACGACCGGCCTAGGACTCCCAAGAGGGGTTCTAGATCCTTCTCGTCTTCTATTTTCATCCTTAGTCCTTTAATGTTATATTTAACGACTGTTAGTCCAAACTCGTTAAATATTAACATTCGTTAAGTGTTTATTTCGTGACTAAATAATTAATAATAACATTTATATATTAATTATTCTAAACATCAATTCTCATACGTAATGTGTGCAATCCCGAAGTCTCGAGTTCGAATCCGGTCATACTAATATTAATAATTATCCATAAACCTTTCAACAAGAATATCTACGTGACATTGAGGCAGATGTTGAGAATCCGGTGCTAGGGTCCGAACAAGAACTCAGGTTTACTTTTATCATACAAGCTACGGAGATATAATTCACATGGTTCTTTGGTTTTTCAAATTTCGTGGGCCATCTCCCGAGGTTACATTCTAATTGACAGGTAAACGTTACTTGCAGAATCTGATAGTGCTTATGAAGGTGGCCCTCCTGCTGATTACTACTACTCGAAATCAGGCAGTGCACAGTCTATAAAGCACATACGCAGGCCTTGACTTTGCATCCAGGTAACCTGTAGTTTCAGACCATCGGCCTTAGCAACTGCTTAACAAATTAGTTTTTCCTACCTTAAGCAATTGATTATGCTCAATAGGTGATACTCGATACCTTTTTTAATTACTGATACGTTGAAATTCCGAATACCCTGGCCACTTATGTTGTAGGGATGTATGAAAGGTGTTTAAAATATCATTTTTGGATGTTTTCAGTTGTAAAAGATGGCTAACGAAACCCGTCTGGATTTCAATGATCATATCATTCCGTTGGAAAATAAATGTCAGCAGGTAAAATTACTTACTATTAAATTCAGGGGTGTTTGGATTTAGGTTTTGCAATTGATCATTGTGACTATGTATGGATGTAAAAGTTATATTTCTGATTGTGGGATTATTTAGGTGTCAAATAAGTAGTTTCAGATGATAAATTTCAAAATATAATGCTTACAATAAAATATAACCCCTTCTTGACGTCTTACCTTTTTCTCTTGAAAAAGCCGAATTTTACAAACACCCCAACAACTGATAATCTGATTATTACAATTATAAACGCCAAAATCTATTGCTAACGGTATTCTACATGTTTCTTTACTTAAATTGAACAGGTGCTAGGAGTCAAAAAGGATGCAAATCATAGACAAATTCAGAAAGCTTTCCACAAGTGCGTCCCTTTTTCCGTTCATTTACTACATATCCATGTTAACTCAATTGTGATACACGTTAAAAAAACATCACTACATTAAAGAAATACATGTTTGTTGCTTATGTGTGTCAGCCCAAGATGCTTCATAATGTTTTTTATACAAAGATGATGCATATGCATAAATGATTAATAAACTTTCAGCCTTATTAACTTTTGAAAACAATATACGTTTGAAGGATAGAATCTTATATGTGCAACCTTTTTTCTGTAAGAGTCTTATCCCGTTCAATTGGTTCCGGCCTAGATAACCTGCCAAAATAAATTGGTTCTAAAAAATTTCAAACCCAGCGTGACCGACCGGGCTTTAAGCAACCACAGTCAACCCAGTTCTATTTTTCCAGCTAAATTTGGCATTGAATATTTTATACGTGTTCCGCATTGATTTTTACAAGCTTTGAAAGACTTTAAAGGCTGTTTGGACAGTTAATGTGGTATTTTACACACTTTCTATATGCTGTTTGGACATCAGAAAGACGGTTGTTTGGACATGCTTAAGGTAACATGCTTAGGGCAATTAAACAAGTTTATCCTGAAATTATGAAGTCGTTACTAGAGCTTTTTATGGGTCTATGAAATTTGAATCACTAAATTATAAATGCATATTTTCTCATGCCTATCTTAAGTTTTTAACATTTAAAGATTATTTGTGCTTTTGCAGGAGCACTACAACTACAATTTGTATACAGCTTTAAGTTCCAAGAATTAGATCAATAATAGAAACATTCATGTTGCAGATGGCAACCAAGGTTACTTGATGCATATCATGTACTTTTCTGTATTAACAATAAACATGTGCAGCTTCTGTTATTGTTACTAAGCTGGGATACAAATTGTGCAACAATGTGATAATGTATGACCATAATTATTGTGCAACATTTTCTTACACTTACAAAGATCGAAAAATAGAGCAAACACCCCCGCCGAACGCGGCGGGTTCCATGCTTGTTTTATTCGATTGAATGAATGTATGATGCAATAAAACAAAAATCTCAACTTAATTTTGTGATTTTGAATGATTTGAAACTCAACCTGGAGAAAAAAGTTGTGCCTTTTCTTCCCTTGAAATCTCTCAAGCTTCTGTCAGTTTCAATACAACCCTCATTGCAAAGTTATCGAATGGACGACCCTTTTGTGACTACCATTCGTTACCAAATAAATGCACCCTGGGGTCTATCTCCACCTGCAACAATTGGGCTTCTAGATCCTTGTTAGAAAAAACTAGAAAAGGGGAAGAAAACGACGGGATGTGAAAGTGAGAAGGACACATGTTGGCTTAGAGGTCCTTTTTTGGGAGTGAAATTCCTATCATGGCTCATCATATTCGTTAACATACACATTAAATATTGAAAACCATAATTAAAAACAAATTAAAATAAATTATTTGTTTTTTAATAGATAAAAATAAGTTATTCAAAAAATAAGAAAAAACCCCGTGCGTGCACGGGCATTATAACTAATTATTATCCATAACAAAATAAAATAAAAAAAGAAATGGATCAAACTTTTTTAATTGTTTGTTTTATGCACTGATACCGTATAAGATACTATAAATTACTCTTTCACCTAACAACGAATGTCTAAAAAAATTGACAAAATAAGATATGTGTAATTAATGCAAATTTTAATTAATTAAAATTAATTTGCACCATTACACACGTATTCTTAAAATTAGAAATAACCAACTAATGCAAGTTCTAACTAAAATGTCAAAAAAAGAAAAATAACCATAGTGATTATACCTATATAAAAACATGACATTTTTTTTCTCTTTTTTTACAAACATAAATAGTAAGATGAACATTTTTTGTGAAACGAAGAGAATAATAAACTTGCATTTAAAAAAAGAAAAGGGAAAGATGAAAACTTGCAGCTCAAAATTAAAATGTCGCCCATAGTGTTTGGTTATGATTTTAACTCCGCTTGGGTAAAGTGGATTCATTTGATATTCGGTTGTCATTAAATGATCTAAGAGTTAATTACATAAATCGTCGACAAGCAGTTGCACATTTCGTCCTTAACTATTAGTAAGTACATGACTCGTTCATGTGGTTGTCCATTTTGCATTGACCGGTCCTTTGATGAAACAATCGTCTGTTTTTTTCGTTAAGTCCATAGGACCAAATGAGCGTTAGTAACCAAATGGGCATATGATCAAACGGGCGTCAGTAACCACAGGGAGGGATGATTTATGTAATTAAATCTTTTTTATTTATTTCTTTATATTTTTTTGTTTCTTTTTATTTTTTATTTTTTCGTTTCTTTTACCTGTTTTTCGATTTCATTTTTTTTAATTTATTTTTTTACATATTTTTCGGTTATGGTTTTTTTATTTTAATTTTTTAATTTTCGCTTTCTTTTTATTTATTTCTTTTTCGGTTTCAGTTTCTTTATATTTATATTTTTTTATTTACTTTCCGTTACTTTTACTTATTTATTTTTGGTTTCGGTTTCTTTTTCTTTACTTGTTTTTATTTGTTTTTCGGTTTCAGTTTCTATTTATTTTATTTTCTTATTTATTTATTTATTTTTGCTTCCTTTTTATCTGTTTACTTTATTATTTTTTTTTCAATTTTGGTTTTTCATTAAATCAGTTTGGCGTGGATTTCTTTTTTTCTTTTTCTTAGATTTTGATTTACCGATAAATAAACTAGTTAACACATCTGTAAGTGTTTTGAGTAGGGGTGAACACAAATACCAAAAAACTGAACAAAATGAAAAATTGACGTGGACGGTTTTGTTTTTTTAAAAGTCGGATGCTTGGCACGGTTTTTGGTTGCATATCAAAAAACAAACCGGAAAAACCGCCCCACCCTACGTTTATATATTTTGATTAGATTTACAATTATCTTATCTAGTTACTTATTTGAACAACAGAATTGATATATCTCTTAGACTTTTGCAACAAAAAATATTGCAAAGACTGATATTTCATATTTCTAAAAATTTTATATTATTGTTTTGTACTTTGTTTGATAGTTTTAGAGTGTTAGATATTATGGTACTATTAATGTTGTTGAAAAACATAATTTATATATTTGACAACTTGTTAGTTACTATTTTTGTATTTATTAAAATCAAAATAACTACGAAATAAGTTAAGAGTTATAAATTATAACGATTCATAACTAAGTAGTTTATTTCTCTGTAAATTAAAATCTTAAAATAAACAAAAAAAGAAATTGACACCAAACAGATTTAATGAAAAAACTAAAACCGAAAAATAAATAAAACAAAAAGATAAAAAGAAAGCAAAAATAAATAAATAAAAATAAAAAGAAACTGAAACCGAAAAACAAATAAAATAAATAAATAAAAAGAAAATGAAAATAAATAAAAAGAAAATGGAAATAAATAAATAAATAAATAAAAAGAAACCAAAACAAAAAAAAACAAATAAAAATAAATGAACATGAAAGAAACCGAAATAAAAAAACAAGTAAAAAAACTAAAAAACCGAAAATAAAATTAAAAATAAAAAGAAACAAAATAAAATAATTACATAAACAAAATAAATATTTAAAAAAATGAGTTAATTATATAAATCATCCCTCCATGTGGTTATTAATGCTCGTTTATTCACATGCCCGTTTGGTTACTAACACCCGTTTGGTCCCAATGGACTTAACGAAAAAACAGATGGCCGTTTAGTCAAAGTACCGGTCAATGCAAAATAGATAACCACATGGGCGATTGATGTACTTATTGACAGTTAAGAATGAACAGTGCATGTGTGCGCCAACCACAGAACAATTTACGTAATTTACTCAAAATCTAAATCATATCTCTTAATATCAAACATCTTTATTATGCTTAAACCTAGGGGTGTTAATCGGGTAGCGTTAGTCAGGTTCAGGTCAATTCGGGTCGGGTCAAAGTTGGGTCACGACTAAAAATAACATACCCAAATCCGACCCTATTTGAATTCAGGTTACTCGGGTTCGGGTCAATTTGGGTCGGGTCTATTCGTGTTCGAGTCAACCCGAATATGAGTAATTTATAAAAATTAAATTAAAATAAAGAAAGCTTAATCGACTCAATCGGGTCGACCCGAACTTGAGTTAGCAAAAAAAATTTAACCCGATACCCGACCCTATTTAGTACTCGCCTTACTCGGGTTGACCTAAATAACCCGAATACAATTATTTATCTAAATAGACGCGGGTTGGTTTTTTTGACACCCTTACTTAAAACCATCATTTTGCTCAAAATCCTTGACTCAAACTGCACTTAACCTTTGTGACATGATGAGAATCGATTAAATATAACTTTAAAAACCAATAACAAGTTTTGTATCCTACATCAGAGAAACGTTAAATGTAGATCCAACTTTTTCTAAATATCCAATGAACCACTGGCCATGTATTTTTCATCAGAAAATAAATAAATAAACTTTTATCAAATTTTTAAAAATTAAATATCTCGCAAACTGTTAATCGTTACGCAAAACGAATCATACCATCGCAACGAGAATTAAATCGTATTTCAATAAATGAGCACTTTTATATATTTTCGACGAACCTTTTTTTTTCAGTTACGTCTAGAAAAATCACATGTGATTTGTGAAAAACGCAACAATACAAAAGAAATCAAAGACAACAACAAGACAAAAACCTACCAGACCTACAAATCCAGCATGACAAGGAGCACTGACAAGGGCGCAAGACTGACCAAAACTAAAACACAAAAAAGAAAGTGAACAAAAAAAATACAAACTTTCTACATAAAGAGAAAAGAACACCAAAACATGATTGCAGAACACTACCTTTGTACACTTTGACCCATCAAATAACGTGCGTTTGTTTTGTTAATTGGTTTTGATTATGATTAAAATTTGGGTTACGTTTAAAGGAAAATATGAAAAAGAAAATGAATCATTATATTAAAAGTTGTTTAGACTGGGTTAAAATATGGACGGTAAACGTACAAATGTTGTCTCTATGTTAATCGGCAATATTGCCACCTCATTTGCCCCTATGAGATTAGAGAAAAGGTATCTGGGTAGTCCTGAAATGAAGAAATCAGAATCATTCGGAGGGTTTCACGTTTCAAATGCGCATCAATCACCATGACGGCAATGATGGGTTAATTTCGGCGACCTTCTGGCTATTCCATTCAAGGCCATAATGTTGACCAAGCTTGTCGACTCTGGCTGAAAATATAATAATATTTTTGTAGAATCATATTCACTCGAAGAAGGTGACTGGCAGAAGTGAACAACTTATCATTATATTATTTGTGTTCCCGCTATGCCATCCCCTTCTTGGAATGAATGATTTAACAATATCGTGATTCACGGTTTGTATTTCCATGATTCGTTAAGCATTACTCCCTCGTAAGTTTAGATCGAAAAATTAATTGCAAGTCTTTCAAAATTCTACGTATCTTGTTAATTCAAATCTATCACAAATTAAAAGAAAATGTCCTTAAGCCTATAGAAAATGAGAACCCTATATTCAACACAATTTTGTTAGCTAAATTGTTGTTGATATGTATCTTTTGGTCCTGCCTCTAGTAAAAATTCCATGCGTCTGGAGTAGGGCGAGGGTCGTTGTACATGCACTTTATGCAGAATCTCACCCAACTTGAGATTATTTTCTACATGTGCACCGACCCAACTGCAGTTTACTTTTTTCCCAATCACTCATTTAACCATGGCTTCTATCGCGTCACATACCACCCAACTTTCCCTTGAGCAGATCACCTTTAAGTTTCATGTTGATTTGGGTCAAATTTATAGACACTATAAGGTAACTTCCTTGCAGATGTAACATGCTCTGCTGGTTTTCAAAACTTTGATTCTGGACAAAAAAATTCGATACATTTAAGACCCGTTGTTCTAATTTTTTTTTTTTATGATAACTCATACAAAATGTTGATGTGAAATTTTAATTGTTCAGAAGTTTTAACAAGTTTTATTTGATCAAAATTTTGACGAAACACATTAGCCGGATCTTAACCCCGGTTTGAATACCAACGATAACACCTCCTGAACTGAACATTGACAGATTTTCTGAAAAAGTTTAAGAAAAGACGGTAAGATACAAACATTAACTCAGTCCGACTAGTTTACCAATTTAATTCACAAAAACAAGATATTCAGGTTATCATACTAGTATATAATATGCGGAAAACAGAGCTAAGGAAGATACTCTTCAGATATATAAACATCAGCCTCGCATGGCATTAATATCAAAACAGCTAGCTTGTGGTGACCAATCCGACAAAGCCTCACCTGTAAAGTGAAGGAACATTTTCATATACTAGCATTTTCCCCTTTGGTCTCTTAAACCAACTTTACCCAAAATAACGACTACAAACTAAGGACCACAACCTCCTTAACAGCTGGAATTTTACCGATCCTCTTCAACACCTTTACATAATAACACCCATTATTTACAGCAAACGCCAATAGAAACTCCTTAACAGCAGTCCTGCTGACACTTGTAAAACACACATACACATCCTCATAATCCAATATACTTCTAATACTCCCAATAATACCAGGTTGATCAACATGTCTACAAAGGATAATATGACTAATATATCCTATTAAACTTACAACCACTTCAAAGGCACCTACTTTTGTCAAATGTGGGACCCCATCTTTCACTTTCCCCTCAACTAGAATATCCCGAGACTCGGAGATGGCACTCAGGAAACGGGATTCCACATCAGCAATTTGGACTTGAATCATATCAAGTGGCTTTTCATATGGCCCGTCTAAAATGACCCGTTCTTCACTTATACGGATACCTTTGGCAACCATAGTGCGGAGTAATCGGGTGTCTAGATCAGCAGGTGCTCTGCCAATGGCATATGTCACTTTTGCTGATTTCATACCACTTTCGCCTGCTAGTAATTGACCAGCTAATTTACCAAGTTTTTCAGCAAGTGTAAGATAGGGTTTCGGCTTTGTAAGTACCTACAGCCGCAAAGGTTAGAACATCAAATTGAATAGAGTTGCTGTTTTGACAGCTACGGAAGGAGTTAAAGTGGACAGTTTTGATGATATAAATTACAGAAATCGTCGGTGGGGTTTGATGAAAATTACGGAGATCATTACTCGTCGACATCATTTGCATTAATGGTCCCCGTATTTGGACGCATGAGGGACCAAAATAGTGTTGATGATAGACGCGATATCCATGCATTTCAACAAAGCACTGGCATGATTTCTGTAATTTACCCTTTCACGATTAAAACATCATCATACTATTGTATGGTATTTAAGACATTTAGCACATGAGACAAATTAAAGAAGCATTATTTTTTTTCTAATAACTTGATTATGGTAGATTATCGTTCATAATATCTATCAGTGCAGCTAATAGTTTTCTACTCTTCTTCAATAGATGGTCTTATGAAAGTGATGCTCACTTCTTTATCAGGGCTTCTGTTGTTATTAGATGGAGTGTACCAGTAAATCTGTCAATATTCATCTACCCCAAACCATACATACTAAAATGTGACAAAGTAGACAAAAGACAAGCACAAAGAAAACTGTAACTGTATTTTGGATAACTTAAGTCGAAGAAACAACGTACACAAAAGGCATGATAGAATCAACAAAGACGACTGGTATAGAGTTCCCTATTCAGTTATTCAAGTTTCTCACTTCAGTTCAAGTGCCAAATTCAAAATATTTAAAGCTGGCAGTTAATGTTTTTGTTACCAGAACGTCTGTCAGTGAAACATATTATCTATATTATAAGCATAATAGATGCAGATATTTACGAACCTGGCTTGCGATGGTACTAGCCTTGAAATTTGGACGTGTCGCATAAAAATCAGTAAGATTACCATGCATTCGACCCCAAGTATACCTTAGTGAATGTATATTGAACACAAAACCAGTAACTGCTTGCTTGCTAAAGGGACAATCCATCATTCTGAGCTTTCTTAATTTTGGGCACCCCTTTGATAACTCCAAAAGGCCTTCATCAGATTCCCCTATACGACTAAGAGATAAAAATCTCAAATTAACACCATACTTGCCAATAAACCCCAAACCAACGTCTGTCAAATATGCGGTTGCATAAAAGTGGATACCTAGTTTCTCAAGTTTGGTGCAACCAACTAACATAGCTTGGGTACCATTGTCTAGCAGTAAATCTCTTCTAGTATTATCTTCTATTTCACCCACTTTGATATCAAAATCACGCAGATTCTTCAAATTAGATCCTATACACTCCAAAGCTTCATTTGATATATCTGTTAGTTGGACATGTAGATATTCCGTATTAGGACAACCTTGTGCCACAGCAATCAATCCCACGAGAGTCCCTGAGTTGAAAGTCAGTTTCCGCAATTTCTTGAGAAAATGACTAACAAGTTGCAATCCCTTGTGGAAAGGATCATGAACGTGCTTGGCATAGAGAACTTCCAAGTTGGGACACCTCTGAAGAAAGGAACATAGTAAAGGATCTTCAACATATAACCTGTTGACCTCCAATTCCATAAGTTGATTCAATAGAGGGAGTACAAACGGAACAGAAGTTTTGGACAACTCACGTATGCCCAAACAACGAATAGTCGGGAGGAACTTAAAACTAGAGTCAAAAATAGGTAGGAAAAGATGTTTTAGATTAACGGCGTTGTTAAGGGTATCCCATGTGTCATGTATATAGACTCCCTTAATTTTCAAAGATATGAAAGATTTGCTACAACTTTTTAAAAGAGGTGCAATATCTTCATAATAAGATTCTTGTCCATATAACGTAAGAGAGAGCGTTTCAATTCCTGTGTTACGTAAAGCTAGTTCATGTAACCATTCCCAATGTATATAATCATATACAAGAAAGCGTAAACACAATGTTGTCAACTTGTCACAATACATAGAAATATACATTAGTCCCTTGTCACAAATCCCTCTACACTTATAAATCTTCAAACTCCTTAAATCCTTACCTCGGGTTTTTGCAAGGAGCCTGATATCATAATCACAAATAAACAAATGACGAATATGAAGTGCTTTCAAGCACTTAAAAGTAGCAGCTATTTCTCGAATCCACTGGGTGACATCAGTACGGTGATCATCTTCAAACTTATATTCCGGAAATCCTTTTAGTGTTAGGGACTCGATAAATGGAAAGCGTTGATTCAAACGAAACGGAGAGGGAGCATAATGCAAGTGAACAGTTACATGCTTACGTGTGATGCAATCGAGTTCATAAAATTTACGGGAAACTAAACAGATAGAGTTACGGTCGTTACCATCGTGTATGTATGGTATAAGACAGTCTAACACGGTCTCCATTGATTTAAAGCGATTCAAATTAGGGTTTCAATTTACGATCAATGGAAGAGATTTATAATGTGCGAATTGTTGAGTAGATTTCAATTCATATATTTATAGATTACGGGTAGGGATGTTAAATGGGTAAACCTAACAAGATCCATCAGAATTCCATAAAGCCTTATAATGTTAGTTTGGTTCGGGCCCAACTTAGGATCTGTTTCTTTGTTTTGTTTTGCTTATAATTTTTTGGATTTGGTTTTTAATTGTTTTGTTGATTTCTTGGGATTTGATTTTTGGTTGTGAGTGTTTGGTTGGTGTGCATCAATTAAGTAGTCATGAATTAGTAATTAGAGTGATTATTAGAAGAAATAACAATGTTTATCAATTTTGTAACAAAAAAATATTGTTCATCAATAAAATGTATTGTTCATCAATAAAAATAGTTGTTCATTTGGTCACCATTAAAATTATTGTTCATCAATAAAAAATTTGTTCATCAGTTGTCTAAGAGAAATCGGAATGTTCATTTGTTAAAGTCACAATGTTCATCGGTTCATCAATTAGTTTTCTTTAATGTTACATTATAATGTTCATCAGTTTTTTTTTTTTTATGTTACATTATAATGATAATTAGTTACATCATTTGTTCATCGGTTTTTTTAAACAAATAGTGTTGTTCATCAGTTTTCCGAATAAAAAAATCACGTTGTTAATCAGTTAGGTCACAATGAGTCATGTTCATCAGTTAGTCTTTTTATATGCATCAAGCGTGCATTTTTATTATATATTTTTTTTTAATTAAGAAAAGGCATCAATATATTGAGAAAAACAACAAAACAAATACAAAAGAAAACTAACACAAGAACAAGACACAAACCTACAAATCCACCATGAGAACAAGACACAAACCAAAACATGATTGTAGAACACTACCTTTTAACACTTTCTACACTTTGACCAATGAAATGACGTGTGTTTTTTTGGTTAATTGACTTTGATTATGATTAAAATTTAGGTTACGTTTAAAGGTAAAATATGAAAAAGAAAATGAATCATTTATTAAAAGTTGTTTGACTGGGTTAAAATATGGACTAAAAATATATGTTGTCAAGTCTAAAATTTAAAGAATAGAAAAGGATGAGATGGGAAGGGCAAACAAGAGGATGGGATGGGAAGGGTGTGGTTATTTATTTTTGTGTTCTTGAGTTTTTTTTTAAGATAGCAAAGAAAGGAAAGGAAACTACACAAATTACCAATATACCCTCGTATTACCAATAGTACTTTAAAAAGTATCATTTTGTTAAAAAGTTACCTGTAGTTGCAATCAAATCTAAAGAGTATCCTTTTGTTACTGTTAACGGTAATAATTTAAGAATAATGAATAATAATCCGGATACACGAATTACTTGTTAGAATTTTTTTGTGACTTCTGCAAGTGTAAATGGAATGAACTTATGAACATTATGTGAATTGTGGGTACGAATTTGATAAGTCGCGTTGATGGACCTAACTTGGTAACCAGCTTCAAAAAACTCAAGTTTTTACCAATCAATGGGTGTTAAATGTAAGGGTTGTATCAAAAGAGGTGTTTTAACAAGCGTCTAATGCAAAATCAAGTTCCATTTTCAGTAACCCAAGCTTTATGCGTTCACGTGTACGTCAAGTGTCGAAATATATTTATGAGTAGGAAAATATAGACTACTAATTACTTCCTATATCTTATTTGCTACCAATCCATAACCTCAGCGCCTGCTAGAATCACTTTCTAGCTAGTGGCTACTGTTACGCTTCTGATGCTAACATCTAATACATTAAAATGCAAATCAACCTGTCGTTTTTTAATTTTAATGGGAGAACTAGGTCAAAAATATAAAGAGCATGCATGAATACGGAGGTTAATATTGTAATTTAACTAAAGCCTGTAATGTTGAAAATCCGTTCCCTTCCTAATCCGCCCAAAATTGGACGGAACCAAATATCACTCAAAAGCCCATCCCTTCCCTCCCTCCCACCTCCCTGTCCCCTACCTTTCCATCTTAAAAAAACTCAAGAACGCCCCTTTTTTTTGATTTCCCTTCCCCTCCCCTTCCATTACTTAAAAAGAAAAAAACTCGAGAACAGAGATTAATCACCCGAAATAAACTTTCTTTTCACAGGTACAAAGGGAGAAAGCAGAAGGCGAAGCCTTGGGGGCATTGCCCCTCCTGCAACAACTGTTATCAAAGAACGATAAGCTACAAAATTGTTTTATTTTGGGCAAATGATAAAAAAAAAGTATTATACTTGACACCATTTGCTTTTGTGGGTAGCGAAGAAATTTTTTTGCTTTTGTGGGTATTATACTTTCAAATTCATCCTCTTTAGGGTAATTTGCGAAATTTTTGGACATTTTTGCCCCTCTTAGCTAATAGAAATTTTTTTTTTCTTGAAGGGCAAAAATGTCATATAGTACCCTAAAGAGGATGAATTTGAAAGTATAGTACCACAAAAGCAAAAAAATTTGTTTGCTACCCACAAGAGCAAACGATGACAAGTATGATACTTTTTTTTTATCATTTGCCCTTTTATTTTCATTCTCGATATATATGGTATGGCATCGATTGTGGCATGCAGCATAGCCAGTATTCAATTTTTATGCTGTTTTAAAAACTGAACATTATTCATCTTCCATCATGCATTTGCGCTATAGGTTCGTTCATCAAACAATCTTTAACAGAAACAAATATACCTTGAGGAAAAAACATTGAAGACTTGAAGTATCTTGATGATTCAGGTAACATTTGTTCCTTTATTGAAGTTGTTGAATCTCAGAAAATGGTTTATGTTCTCATCTTATCGTTTTATGATGTGCGTTTTTAAAGTAATTGTTGGTACATCAAGAATTATTATTTGATATTGATTAGAGAAAAGGTAGTTGGGTAGTCATAAAATGGAAGAAATCAGAATCAAATGGTGTTTTGTAGTACAAGGGAACCATGCCGGCTATGATGGGTCAATTTCGAGGACCTTCAGGCCTTCTATTCAAGGCCATAATGTTGACTATTCGACTTTGTTCGAAACTATAATCATCTTTTTGCGAACAATTCACTCGCAGAAGGTGATTGCCAGAAGTGCACAACTTATCGTTATATTATTTGCAATGAAGTATAGAGAAAGAGTTTTTATACTTGTTTACTCCCCAATGCCATCCCCTTCGTGAAATGAATGGTTAACAATATCGTGATTCACGGATTGTAACTCTATGATTAGTTAAGCATTACTCCCTTGTGAGTTTATATCGAAAAATAATTGCAAGACTTTCAAACTTCTACGTATTTTGTTAGTTTAAATCTATCACAACTTAATCACCATAAAAGAAAATGTCCTTAAGCCTAGAAAATGAGAACCCTTTATTCAACACAAATTGGTTACCTAAATTGTTGTTGATATGTATCTTTTGGTCCTGCCTCAAGTAAAAATTCCAGGTGTTTGGAGTAGGGAAAGGGTCGTTGTACACTTTATGCAGAATCTCACCCAACTTGAGATTATTTTCTACGTTTGCACCGACCCAACTTTTTTTTTGCGCAAAGATAATTTTAATAGAACTAGCAAGAAGCTAACAAAAATTACATGGGTTTAGAAAGAGCAATACAAGGGTTACAAATCCATTCAATCCAGTTTGGTTTGATTTTCTTTTGCCTAAACGTGATCCAACTGTGCGACGAGAGCTTAATATTAGTTAAGATGAGCTGTTTGTTGGGCCGCTTAAAAACCATCGCTTTCATATACCAAAGAGTGGTTTGCACCACTACATCTTTAGGTTGCCAGGGACAGGAGCTGTATCTGAAAGAGTGATCGCATCTTGAAGAGTAGTGATTGAGATGCTATTAATTTGCCACCAGTCAATGATACTTTTCCAAATATCTTTTGCTACAACACATTCCACGAATAGATGCTCTTCTGTCTCAATGCTCATCACATATTGGGCAGCGAATGGAGTGTAGATCAATTCCTCTTAAGTCTAGGTTTGATCTTGTGGGAAGCCTTTTATGGGAAAAGTTGTTGATTTTCAATGGAAGAATTTTATTCCACGTACCTTGCAGCTAATGTATGCTCTCATGCCTTTAACTGTGAAAGCCCGTGTATCATCTGTCAAACATTCCCAAGTATCAGCGAAGTTGGGCCATCTGAAGCTCTTGAAATTCAGCAGAAGATCTTATTGGCCTGGTCCATGACCAATTGAAAACTATTGTTGTCAGGACCAGTATTTTGTTGAGGAGCAGCAACAGTAGCTATAGGAACAGAAATAGGATGATGAAATAAAGGTGCTCTTTCACTTACGAGACATGATGGATTGGCTTCTAGACGAAAGAGTCTTGGGAAAGTTTCTTTTAGAGAAGAGCCTCCTCGTTATCAAGCCAAAAGCAAGTATTACGTCCATTTCCTATTTTTTTCTTGAAGATTGAGGGGAGGTGAATACCGATTTTCATGAGCTCATCTTTGAGCTTGACAATTCGGTACCATGGACCTGATTTAGACTTGATGATAGATATGTCATTGAGGCCACCATCTCTACCATGTATGGATCGAATTACTTGACTCCAAAGTGCATGATCTTCATTGTGAAATCTCCACCACCACTTGCAAAGCATTGCTTGGTTACTCGAATGTAAATCACCAATGCCCAACTGCAGTTTACTTTTCTCCCAATCACTCAATAAACCTTTAGCAACCAGCTTTGACATTTACAATCATCAATGTATTGAAATATCCATGGCTTCTATCGCATCACATACTCACCCAACTTTCCCTAGAGCAAAATGACCTTTAAGTTTCATGTTGATTTGCGAAATATCCATACGTTTAAGACCCGTTATTCTAATTTTTGTTATAATTCTCATACATTTATAAATCTTCACAACTCAGCATTTGTCCAATTCATACAAAATGTTGATGCGAAATTTTAATTGTTCAGATGTTTTAACAAGTTTTAATTGATAGAAATGTTGACGAAACTCATTAGCCGGATCTTAACACCGGTCCAGGACTGAGAATTGACTGATTTTCTGAATATGTTTAAGAGACGGTGAGATAATACATCAACTAGTTAACTATCCTAATGTACAAAAAATATATAATATGCGGAAAAATAGAGCTAAGGAAGATAATCTCCAGGTATATAAATATCAGCCTGGCATTGACATCATAACAGCTAGCTTGCGGTGACCAATCCGACAAAGCCTCACCAATAAAGTGAAGGAACATTATCACATTGTGCCCATATTTTAAACGAGAAAATAAACTAAATAATCACATTACCATTTTCCCGTTTGGTCACTTAAACAAACCTCTTTACACAAAATCATGACTACAAACTAAGGAACACAACCTCCTTAACAGCCGGAATTTTACTGATCCTCTTCAACGCCATTTCAGTAGGTTCCCGATCAACAACAATCACCATAACAGCTTGTTGTGCAATAGGAGTCCTGCCGACACTCGTAAAACGCACATACACTTTATCCTCATCATCCAATATACTTCTAATACTCCGAATAGTAGGTGCAGGTTGATCAATGTGTCCACAAAGGATAATATGACTATATCCTATTAAACTCACAACCACTTCAAAGGCACCTAATTTTGTCAAATGTGGGACCCTATCTATCAGTTTCCCCGCAACTCTAATATCCCGAGACTCGGAGATTGCACTTGCGAAACAGGATTCCACATCAGGAATTTGGATTTGAATGATGTTGAGGGGCTGTTTTGATAACCCGTGTAAAATGACCCGTTCTTCACTTATACGGATACCTTTGGCAACCATAGTGCGGAGTAATCGGGCGTCGAGATTATCTGGTGCTCCACCAATGGCATGTGTCACTTTTGCTGATTTCATACCATTTCCGCTTGCTAGTAATTGACCAGCTAATTTACCAAGTCTTTCAGCAAGTGTAAGATAGGGTTTCGGCTTTGTAAGTACCTGCAGCAGCAAAGGTCATAACATCAAAATATGTAACGTCCCTTTAATGTTTTTTGACAGTTTTGAGGATATAAATTACAGAAATTGCATGTCATTCTGGTTTGATGAGAATTAGTTTTTTTTTTCTAATAACTTGATTATAGCAGATTACAGTATCTTTCAAAATATCTAGCAATGCTAGTCTTCTACTCTTCTACTCTGTAAGTACCTATTCAAATTTTCGAGTTCCTCACATCGGTTCAAGCGCCAAATTCAAAATATCAAAAGTTAGCAGTTAATGTTCTAATTTTGTTACTATAAGCATGCATAACAGACGCAGTTATTTACAAACCTGGGCCGCGATAGTACTAGCCTTGAAATTTGGACGTGTTGCAGAAAAATCAGTATAATTACCACGTATTCGTATTCGACCCCAAGTATACCTTAGTGAATGTATATTGAACACAAAACCAGTAACTGCTTGCTTGCTAAAGGGACAATCCATCATTCTGAGCTTTCTTAATTTTGGGCACCCCTTTGATAACTCCAAAAGGCCTTCATCAGATTCCCCTATACGACTAAGAGATAAAAATCTCAAATTAAAACAATACTTGCCAATAAACCTCAAACCCACATCCGTCAAATATGCGGTGGCATAAAGGTGGATACCTAGCTTCTCGAGTTTGGTGCAACCAGCTAACATAGCTCCGGTCCCATTGTTTAGCAGTAAATCTCTTCTAGTATTGTTTTCTATTTCACCCACTACCATATCAAAATCACGCAGATTTTTCAAATTAGCTCCTATACACTCCAAAGCTTTATTTGAAATATCTGTTAGTTTGACATGTAGATATTCCAAATTAGGACAACCTCGCGCCACAGCAATCAATCCCATGTGAGTTCCTTTGTTCAAAATCAGTTTCCGCAATTTCCTTAAAAAATGACTAACAAGTTGCAATCCGTTGTGGAAAGGATCATGAACATGCTTGGCACAGAGAACTTCCAAGTTGGGACACCTCTGAAGAAAGGAACATGGGCAAGGATCATTAAAAGATAACCACTTGAGCTCTAATTCCCTTAGTTGATTCGATAGAGGGAGTACAAGCGGAACATAAGTTTGGGACAACTCACGTAGGCCCAAACAAAGAATAGTCAGGGGCAACTTAAAACTACCATAGTCTACATTCGAGTCAAAATAGTTAGGGAGGAATAGATGTTTTAAATTAAGAGCGTAGCTAAAGGTATCCCTTGGGTCATCTACATAGTCTCCCTTAATTCTCAAAGATACTAAAGATTTGCTACACCTTTTTAAAAGAGGAGCAATGTCTTCATAAAACGAATCTAGACGTTCATCATACATCTTAAAAGAGAACGTTTCAATTCCTGTGTTACGCAAAGCTAGTTCATGTAACCACTTTCCACCATCATAACGATATAAATATAAGCTTAAACACAAAGTTGTTAACTTATCACAATACATAGAAATATACATTAGTCCATTCTCAGAAATCTCTGTACACTTATAAATCTTCAAACTCCTTAAATCATTACCTCGGGTTTTTGCAAGGAGCTCGATATCAGAATCATAAAAAAACAAACGACGAATATGAATTGCTTTCAAGCACTTAAATGAAACAGCTATTTCTCGAATCCACGGGGTGACATCAGCACGATCATTATATTCAAACTTATATTCCGGAAATCCTTTTAGTGTTAGGGACTCGATAAATGGAAAGCGTTGATTCAAACGAAACGGAGAGGGAGCGTAATGCAAGTGAACAGTTACATGCTTACGTGTGATGCAATCGAGTTCATAAAATTTACGGGAAACTAAAGAGATAGAGTTACGGTCGTTACCATCGTGTATGTACGGTATAACACAGTCTAACACAGTTTCCATTGATTTAAAGCAATTCAAATTAGGGTTTCACTTTACGATCAATGGAAGAGATATATGATGTGCAAATGGTTGAGTATATTTCATATATTTATAGATTATGGGTAGGGGGTGTTAAGTGGGTAAACCTAATTTGATAAAGCCTTATAATGTTAGTTTAATTCGGGCCCAACATAGAATGCATTTGTTTTGTTACGGTTTGGATTAAGATTTTAGGATTTGATGTATAAAAGAATATTTAACTTCTTTTATATACCAAAAGTTTTCTTACATATAAAAAAAAAAAAAAAAAAAAAAAACAATTTTAGTCACTTAATTTTTTATTAGATAACAAACACACTTTCAATTTTTTTTTTCCAAAAATTAATTCTCCTAACCTGTTAATCATTGAGCGAAAAAAATTACACTATCACGACGAGCATTTAAATATTTTTCTATAAAAGGACACCTTAATATACTTTAAATATTTTTCTATTGTAAATGAATGTCACAACAACGTTATTAATTAGTGTTCGTAAACTCATAGAAAGACAACTTACTTGCATGAGTCAATCAAATTAGTAGCATGCTTCGTGTGACAAATGATTTCCGTTGACGGTCCTACAAATTTAACAACTTTGAATCCATTTGAGCCGGTTAAATATTCAGAAGTTACAAATTTAACAAAACAAATATTCATATATCTAAACATGTTTATAGTTAATGGCAATTCATGTACTTGTAAATGTGTGAAAAGAAAAATAGCATATGACAAGAAGTAAGTATAAGAAATTAATAAGTCTTAAATACCTTTCACTACTAGAAAAAGGGGCAACACCTACAAATTTTTCCTAAGGAAATTTACCTACAAAATTCCGAAAAATTTCCTACGGATTAAGAGAGCCATTATTAGTGACTATTTTCCTAGTAATTTCCTAGCGATTACTGACGGATATGAAAATCTCACAAATCCGTCGGAAATAGTGACAGTTTTCCTAGGGATTTCCGACGTATACTATGGCGTCGGAAATCCTTAGGAATTTTTCAACTATTTCCTAGGGATCTCCTAGTGATTGACTAAAAATCGTTAAAAATAGTAATAATATATGCCGCTCTTATTATACATACATACGTGTCTATGATGTCAAAAAAGTATGAGTCAGGGTACAAACATAAAACGAGTATAAATGTGTTTACGATTATGTATAACCCTATTTCCGTGTGCATATACATGGGTTATTATAAGTACGACAATGTATGACTGTTTGTTTATAGGTAGTTTGTATGTATGTATGAATGATAGGATGTAGGTAGCGCTGAGCAATCCCGACCGACAACCAACGACCGACCGACGCCCGAATCCGACCGACAACGACCGACACAAACCGACCTTAACTCGGGTCGGGACTCGGGATGGGTTTTCAACCTTGTGTTTGTAAGCTAAACTATATGGATAAACATGTGTAATGTATGTGTTCATATATGTAGACAAACATTTAGATAACTAATTCATGTAAATATGAATGTACAGGACTATATAACACGAGTCAGACTTTTGCATAATGTTTTCTAAACGTTTGACAAAAAAAGACTAGGAAATCCATAGGCGATGGTTGCAATTTCCTAGGGATTTCCGACGGATTTTATTAGTTTTTTAAATATTAATATTATCCGTCGGGAATCCCTAGAAAGTTAGGGTTCGGTTTAAGCATTGAATATTTTAGCATTCCTTATTTATTAAAAACAAAAATTTATATATTTCTTGTGTAATACATATTTGTGATTTTTTATAATAGTTATAAAATTGTTTTTTCAACCCCCTCCAAAAACTAAAATTTCCTCTCCACTTTTTTCACAAGTCCCGCCCATATTTGCGCCCAAAATTTCACCCAAAGTGAAATTGTCCCTCCATCTATCATTATCTACAACTCATATCTCAAAATCCCACTCCCCAAAAATGACATTGCACCTCTCTTTTAATTTCTTAATCTCATCTCACATCTTCCCTCGTCTCTGGTCACCATCCCCAGTCCACAAACAAGGTACTATAATCTATTATATCTTCAATTTGGTCATCAACTTGAAGTGGTTTATATGTAATTATATGATAGTGACTGGTTTATTAAAGTTTAATTGGTGCTAAAATTAATTTTTTGTTCAATTTTAATTCTTTATTGTTGTGCGTATGTTTAAGTTAATAGTGGTATGTTTAAGGGTTCTTATCTAAAATAATATTTTTTGGAATGTCTTTTAGATGTTGAAATTGGTGGATAGAAGAAGTAGGCGGAGTTTGATGGTAGCTATGTAACAATTGTTTAAGGGTTCTTATCTAAAATAATATTTCATGAAACAATAGATGTTTACTTCATAAATTATTGGTTGTATATTTTGATTTCTATGTTTATCTATATAATGTTTTTGCAAGTTTGATGGTAGCTATGAAACAATTGTATTTAAATTAATGATTGTTCATGTTTTTGTTTCAACATCACTCGTATGCATATTTAGGTTGGAATCAATAAAATTGATTATTTTGACTATTTTAAAATATGTATTCTGCACTTTTCCATATGTATGATTTATTAATTTGTTCATAACAAGTATATTACCATGAGGGCAAAGAATGTGGCGGTAAACCATTTATTTGCTCTTACTACTCATTTTTAACTACTTGTTTATTTTATGTTATTTTATTTAAACTATACTTCTGTTTATAGGAAATGTATTCAGATGTGATGGAGGAAAAGTATGGGGCAGACAACGCAAGTCATCATCGTGTTGGTGATAGGGAGATATGGGAGCGGGCTTGTGGTTGACAAATCGAAAGGATGTATAGATGACTAGTATGCATTCCTTATTATTTCGATGACTAGTATGCATTCCTCATTATTCTCTATTTGGCCTTGATAGGTACACGTAGCAAGACAAGTATCGTTCGAGTATGGCATCTTAATATGAGGTATGTGGTTTCTTCTCATTTAAAATATATCATATTTTGTTAAAATGGATAATATTAGGTTTTAGGGGGTCATATTCGGCTGTAATAAGTCATATTTGGCTGTAATAGGATATAAAAGATTCAAATGGGTTGCAATGGGTATTAATGGGTCATATTTGGCTGTTATGGGTCATAACAGCTCCTAAGTAATTGTGATGAGTTGCAATGGTTGTAATGGGTCATATTAGGCTATAATGGGTAATGGGTTGCTATGGTTGTAATGGGTCATATTAGGCTATAATGGGTAATCTGTGATAAAATGGGTAATGGGTCATATTTGGTTGTAATGGGTCATATTGGCTTGGTTAGAAAGGTGACAAAATCGATAATCTGTGAGGTTTTATATTGGCTGACAGGCTGTTTGGTTGATTGGTTATTTGATGAGTTAATGGGTCATATGTTGCTAATCTGCTAGTGTTTGGCTTTTCGGCTGTTGGTTGATATTTTTGGTTGTTCATTTTTATTTCTAGGCTGAATAATAGTTAAGAACAACTACAAGAGCAAGCAAGGGAGCTGCGACTTGGAACCAATCTGCTCAAAGTAGTTGGACAAATAGTTTTTACCTTCGAAGAGGTATGTTTTATCCGCTCCTAAATTATATCATATTTTGTTAAAGTGTTTAGAGTTGGGTTATGATGGTTCATCTACCGCTCTTATTAGCGATAATAGATTCTGATAGGTTGCAATGGGTTAATGGGTTAATATGAGTTATAACGAGTTTATGGGTTGGATTAGGTGTTGGAACAGGAATGTCAAAAAAGAATGGTACAATTGTATAATAAACAACATAATCATCGATATATAGGAATACCTTTGTACATGTATATGTTCAATAAATATATCACATAAAAGCTTATGAAATTGGTCTTTTAAGTTATCTACAAATAATAGAGGAACTCTCAATAGAAAAAGAAATAAATGAACATTTGAGAGTTGTTGCTTTTTGGTTGTGATTGCAGCAAGTTGGCTGCATGTTATTGCAACCAAGATATATCCAATTTTAACATGTTATTATATTTGCAGGTTGAGAGTTTGAAAACAGAACTGGAAGACCAAGCAAAGGAAGCTAAGGAACAGAACTAGCTGCCAAGAAGCGACAAGAGGCTGCTAAGGAGCGAGAAAGGGAAGCGGAGGAACGAGTTAAAGAGCAAGTACAAGAGATCGCTAAAATGCAGGAAACACTAAAACCACCACCTTCTCCACCTCCGAGATAGTTATATTAGCTACCGGATATCAACAAAGTTAGCTTTTGTTTATGGAAAATTCAAACTTGGATATTTAGATACCAACTGAATTCAACAAAGCTAGCTTTTTTGGATATAATTGTATAAGCTTGGAAGCTAGCGAACTTTGAGTATGGTACTTAGTTTTATGATACGAAAGTTATTGGTGGTTTCTAAAAATTGCTGAATAATTTTTCCGATATTTTATTATATGCATTATATTATTTTGTAGGATATCACTAGGAAATGAAAGTCAAATTACATAGGAAATCCTTTGTAAACCAAACCTAAACTTTGTGGGAAATTGGTAGGAAAGCAATCACTTCGTTTGGGTCTTCACTGAGGGATTTCCTAGGGATCGTATTCCGTCGGAAACTTGTAAAATCCGTCGGAAAGCTTTGTCATTGAGGGTTTCCGAGCATGGTTTTCCTTAGGGATTTTTTTCGTCAGAAATTCATCACTGAAGGCCTTTTGTGATGGATTTCCTAGAGATTTTGCCGTAGGTAAAGGCCTTTTTTCCATTAGTAATTATTTATGACTTGAAATTAAATAAACTTTGATCAATTAAAGCTTTGGGAAACATTTAATGAAGGCTTGAAGTAAAAGAGGTATAAAAGTTTGAAGAAAAGAGGTATAAGAGTTTGAAGAAATGATAGTAATAAATATGCACAATTTTGAAAAAAAGAGGCAAAAATACCAATAAATGTCTTTGCCAATTCTTTGTCAACCGTTGGTGTGGTTGATTTGGTTAGTGTTAGTTGGGCAGAGGATAAAAGCCCGGATTTGTAGAGGAAAACATGGCATTAAGGATTTAGAACATAGAGCCCGGTTTTGTGTAAGAGAACATGGCTCTATAAGAGGAATAGAAGCCGGTTTCTTAGAAGAAAACTGGGCTCTATCGGTTTTTAACATAAAGCCTGGATTTTTACGAGAAAACATGGCTCTATTCCCTTTTTTTTAGACATAATCCATATAGAGCCCATTTTTCACTAAAAGGGGGCTCTATTCTCAAATCTCTAGTAATGTTCGTTGTTGAATCTTGTATGAGAATCACATCTGATTAAACACTAATATGAATATTTGAATATTCAAACATGTAATAAAATGAACATAGCTTTTTCTATAATATTTTAAAAGTTTCACCGTTTTTTTCTTGAAATCTAGACATTCATATTAGATATTTCTAATGAAGCTTTGGAGTGTATAGGATCTAACTTGAAGAATATGTGTGATTTTAATTTAGGAATGTGTAGCGATGAATATAATACAGGAGCAGATTTACCGCTAGACAATGACATCCGAGCGGTGTTGACCGGTTGCACCAAACTTGAGAGGCTAGGTATCCACCTCTATACTACCACATATTTGAGATTTCTATCTCTTACTCGTATAGGAGAATCTGATGAAGTCCTTTTGGAGTTATCAAAGGGGTGCCCAAAATTAATAAAGCTTAGAATGATGTATTGTACCTTTAGCGAGCTAGCAGTTACTGGTTTGCATTCAGTATACATTCACTAAGGTATACTTGGGGTCAAATGCATTATACTGGTACTGATTTTTCTGCAACACGTCCAAATTCCAAGGCTAGTACCATCACAGCCCAGGTTTGTAAATAACTGCATATGTTGTGCTTCTATTTAAGTTTTTCATAGTTTTAAATCGATGTACTTTGTTCGCTTAGTTTGGGATGTTCTGGTAACAAAATAAGAACATTAACTATCTGGTGCTTGAACTGAAGTGAGAAACTCTAAGGCTGCACACAGTGGTGACCTAGGTCGACCATGTCACATCAGCTTTCTCTCTCCGATAACCTAGTTACCACAGTGGTGACCTGGGATTTTTTTAATTCAAATATTTTTAAAAACAAAATTAAACTTCATTAATAAAAATACATAAACATTACAACAATAATTAAAAACTTAAACTAATAAAACGTAGACATTACAATACTTATTAGAAACTGAAACTAATAATCTAAGTTGTGTCGTTCTTTGATTGTTACCTTAAGTTGTTGAAGTTCTTGTAGTTGTCGTGCGGGCATAGTTGGGTCGAGGGATGTATTGTAGAAAATTATTTTTTGTGTCCGGTTTGATTGTGCTGCCAATGCAAGTTCTTTGATGTTGGATCTCAAGTTTCTCCCTTTTGAACTCATCGGCTCGCCTTGTCGTTGCCTCTGCAAGCTCCAACTCTTTTTGTTTCAACTTTAAGTATTCCTCTTCCATATTCTCATTTTTTTCCTTACTTGACGACCTGAACTTGAAAAAGTTCTTGGCTATCGTACTAATAACTGATTTAGGTGGCTCACTAGAGGAGGCTAGTACTTTCTTCTTGGCTGCGGCACGACCTTTTTTCGTGATTCTCGAGTCTCTTCCTTTTCAGAATCATCCACGTCTTGGGGATTAAAAGGACCTCTTGTTGACCCCGAGGTGGTTTCCGAAGTCTTGGATTTCTTCCGACTATTCGGGGTGAAAGAAGACATCTTAACAGTTTTCCAAGCAGAATGCTT
Source organism: Chrysanthemum makinoi (assembly GCA_910596185.1). Lineage (NCBI taxonomy): Eukaryota > Viridiplantae > Streptophyta > Magnoliopsida > Asterales > Asteraceae > Chrysanthemum > Chrysanthemum makinoi. The sequence continues at coordinate 26,462,404 of OU343221.1, forward strand.
CCTCAAAACTTTCCAACACTCCTTCAACGTAAACTCATGCTTGTGAATCACACCGTATTCTTTACAAGCTTTTTCATAGTCGTCTTCGTCATTCTCACCACTTCCGTGATTCTTCTTGATATTATCCATAATTGCACAAAAGAAACCAACCCTAGAACGAATCATACCCTTCTATTTGGTCGTGATGGATTCGTAGGTTCTTTTTGAACCCGTTTCTTGTTCAAATACATGTTCATAAAGTTCAAACAACGTTTGTAAGTTTACAAATGTTTGTGTTTTTGAAACGCTTAAAGTTCAAAAACAATTGTTTTCAAATAAATTGAGTTACTGTAGCTTATGTGAAGTTTCACAAGTTTACTTTGATTATCGATGTACATAAAACGTAGTTGTGCTAATTCTTGTAAGCATTGGCTCTTGGAATAAGTATGGGAATATATATACAATATATTCACATAAGAGTTGGCTCGAAGATTTTCTCAAGTATCGTTGAGAGATAAATAAACAAAAGTCATCAAGTATTTATTTATTTTAGTCGAGTTTCGAGAGTATAAATATGTATATAACTTATCTATTATTGAAGTCGTAAGTAAATAATATATTTGGACAAATAAATTATTTAAAGTTTACGAGGATGTGGTCGTCGAACAAAATATGTATTAACATATTTATTTAAATGAAAAGTGGTAAAAATATATAGATTTATGAAACTTATAAAAGTTTAGGGTGAAAAGAGTCAACGTATTCGACCTTGAGGGGTTGAAGTGTAAAAATGTATATAAGTTATCTATACTACTATATAAAGTGTTTAGGACATTCTAAATATAGAAGTCTTAAAATTTTTAAGACCAAAAACATTTCTAATCAAAGTAACCCACTCAACTTGTAATCAAAAGTACAATTAATATATCATTTGGTACAAAACAATAATGCATAAATCATCTAACTTGTAACATTCATGTATATTAATGTCCGAATTAATGAAATCATTAAAATACTCTCACTCAAAAGTACAATTAATATAGCACTTGGTACAAAACAATAATACATAAATCATCTAATTTTTCTTATTCATTAAAACACTCACTAATGAAGTTTACAAATCATTAATAATAATTAAAATACCCCATCACTCAAAAGTACAATTAATATATCAAATGATACAAAACAATAATGCATAAATCATTTTATCATTTATATCTTTCAAACACCCACTAAATAATGATATTATTAAAATACTCTTCACTCAAAAGTACATTTAATATCCCATGGCATAAAATAATAACGCATAAATCATCTTATCTTATATTTCTTCTTTAAAACATACACTAAATAAAATTTACAAATCATTAAGCAAATCATAGAAACCAATCTTTTATGTAGTCAGAATTTCTCAAACCACCTTTTTCGACCACGCAACGGACCACCATTTACCACCACAACTTAGCAATATAGACACCACTATATGGTGCTAAAACCGCTATTTGAAAACACTTTGTATGTTTAAACGTTATATAATATTACACGTGCTAACAAATAGCTATATCGTTGACCATCATTTCCGTATCGTCGTTGCATCGTGATGACATTTTTTAAAGCAACATTGTGCAGTAAAGTTGTTCCATTAAGTTATCGCCATGTGTTAAGTTAACATCATGAAAAACATATAATCGCGTAGACACCAATCTATAAAAGCATTTTATTATGTTACTAAATGCGTAAATAATAAAACAAACTAATTTCTAATTATTAACCTCTGTTGGGCATTCTTTTAGTAATGCATCGGAGAAACCTTGCTATCGCCAAAAAAGTATAATCACATGGGTACCCGCCGCCGCAACGCGCGGGTACCCGGCTAGTAAACTTATATAAGTTTTTAAGAAAGATGATAAGTTGTTCAAAGTCATGGGTTGAAAATGTAAAAGTTTATATAAGTTACAATTTATATAAGTTTTTTTAAAAAAAGTAGTAAGTCTATTGAATTGAAGGGGCTAAATCTGTCAAAAGGTGAAAATAGTAAAAATAACAAAAAAATAGACAAACTGCCATTGCCAAGACTCGAACATAATAAATTTTGTTAAAATTTTGTTAAAATTGTAAAAATAACACGTATATTAAAACGATTTCTTAACTGTTATAAATTTTGTTAAAATTCTTTCTGAGTGTATACGGAGCATGGTTCACATGAATGTGTTTTGTCGCAAGAAAGCCAAAAAGAAACATGCTATCCTTCAAAGATATTTAGACTTGTTATCACTAAGAAAAATTATTACTAATCTTTTACTTTTTTTTTTTGTTTTTTGTTTTTTTTTTTTGTTTTTTTTTTTTTTTTTTTGTATGTAGTGTGGCATGTCAAAAAAAATACATATGGAATTTTTCCAATCTTTGAACCAAAGCATGTTAAGTAATATGTGATACTAAGGGTGACATATTGAAACTTACAGAAATTTAAGAAATCAATGGGTTATGGAATGAGACCCTTACAGTGAGGTCAAGAATGTGTGTCGAGTTCGAAGACAAACCGAGAAGGGAACCGAGTTTTCACTTATGCGCCGAAGGTGAAGATGCGTGTAATGTAAGGTTGGTCAAGAACTATCACCCAACTCTCGCGACCTCTTTTACTTGTCCGAAACCCGACTCTAGTTTCCCTCGACCCAAACTTGTGATGATGGATTAGTGGTAGAAGCAAGAACAATATAACCCCAAATTGGAACTCCAAAATACCCAATATAATAATCAAAACTCTTATTAATCTTCCAAAGAAACCAAGATTTGATGAGATTTTGTTGATGTTTAAAAGTGAAATAAATCATGTAGTAGCCTAAAGAACTTATTATCTTTAATCTATTATCAAGATACATGGTAAAATTTAAGATGGAATTTGTGTTGTGGTGATGGTGGTTCGTTGGGTTCAAGAGTACAAGAAAGAAATAAGGGTCCGTTTGGTTTATAAGTGGGGTTGGATTTGGATTTAGTATGGGATTTGGATTTGAGGTAGGATTAGGAGAGAGAAATTATATTTATTTAAATATATTTTATAATAAAATAAAAATAAAAAATATTATTATGTAACTGACAAAATAAAAACGTGTGGACAGTATAAAAAAAAGGACCAAAGCATAGTAGAAATGTCAGAAAAATAAGCAATACCCACTCAAATCACACTACCTCATGTGGGGTTAACTGTTTTGGCTCCACACCCTTGTGTCAGAATAAAGAAGCAATACCAAACAATTAATTTGGGTGGCATTCAGCCCAAACCCCCTCAAAAGGGGGATACCAAACGGACCCTAAGTCTTGTTCTTGTGTTTGATGAAGTGAGAAAAAGAAAATAAGTATAAGTGTGGAATAAAATGATCAAGTTTGAAAATATCAAGACAAGATCCACATTTTGTGGAGAATATTATGGTGGTGGCGTGGGTTTTATTACAAGAAAAGAAGAGTTGGCAATTTAGTGAACCGTATATATACACATATTACTAAACTGAACATTTTTCTTAGAGTTTACGAGAATGACCGAAATATGTCACTTTCCATTACCCCACATACCACACTTTATAAACGAGATGTCACAATCATAACCTATACCAAACTAGTTGCAAACGTGTCACTTTCCATACTTGCATCAATAATTTTCTCAAATAGTTATATCCATTAGGATCGTAAAATAGCATGCTTGACTCTGGTGTAATTTTGATGCAAGTATGTAACCTTCTCTAACATCTTGTCAGAGTTTACTGTTCAGAAGGCTAATCTAGTCTTGTATCTTTGATGTTGGTTTCTTACCAAGTTCAGGGGTTGTTTTGTTAAGTTGTGAAAGTATATTTTGTATTGTGTTTCTTTGTTTTGTTTGTGCAAGTACTTGTTTTGATAATATTGAAAGATTGAGGTCTAAAAGAAGCTAAGCTGAAAGTCTCAAAGTGGAGCAGCTATATAAGCTTATTTATAGAATTAGGGGTCTTTAACTTTTGCTTCTCATATCTGTGTATCTCTCTCTCTACGTTGAGTATTCATTGTGTTTGTATCATCTATTCTTTCTCTTGTAACTGTTTTGAACTTAAAACAAGTTACTACATTTGAAGTAGTATTCTGATGTTGTGAATAAAAGAAAAGGGGAGGTTGGTTGTATGAAAACTAAACTGTTTTGATTGATCTTTGTATATATTTCCACATGGTATCAGAGCCAGGTTGGCTGTGATACAAAGATTAATCGTTTTCTTGAATTTTTTCAGAATTAGGGTTTCAAAAATTTTTGGGGATTTTTGAAATTAAGTTCAGATCTGTGTAGATCGTGTTGTTAATTGTGTTCTGAGTAGTTGAATTTTTCAATTTGGGATTCAATTGGTGGGATATCGAGATTTCAATTTTTAGGGTTTTCTGGAAATTGGGGGTTTTTTGGTTCTTGGTGATTCTTAGTGATTAACGAGTGTTAATCAATCGGTTCTTGGTTAGATCTTGTTGATCTATCTTCGTTTGGTGTTTGATTTCCAAATTGGGGTTTTCTGTATCAAACCCTAATTCAGGGGTTCTTGGTTTTTCGGGTTTTTTTTTTTATTTGATGATATTAGATATCTGTATTGATTTTTACATCAATAATTGATAACTAATTGACTTTTTTATATGTTTCAGGTTCTTGTGACATTCCGCTATGTTTGATTGGTTCTTGATCTTCTTGATCATATTTTGCTTGGAGTGCGTGCACTGTAACACCTCGCATCACTCTTTCTTTTAAGATTTTTTTTAGTGTGTAGTTTATCTGGGTGAAGAGTAGGTTAAGGGATTTTTTGTGATTGGAGTTGGTTTATTGGTGGTTATTTGTGTTTGTAGGCGATATAAGGTGTATCTGCTTATTTTCTTGTTCTGTTTTTAGTTTTGGTTTCTAGTTTGTTTCATCATCATGGTTAAAGCTGATGATGAAGCAGGGGGGTGAGGTGTTAATAAACTTGATCAATTTGACCCTATGTTCTTGCATAGTAGTGATACAAGTGGAATTCCATTAATAGGTTTTAAATTGGAAGGAACTGAAAACTACAAAGTTTGGTCTGCTGCTATAAAATTGGCTATTCACACTAAAAACAAACTTAGTTTTATAAATGGTAAAATTGTTAGGCCTGCTGAGGCAGGATTTATGCAAGAACAATGGGATAGATGTAACTCTGTGGTTTTATCTTGGATTCTTGGATGTGTGTCTCAAGATGTTTTTATGGGGCAAGTGTTCTCTTATAATGCTAAAACTGTGTGGGATGAATTAGAAGAGACATATAATAAAGAAGATGGTTCTATAATATTCAATATGTATTACAAAATACATTCATTCACACAAAGTGGCATACCATTATCTGAATATTATTTGAAGTTTAATGCGTTATGGAGGCAATATGAGTCTCTTGTGAATTTGCCTAACTATACTTGTGAAGGCTCTGATAAACTTAAGAAACATGATCACTTATTAAGGCGATGCAATTTCTAATGGAATTTGGATGAGGTTTATGCTCTATCGGAGTATTATTCTCACCTCTGATCCTATCCACGGCGTTAAGAGTGCCTTTGCTACTTTGTCTAAGGATGAGTCTCATAGGAGTACTCCATCTTCTTACGGTTCTAAAAATAATAATCGCTTTTGCATCCAAATCTAATCAAAAACAAATGAGTGGTCTATGAACAAAAAATAATAATAATAATCGGTTTAAAAGACTTAATAGACCTCACTTGGTGCACTCATTGCAATATGAATGGTCATATTGCGGATAGATGTTTTGAGTTAGTAGGTTATCCTATTGGTTTTAAAAGAAAACTAACTCTTCTCAGAATCTTGTTAGCTATAATCTTTGTTTAGGTCATAAAGTTGATCTCTTGGTTCATCTTATTCATTCACGATGATCGATTATAAAAGGCTGATGGCCTTGATCGATGATAAATCTGATCGATTGTATACCTGCAAATGTTGCAGGTATGGATTGTGTTGTTAGTTTTTGTTCTTCCACTTTCTTTAATCACAACACCAACATAAGCACATATAGTATGTACATTGGTTGGATTGTTGATTCAGGTGCAAGTCAACATATGACTTACACTGTTTTCAACATGTTCAATGTTGTTGAAATTTCTAAGCTTAACATGACTGTGGGTCATCCCAATGGGACTAAGGCCCTTGTTACTCATATGGGAAGTTTGAAATTAACAGATAAAATGATCATTCACAATGTCTTGGTAGTTCCTGGCTACCAAGTCAGTCTTCTTTCTGTTCACAAATTAAACAAAGATAATAAGTTTAGAGTAATATTTGATGAAGATATTTGTATTATACAGGATTCCATACAAAGGACCCAAATGGGGACTGGTAATCAAAAAAATGGACTGTATTTTCTTAATACAGGTAAAAAAATGGTTAATAATAACATTCAAATATGTAATTTGTCTAAGTACATATGGCATAACAGACTTGGTCATCCTGCTGACCAAGTTCTGCAAATCTTGAAAGACAAACTCGATTTTAAAATGGAATCTAATCATGATCCTTGTGATGTTTGCCATAAGGCTAAACAAACTAGAGACCCTTTTCCTTTGAGTGACCATCAAACCAATGAAATTGGACAGTTGGTTCATTTAGATGTTTGGGGTCCCTACAAGGTTCAAAGTAGAGAAGGATATAAGTATTTCCTTCTTGTTGTAGATGATTATTCTAGGTGTGTGGCTATTTACATTAAGGGGAAAAATGAAGTATTTTCTCAGATTGTTTCCTTCTTTAATTTGATTAAAAATCAGTTTGATAAAACTGTGAAAGTTTTAGAATGTGATAACGGAAGAATTTATTAATCATACTATGGAAAAGTTTTGTAAAGATAATGGGATTTTACTGACAAACTTCTTGTTCTTACACCCTCAACGAATGGAATAGCTAAACGAAAACATAGACATCTATTGAATGTTGCTAGGGCCCTCATGTTTAAGGGGGGAATTCCTTTGAACATGTGGTCTGAGTGTGTTCTAACTGCTGTGTACCTAATTAACAGGTTACCAAGTTACTGTGCGTTGGGAAGTCACCTTTTGAAATGATATATAAAACTGAACCAAATCTCTCCATTCTAAAAGTTTTTGGATGTCTCTGTTTTGCTACAATTTTAAATAATTCTGACAAGTTTTCTTCTAGATTTGAAAAATATGTTTTTATTGGTTATGCTTTTGAGAAAAAAGGCTATAAGTTGTTTAGTCTTGAAAGTAAAAAAGTTTTTTTCTCAAGGGATGTAAAGTTTTACTCTAAGGCTGTTTTCCTTTTAAAAGCAGTTAAAATAAAGGTTTTGATATGCAGTTTCAAAACATAAACAATTAAAATTTTTTTAATCAATATCTAGAAGATGAAACTATGTCATATGATTCCTATGATGAAAGGAGAGATAAGTCTGTTAAGACTACTAAAGTAAGTGAAGGCATAGACCGTTGTCACAGGAGGTGCGTTAGCTGATGACACTAAAAAGGATGAGGTGGGGCATCCTAGTGTATCAGTAGAAGCAACCGGTGATGACTTGGAGAATGCAACACTTGAAGAGAATAAAAATATATCTGAGGATGATGACAATTTTTATCATGAGTTTAATGAAATGTTTCAATCACCTCTTGTGACTCCTAGCAAACAGGATATAAGTAAAACATATTTTAGAAAATCATTTAGAAAAACTTCTATGCCAGCAAAGTTAAGTGATTATGAAGTAAATACTAAAGTCAAATATAGTATTGACAAGCAAGTTAATTATTCCAAGTTAAGTGTTGAAAATTACAATTTTTCATCAAGTTTAAATAAAATAATTGAACCAAAGACTTATAAAGAGGCTGCTAAAGATATTAGATGGATTGAAGCCATGAATCTTGAAATAGAAGCTTTAAATAGAAATGAAACTTGGACAGTTACTACTCTTCCTGATGGCAGAAAAACTATAGGAGGAAAGTGGGTGTTCAAAATTAAATATAAGTCTAATGGTGAGGTTGAGAGATTTAAAGCAAGATGGGTTGCTAAAGGTTATAGTCAAAAAGAAGGAGTTGACTATGAAGAAACATTCTCTCCTGTTGTTAAGATTGTGTCTGTTAGATGTATGTTAGTTATTGTTTGTTCAAAATAGTGGTCTATATATCAATTAGATATAAATAATGCTTTTTTTATATGGGGAATTGGATGAGGATGTTTATATGTGTTTGCCTGATGGTTATTTTGATAAAAATGATACTAGGGTGTGCAAGTTGAATAAATCTCTTTATGGTTTAAAAGCAGGCCCTAGGAAATGGAATGAAAAATTAACTTGGTTTTGATTGAAAATGGTTTTGAACAAAGAAAAAATGTTTTTTCTTTGTTTATAAAAAACAAACATGGTGTTTTTATAGCTCTATTGGTATATGTTGATGATATAGTCATCACAGGCAACAATGAGAATGAAATAATTGAAGTTAAGAATTTTTTGAGATCTAAATTCATGATAAAAGATTTAGGTAAGCTTAAATACTTTCTTGGTATTGAAGTTCTTGAATCAAATGGTAATTTGTTTCTTACTCAAAGAAAATATTGCCTTGAAGTTCTCTCTGAGTTTGGTATGTTGGCATGTAAGCCATGTAATACTCCTATAGAAACTAAGGAAAGTACAGCTAAGCCTAAACATGTTATAGTAGATAAGCCTTTATCTGGTGTTAACAACTACCAGAAACTTGTTGGTAAGCTTATATATCTTACACATACTAGGCCTGATATTAGTTATCTTTGTACATGTTCTTAGTCAACATATGCATGCTCCTATGGAATCTCATTTAAAATTGGCATTTAGAGTGTTAAGGTATTTGAAGAATGCACCAGGTCAAGGAATTTCCTTTAACAAAGGGGATAACTTTGATCTTAGTGTATTTGTAGATTGAGGCTGGGCCAAATGCAAAGTTACAAGAAAGTCACATGTATCGGATATGCAGTTTTCTTGGGAAAAAGTCTTGTATCATGGAAAAGCAAAAAACAATCTATGCTCTCTAAGTCTTCTGCGAAAGCAGAATATAGAAGCAATGAATCGTGACTTGTGAAGTGATTTGGATTCAAAAAATTCTAAATGAACTTAACATTAAAACATCTCTTCCTGTTCCTATTCATTGTGATAATAGTTACGCAATCAGATAGCACAAACCAGTTTTCATGAAAAGACTAAGCATTTTGAGATTGAATTGTTTTTCTTAAGAGAAAAAGTTTAAATTTGGTGTTGTAAAAGCATTAAGGTGAAATATGTGGATAATGTGGCTGACATTTTTACCAAAGGTTTGAATGCTCAGGAACATACCAAGTTTTGTGAAATGCTTGGTTTGTTTGATATGTACAAAGGTGAGATTAAGGGGAATGTTGAAGGCTAATCTAGTCTTGTATCTTTGATGTTGATTTCTTACCAAGTTCAGGGGTTGTTTTGTTAAGTTGTGAAAGTATATTTTGTATTGTGTTTCTTTGTTTTGTTTGTGCAGGTACTTGTTTTGATAATATTGAAAGATTGAGGTCTAAAAAAGGTGAAAGTCTCAAAGTGAAGCAGCTATATAAGCTTAGTTATAGAATTAGGGGTCTTTAACTTTTGCTTCTCATATCATGTATCTCTACGTTGAGTATTCATTGTGTTTGTATCATCTATTCTTTCTCTTGTGCTGTTTTGAACTTAAAACGGTTACTACATTTGAAGAGTATTGATGTTGTGAATAAAAGAAAAGGGGAGGTTGGTTGTATGAAAACTAAACTGTTTTGATTGATCTTTGTATATATTTCCACATTTACATTGAAGAAACTATATCTACCAGTGATCCTAAATCAGCATATTTGACTCTTGTGTGTAATTTTGCTGTTGCCTTCTCTAACAACTTGGTTGAGTTTTTATCTTGATGAAAATTGCTTAAAAATTAGAACTGTAGTAAAATTTTAACGTAGATAACCATGGCCCAAAGCTCAATATTGAAATATATTGATGCAAGTATGTCAAATAGGGAGGGTCGAGTACACTGAAAAACTATACCTATTTTTTGTAGCATTCAGTCCGTACAAGTACTCAAAAACAAGTACTCAAAAATGCAAATGCAAGCTTCAAAGCCACGCCCAGACACTCAATCTCCTAAGCCTTCCTTTCCGGCCTTCATTTCTTTCCTTCGCCTAGCCTTCCTTTCCACGCCTAGCCTTCATTTCCGTAGACACTCAATCTCGCCTCACCGCTTAGCCTTCCTTTCCAGCGCCGAACACTCAAGCCCAGCACCCAAACCCTCGCGCCAACTCCTCAGCTAGCCCGCTTTCCACGCCTAGCAGCAATCTACGCTGAGCTCAGCGCCTAGCCTCACGCCGAACACCAATCGCTTTAGCCTCTGCTTTCGGAACTAGTTGTTACGCCTTCCTTCTCCTAGTCTATACCGCCAAGCGTCACGCCAGGGAATTTCGTTGTACGATAATGCGGTTTAAAAACTATTATTGTAGGAATCTAACGTATAATAATGAAAAGTTCATTTTAGAAAAATGTATAGGCGAGGGTTATATTTGTAAAGTACGAGTACAAAAAGTTCGTTTAAGAAATTTTCTCGATATTTTATGTGTCATAATGTGTAGTGTGATCTCGATAATTGAAAACGTAGTGTTTTTAAAATACGATAAAATAATACCTGGTAATGTAAAAATTCAAAACTTATAAAAATATTATAACTTATCAAATTAATGATTTTTAACATTTTAGATGAACCACGAGCTTGCCGAAGCGTTAAAACATTGTTAAAACTGAAACCGTAGACTTAAAACATATAAAGCATAAAGGGTGCAAAGTTACCTAAAACGTGACTTATAAAATATCATTTGAATTGTTGGAGTAATTTACCAAGTAATGTATTAATTTAATCAGTGAGAGTATTGGGTATATTATGCAAACATATAAATTTAAAAAAAAAAAAAAAAAAAAAAAAAACTTTTTATTTACTTACTTGAAATAAATAAATAAATAAAAACTTGCAATAAAAATTTGCACATGTTATGAAATGAGCATTGGAAGACAAGAAGCAAGGGGACAAAAAATTGTGATGTGATGTTTCATGAAATTGATTTGACATTACAAATTTTTCAAAGGCGATGATTTCTTGCATGTCTTCTAGTATGATTACCCTCTTTTGACTATATTTTGTTTCCAAAAACATGTGCCAATGACACATAAATAATGGGGTACGTCCAAAATGATGCGAAACATCGAAGAGTTACTAAAATTGTTTAAATGAGATTCAAAACTCATATGGTTTATTTAAATTTGTGTTCGAATGTATTGAGTCCAAAAATCAAAAATGTATACACGAAATATGTATAAAATCGAGTTGTGTTGTGTTTGGTTGCATAGCAGCAGCGACAACTAGTACTAAAATAAAGTGGGAAGTTAAAGCGTGAAATCCCATAATGTTTCTCGTTTCACATTTAAGTTTAGACGTGAGTTAGAGCGTTGATTACACGTTGAAAATAGTTAATGCGTAAAATATGTTTTTGAATGTGTTTTTATAAAAGAAATATAAAAATACTAGTTTCAAAATGTGTTTATTAGACTAATGCCATACTTTCTATTGGTCGGTTCGTGCGGAAGCTCGTGTTTCAGATAAAGTGAGATACTTCTCGAGTGAGTTTGAAAACTCATAAGTGGTCAGAAAATAAATAATACACATTTTCTTATAAGATTAGATTGTATAAAATGTTCTAGTGTGTGGGATAACTTCCCATAATTATATCAAATGGGCTAATGCTTGCTCAAAACGTTCAGGTAATAATAAATAATAATTATTATTAAATTTAAAATATAGAAATTTACCGATTGTCACATGATGACCCGCTTGGTGATTGGTTTTGATTGATATTAGAACAACCCAGTAGGAAATATGGACGATTGACGTAAAATGGATTTTGATTTTGGTTGGGTTGTGGTAGTCGTGGTGTTTGATATTCAAAAGATTGCAAAAGCGAATACCCGATTTTGTGGTGGTGTTACCAGTTAATTCAAGCGGTGGGTCGGTAGAAATTCAAATCGGGGAATTTTGGGGAAGTCGGGATCGTCGATTTTTTGATGTGGGAGTCTTTTTTTGTGACATGATGAATATTGATGAGAGGTTGTTTGAAATTGTGTGTTTAAAAATGTGTTTGAGGTTGGTATTTATAATGTTGTAAAAGTGGTAAAGTTTTAAATTTTTTTTAATGCCAAACGGCACAAATGGTGCTTTCCAAATCGGTTGCTCAAGCAACCTAGTTGATCAAGCTTGTAGCCAATGACCAGACCACACACACCGATGGGGCAACCGATGCCAACCCAAGGCAACCCACGGAGTGAGCCAGGCCAAGTGACCTAATAATTGAATAGAACTCTGACCGTGAAAATCTTAGCTAAAGTGCGGCAATGGTTGCGGTATGGCGGCGGCGGTTTGGGTGCATGTCGGCGGCAACACATGCACATCGGCATGGACGAGCGAAACCGAAGCTGGCGTGTATTGCCGATGAATCATTAGATGGGGTGGAAGAAAACTAGCGGATTTACGGCGTACTAAAACGTATGCATTAAAAATATATCCATTATCCGAAGTTTATGGCGAGAGTGTAATGGATCCGGACGTCTTAGTTTATGGCGAGTGTACTACTCAGGAGTTACTCGGCGAAGATATCAATTACCGTCTCCGATATGATCTTACGGAGAACGTAGCGGCTCAAGACTTACCATACCTCGATGACTAGTTATTTCCTTTTTTTTCTAAGTTTTATGTACGTAATTTTTTTTAATTATTAATGAAATATTATGTTTTTCTTAAATTGTTTAATATAATTATGAATATAAAAAATGAAAAAATAAAATTAGGTGAGGCATGTCATAATGGTTGACACTAAAAAAGTATGGTGAGGTATGAGAGAGACATGAATGAGGTGGAATGATATTATTGATAGATGATGAGGCATGAGATCATGACTGCCACCACCCTAACACCATTATTACATGACCAGTTGTCTTTGTTCATTCTATCATATCTTTTGTGTACTTTGTTTCGGACTTGGATTATCCAAAATACATTTACAATTGTCTTTGTGCTTGCACCATATGTACTAGAACCAATGTTAACGATTCTCTAGCACCATCCAATAATACCAAAGGTCCTATGAATACTAATGTCTCAGTCCTTTCGTCCATTTTAAAGAAAGTGAGCCGTTTTCATAAGAGCATGTTCAAGCGTAGCGCCATCTGGCGTCAAGCGTTACCCGTTATGGTAGTTATACCGTTAATAAGTAATGAGGTAAAGAAGCGGCGTTGAGTTGGTAGCAGCGTTAAGGAAGGAAAAATAAAATATTTTCACCCCTTATAGCAGCTACTAGCCGTTATGTGTAAAAAAAAATTCAAAAACTACCCTAAACGGCTAGGTTTAAAAAAAATAAATAAAAAAAAAATAAATAAAAAAAAAAAAAAAAAAATGCCACTATAAATAACCAATTAAAACACCATTTTTTCACACTTCCACTACCTCTCTCGATCTTTCAACTTCAATTAACTCCAAAAAATCCGGGGAGGCAGCGATGATCGTTCTAATCCTCCGGTGGTGGGTGGAATCCCTCGAACCGGGTTCATCATCTAACGAGCAGCGGGTTCATCTTCAAACCCCAACATCTCTTCCCAGCCACTAACCTCGAGCCAAGAAATGTGGCAACAACATCAACAATTTCTCTTTTATCAACAACAACAACAACAAAGCACGCTTAAACTCCAGCTTTCAAAACCTACAATTCAACAATCATGGCAACACATGATGTTCTTGCACACCAGCGTCTCCTCCAAAGATGAGGTATGAAAATCAAAAAATCCAAGACCCGCACGAACCGGTTGATTACGATGAAGAGGAGTTTATTGTTAGCGCCGCGTTGGACTCGGAGGAGGAAGCATTACTTGCAAGATGTTACATAGTTGTTTGGAGGATCCAAGTTGGAAAGTGCCAACCGGATATACGTTTTGGTATCGGTGAGAGAAATGAGTTCAATAAAACAACTTTCAACGGGCAACAAGGACATGATGTCAAGCAAGTGGAAAACTTTGAGCGGCATATGCAAAGTTCAACTGTTACAAGCGTCGCGAAAAGGGATCAATGAAGCGGGGAAAGTGAATGGATGTAATGCAGCGAGCAAAACAGCGGTATCGTGAAACCAAAGCATCACCGTTTGGTCTCGATGGCGGCAGGAGGTTTCGTCATTATAAGAAATGGGACCGCTGGAACAGTTGATTTTGGCGAGTCCCAAGCCAAACAAAGCGAGGCTTTGTTTGGTCATGATGAACAACCTCGCCCGTAGGAAAGAAGCGTGCTACAAGAAAGGAGAGCCGCGACAAATCTTGGGGAGCAAGACGGAGAGCGAGGCTCGTCGGCTTATTTCCACGAAACTATGGCCAAGCGAGTTTCATATAGGCGATGAAGCCGGGCCAGTATCCGGTCGAAGGAAAGGATCTCACAATAATAATGTTGGAAGAGATAAAGTTTTTATGGCCGGATCTTTGCGGGGCAAGATCCAAATGTAGCTTGGATCAATGGCGAAAAGACGAATCATCAAAATATAGCTGGAAACCTCGTCGATAGATCGTATTCTAGTCATTTCCTTTAATTTGTTGTAGCGTTTTATTTAGGTGTGTTTTTATTTTGTTGTGTATTTTTTTAATCTAAATATTGTAATATGTTTTCAATTTTAATGATGTGTTTAGTTTAATAATTGAAGTGTTTGTTTTAGTTTAGGGGTTAAAATTGAAAATATGAAATGTTATTGGTATTATTGGGATGTTATTGTTGTGGGTGTTTTTTGGGGATGTTAAGGTGAAATGTTAAAACTGATGTGACGCTGACGTGGACGGTGTTATTTGATGTTATGGTGTTATTGTTGTATATGCTCTAAGACCGCCTATTAAAGAAATCATCAGATGCATTGACAAATAATGCTTTATTAAGCCGATATCATCACTCGAGTCGTACTTAACGATGGTCAACAAGTTGGATTGAGTTAAATTAGTCTCTTGCTATCTTGGATTAACCATGTTCACAGAATTTGTCAATGTTCATTTATGGAGATATTGCTATTTTTAAGGCTAGTAGCATTTGATGGTGCAAGATCGGTTGGGCATAAAAAAAATCCCTCCTCAACCGATGTTAACATCGGGCACATCGAATGGGGGAGTCGGTTGGCACATCGGTCGAGTACCACAATTTTGTAATATCGAGTGAATTTACGCTCGATGTTTAATGCTTCCAAATCCCAACCATTTTTTGCCCGTTTGGTAAAATCAAAACAAATTTTAAAAAGTAACCGTTTGGTGATTAAACTAAAAAAATAAAAAATAATAAATAAATAAATAAATAAAAATTCAAACCAATATTACCACTCTATAAATACCAGCTTCACCTCAAACACAATTCATCACTCACCATTTCTCATCTATATTCATTTCAATCTAATTCTTATCCAACTTCAAAATGTCAAAGAAAAATACCCCACAATCAAAACCGGCGATCCGACCACCCCAAAATGCCCGAATATGAATTTCTGCCGGAAAACAACTTCGAGTTAGCCGTATCACCACAACAAAAGCGGCTATTAACTTTTGTGAGGTTTTGATTATCAATCACAACTAGCACACAAATCAAAACAACCCGTTTATGTTGCAGTCCTTTTGTCCCACCACAACATCCTTACCGATTCTGACCAAAACCTAGTGGGTCGTGCAGTACCATCGAACATGGACTTCATTTATCATTCTAAACCGTATCAACCTTATTCCCCGATTAGCAGTACTAATCTTGACATGAATTTGGAAGATTATTTGTTTGGAGTATCAAACACAAAACTACCAAAGTCAAGATGCTTCGATGGGCCAGGTTCGGTCCTTGGTTCGCCTACCGGTTCGTTCCATGATTCCATTCCGTTGATGATTACGATGATGAGAAACCGCTTCGAAGAGATGTCCCCATCAAACCAAAGCCATCAAGGCGTGCTTGCAAACCAAGGACAAAGCGAAGCCGAAAATAAGCAAGGGAAAGCGAAGCCATCGAGCCATGGACAAAGGAGGAAGAGGTGGTGCTTTGTAAAGCTTGGGTTTATGTGTGGAAAAAGAAAGCGCCAAGGCTTCAAAGTTTTGGGAGTCGGTGATACTTTAAAAGCGGCAAGAAGACCTATGTCCATCACTACAAATGGAATAGCGAGTTAAGTAATAGGGTTGAGTAATTGTGCTATCATGGAGAATATCAAGAATACCCAGAAGCGGTGAGAATGATATCGCGACACTTCAAAAGCTCTTAGAGAATACCGTGTCTGGTCATGATTTCACTTTGAGGAGTCTTGGGAGGTTTTAAAGGGTCATCTTGCTTGGAAGGAGCGTTGAGATGCCGCTTAAGCGAATAGTGGGAAGAAAACAAAGGGTTCTACCACTACCTCAGGTTCACCGGCTCGTGATCCTTCGATGTCCAAGGCGTTGATGAGGTCTCTTGAAGGACTAGAATCGGTTGTTGACAAGGAAGAAGAAACCATCCTCCTCTACCGTGATGATGATGTTCCATGATTCATTCTACAATCGATGGTTAAACTTTCTTGACCACAAAGCGTCAAAAGGGGATAAAGGTAAGAATAAAGAGGTTTAGATAAGTTCACGGTTGAGGAAAAAGTTCGAGATGAAAAAAGCTGGAGCTCATGAGGATATCAAGCAGAGTCCCAAGATAATCTTCTACAACACTTAATCGACAAAATTGACAGCCAATTAGAAGAATTAGAAAAGGTCCGTTACAATTTAGATTATTAGTTTAACTATTGTAGTTTTATTTTAATTTAAATATTGTAATTTTTTTATTTTTTAATTAGTGAGTGTAATGTTTTTTAATTTAGTAATGTAATGTTTTTAATTTGAATGAAATTTAAATTTAATGTTAAAATGTTTGAATTAAAAAAAACAACAAAAACAATAAATTTGCCGAGCGTCGAATCATCGGTCATTTGGAAGAGAAATTTAGCGTGGCTGAATGACCGAGTCGAGATCGCCAGCAGAACTAGCTCTAGTGGTGTATGGCTCAATTATACTAAGCCTGCAGTTGTATTCCCCATATTTAGTTACAATGGCAGTTCCATACCGGTATCGAATTGATTGGTACTGGGTCTTTTGTGGTTCTAAATTGGTTACGGAGTACTGGACTGAAAGTACCCAGTCGGTACAGGTTCTGTCCCATTGAACCATGTAACTTACTTTTGTGCATATCTTTCTACATATATATATTTTAAGTCATGTTGTTATATGATGTGTGTTTCTGGATGTACAAATTCAATGATAATGCTAAATGGTATATGCTAGTTTTATTGCGTTCTGTAAAACAAAAACGTACTTAATAACACAAATTCAATCAATCGTATCCCAATTCGTAATTAAACAGGTAAAAAGCGGTTCACTAACAATAATTGGTTCCATATATTTCCGTACAACAAATAATCTTAGGCGGTGTTTGTTTTTTCAAAGGAGCAATTTTTTCACTTTTGTCCGCTAACGGGAAGAGTAAATGAAAGAAGTGCGTTTGTTTTCTCTTACTTATGTTGCCATGCGCGAGAACCATTACAACCATTGAACTTGTGGTCGTCCCTTCTGTCACCTTTATCACAATGTCAATTCATGCAACCACCTTCCACCATGTAGGTAATGTGAGGCCGGGAAGGGTCACGCAGAACTGGCCGTTAGTGTATTTTTTGGCAATTTCATGTGTTCAAAAAATAAAAGTTTCATCTCGGCCTTCTCATCTAATGTTTTTCTGGAAAAAAATTTGCTTCGGCCCTCCCACAAAATTTCTTCTAGCTCCGCCATTGATAACCACCACTGATGCCTAGATTATGACAACCTATTTCATTACAAGACCGAGCCTCGTTGACTCAAACATTACATTTGTCAAGACTCCGACTATTCATCCCCTTACCAGCTCAAACAGTGGAAGAGGTTCCAATTTATGTTTGTTATAAAAATATACAGTAGTTATGAACGAGCAGGGTTAGCCCGCGCGTTGCTGCGGGGCTTCAGTTTTTTTGAATAGTATATGCTAAGTTGAACACTTGCCAGATGTAATATATGCCATAAATTCAGTACTCCACTATACAAATAAAGTCACAAAAACTCCACAACTTTGCAAGTAATTGAAATTTGTCAAGTTTACCTGATAGACATGTTGTTCAAGCTCTACAAACCTTCCTTTAGACCAAATTATAAATGAGTACATGTAAGAGGACACGTTATCTTCTCTCTCAAGCAAAGTTGCAAGAGTACGTAATCAATGAAAACAGAAACACACAATGCGCAAAAATTAATAGTTCAACTTCAACCCGTTTAAACAAAAAACCTATAGTTTAATTTTTTTAAGTCCTTTGCTTGTGCGAACAAAGTTCAAACTTGAATACAAAATAGTTGAAAGTGGTCCAATTCAATTAAGACTTACCTCGAAGACTCGATCAAAAGTCGACCACTTTGCTTAGTCATTCATATTTTACCCAAGCATAGTCAGGAAATCAGATAGTTACTTATTCGTGTGAAATAAAGTTGTAGTTCCACACAACATAAACAAAGACAATGCCATTGCTAAGACAAAACCGAAAATATAATAACAAACTTATTTAATAATCCAACTCTCACAGGCTTAAGCTTATAAACAACATAATATTATGAAGATTTAGTTCTCAAATTAAAGATCCAAAACGAAATCAAAAGATAATTAACCACATATCCTTCCCAATAGTTCTTACTTCTCCTGTTAACATCAATGATCTACTTTTAGTACTCCAAGAACCTGGATAATTTATTTGCATGAAATAAAAGCAAGTATGATATCTAGTAAGAGATCAATCACTAAAAGCCCATTATTACTAATATAATGAGTTACTCTAAACAAATATTATATTGTAATATGCAACTTTACAACTCTCTTGTGCCTAATAACTGATATTTACTGATTCCTAGCTATAAGATAGTGAAACTTTACACAATAATAACTAAACTGCTACACAACACAAATAACTAAACTTACATAACAAACATAAATCATCATCTTCAACATTTCACATCAATTATCAAATCCATAAGCACAAAAAAGGGTACATAGTGGCGATGATGAAGATGAGTAATTCATAGCAAATTGATCATCTTGCACATATATTGAAGAAGAATTATGCCCAAGAAAAGTCCCACTATAAAAAGAACCAATCATAACTAAAATAACCAACAATATAGTATGCCTTGACTTCAAATCAAATGCAGATTATGTCCACCTAAAACTTTGCATTGAAAAAAATGACTTAAGATAAAGATCTTCAGAAACTTTTGAGTTGTTACTGATTTGCACCTCAACATCAAAATACTGAGAAGAAACAAACTATGGATTCAAAATGAGAGTTAGTACCTCACAATTACAAATTTGTGCTTGCAATTTTCTTGTTTACAAACCAGCCGTATTAACAAATTATAAAAATTCTTTTTCGCTTCAATTTTGGTACTTTCTAAATGTTATTAAAAAGTGGAATTAAATAAATAATTTGAAAGATAAGTAAAAGAGAAACTCACCCATTTATTGGCCGTCTAAACTCACCCATTTCAGCCCCTAAACCCACGTTTCAGCACCCAAGCGTGCAAATTCCAACCCCATTTAAACACCTAAACACACCCATTTCAGCCCCGTGGCCATGTGAGTCCCATTTCAGAATCCAAGCGCCGCGCTTCAGCCCCATTTCAACACCCAAATCCACCCTTTTCAGCCAGCCCCAAGTAAGCAACTAAACCACCCGATTTCAGCCTGCAAACCCACCCATTCCAGCCTCAAAACCCGCATCAGCAAATATTCCAACATATCTTTGCATATTCCATGTAACTTGTCCCACAAACTTCTCATCCAAATCCTTATACTAATCCAACCCAACACAAAAAGCTTATATTAATCACCAAATTTATTCAAGTTATTTAATAGTATTATGTTAAAAAGGATTTGATATATTTATCCTCAAGGTACTTCAAAAATCATATCAGAAATAACCTTCCCTTTTGCTTTTGCTTTTGCTTCGAGAAGCATCACGATTCTATTCTGAGACCTCCCGAAGAATATCCCATCTGTGTTAAAAGAAGACATCAGATAATGGCAAAAGATAAAACAAACACCAATCACGCAAGTTAAGATTTTCTTTTATTTCTTGTGTTGTTCGGTGTTTTTGATTTGGCGTTAATACATAGAAGAAAGGATGATCATGAAGCTTCTTATTCAGAATTAGTGATAAGATTGTGCGTGTTTGGTATACACTTGTAGTCCTTCTCATAGTATCGCACAAAGCTTTAGGTGTGTTACAGAGTCATTACAGTAATAGCGTATGAACAGTTGATCCTTCACAACATATGCGTGAATTCACTGTTCGGCCTTGAAGTGTGTAAGCAATTAAAAATGAACCAATAGGAAGCCTTATTAATGTATAATGTTCAGGTTCTTACAAATTTTCATAAATCGTTGTTGTAATGACCTTGCCATTGGAATATATTTTTTTGTATCATGCTTTTCACAATTGGAGTACCTGATTGCATATTTTTTTTATCAGGCTCTTTCGCTTTTGTATCAAGGTGTTTCCATGCATTTTTCTTTATACCATGCCCTTTCACAAAACACCATCAGTTTACAAAGTTTTCAGAACACGCCATGTCCCAATCTTTATCAAGCCAATAAACAATCTTCACATCATGCCTTTGCCTTTCACTCCCAAATCTGCAGTCCACCAAAAAATGAATTCAGATAATATTAAACACATATTTAATACTTGATATATTAATAAGTTGCAAAATCTAAGAATTGTAACATGGCTATTTTACATTCCTGAATTAATTTGTTTCAATATTATTCCCTTTTTTCTAAGAAAATGATTTATGGAACTTTTGTACGTTAATAATGATGTTTGGGTGACTTTCAGCCCATTTGACCCGTTCCATTTTAGCTACTTTTTTAACTTGTGTATTCTAATATAAACATAAAAGCCATTGGAAAAGTCTGATGGATTCTTATTAAGAAAATTCACCACCAACGTTACAACATCTAAGAACACTGTAAAATCAATACTAAAAATAATCCACACCTGGAGTCGAAGCAACCTAAGACACTGCCATATGATGCACCACAATAGTTTGCAATTCTTGCTAATCCATTCACTATGTCTTCTTACTTCTGGTGAAGACCAAATCCTCTCATAGTGCTAATGTGACATTAGGTTCCAGAAATTAATTAAAACTACAACTTATAAAGCTAACTACTAAAGAAGCGTTGTACCTCATTATTGGTTCCTCCAGGATAACTCTGTCTCCATCTGAATGATCTACAATAGAACATACCACAATGAAACGTAAACGAATAAACAATTTAGAATATATATGAATCGCTTGAAAGTTAATCAATTCAACATATTATGTATTTAATCCAAATATTTCAAGTAGAGCCACATTTCAAGATCACATATCCACATTCTTTTACTACTCGATTATTTCAACACCCATTTGAACAAAGCACCCATTTTAGCACCTACTTGGGCCCCTAATCCCACACGCATTTCAGCCCCCACCTGCTGCATGTCTTAAAAACATGATGGTTCCTTGACCCACATTCACAATGCTATATTGTATACAGGCAAACGTAGAAAAAAAAAAAAAAAAAAAAAAAATTATTCAAAAGAACTAATCCGTAGAACTTTTAACGTAAATTTCTTGTTCTGGTTCCTTTCGAGCTACTTTTAATGGATTTATAAGCTTATTGAAAATTTGGTCTTGGTCTGGTTCCTTTCCAACTACTGTTAACGGGCTTGTAAGCTTATTGAAAATTTGATAGGTTCGTAAGCTCAATCGTTAATTGGCCTTATAAAGTTATGTACTTTAAAACCTTATAACCTCAAGCAGATAAGGCCATAAGAGCCATATTATGAGGTCATAAATTTTTCGAACCTGATAAAATGCGCCCAAAGGAACACCCCTTTATATCTAAATAAGCACATTAGTGAGCCTCAATACGTCCTTATTTTACCCAGGAATGAGCAAATAAGCAGAAGCAATTTGGAATACACCTTAAAGATTCCTAAACTATAACAATCACAAAACAAAACTAACTTTAATACTACAAAAACCAATGACACTATAAACCTTAAATTCAACATAAAGTAATTACCAAGTACAAAACAAACACTCTCCTACATACCTTAAAGAAAGTCACACTCTTATTATCAAAAACACAACGGTAGGGGTCCAACGGAGGTAGGGATGCGACGGCAGTGATGCAGTGGCGGCACCTCTTCCTGCTTCTTCTTCATCAACTCAAATGCCTAAATACACAAACAAATACTATCAACACATAATAAATAAAGATGCAAAAAAATGAAAATAACAAATACACATGACTGCAAATAAAAATAATAAAAAAAAAAATTACTTCAGGCTTCTTTGTGATCCATAAATCTCACTCTCAAACCTGCAATTAAAGAAAACCCATAAATAAAATGACAAACTTCTTATAAAAAAATTAATAATAATAACTGATAAGTTTTTTTTAATTTTTTAATCTGAAAGCTGATTCTTATGAAGTAATTGTCGATCGGCAAGATTGGGGTGACTGAAATTTGTTTTGTGTGTGTGTGTGTGTTTTTGGCTCTGGGATTTTAACATAGAAAACAAAGAAGAGTATAGGGTCCTTTTGGATTTTGATGATCAAATCAGTGTGTGTTTTTTTGGTGAAGATAAGTGTGTGTTTTTGGTGAAGATATTTTGATGGAGAAGAAAAATAAGAGGCGTGGAATTTTCTAGGATGTAGTTTGTGTATTATACAGGAACATTTTCTACATGTGTTGTATCAAGGATGTGAACAGTAAAACACCAAACACAAATCAACCAATGTTAACGTGCCACTTCAGTTTTTTTGGTACTGCATTTTGTATGCAAAGAAGATGGACCAACCACATGTTGACAACACCTCATGTATACATGGTATTTTTATACACACTCCAACCACAAATAGTATATATATATAATTTGTGCCAAATGAAATAGTGGAAGAGGTTCCAAAAGTGCATATTGATGAGGTTTGTTGTCCCACATCGCTGGGATAGCTAAAGTGTCAAAGGCTGGGAGGTGTATAAAATAAGATGTTGGGATAGAGTTTAAAGCATCTTTGCGCTTGGGGCAATGACGCAGCTAATGAGGTAATAACCGAGGCGCGTCAATTGCTGGTTGAAAACTATTTCCAAACCCCCTCCTTGGCCTTGGGTCTCCCTTGGCCATCGAGAATTTCTGAAAGGGCTCCCTTTTTAAGGGTAAAGCTCTACAATCACTAGTTTAAATTTTGTAAAGTCTACACCAGTGTATAGTCTTCAAATAATGTTGTTTAGCAATTTTATTATTTTTATTTATTTTTTTATTTTTTTTTATCAAAAAGGCTGGCTAGCTTTAATTTAACTGTGTTTGGTTAAACAACAGTAGATAGTTTGGATATTTTGAGAATCCTTAATTTTGCTTATCTTGGTCTCTTAGCACTGCTGTCTTATATCTTAAAATATCAATTTGAGACCATAATAAATCTATAACCAATATCAAGGCAACTTCCAACTAGCGTTATAGTTTTAGTTCCTGTTCATTGCAAACCTTTAATTCTGTTATCTCGGTCTTAGATCAGCTGTGGTGGTCTTACGTCTTACATTGCTGGCGGTGGTCTTAGGTATTACTATAAAAAAAACTGAATTGCCTTCATGAATATAAACAAATTTGTAACGGTCTAATTTTTGTAACGGTCCTACAATTTGGCTCCTTAAACTCATAACTTACTCAAAAGATTGAGTTCGAGTTACGGCTGAACTCAAAAGATCTAGTTTGGCTCTGAGTTGTGATTACTATAGATCAAGTTAGGTCCATGCCACGATGTGATCTGAGTCCAAAGCTACTTTCAGATAAAAATATGCAAAGCCTTAACTTTGTTTATATCTAGGAAAAATAAAGGTAGTAATACATGGAATATTTAAGGGGCATATATAAATCTTTATTTACTTAATGACAAGAATTCTAATTCTAACAATGCAACACTATCTTATGCGAATATAAAGACTCTCCATATTCCTTAACAATAGCCAGTTTCGAAAATAAAACTAGGAACAACTTCCATCTCATAAATACAAACTCAAACCAGAGAACGTTAGCTCATAATAACTTAATACTCTAAATAATCTCTACTTCTAACTCCCTAAAACACAGTCAAAATCTACTCACTCTGTTGGGCTATAGGGTGCAAAACAGGCCCAAAAGACAAGCCATCCATAGCCCTTAATTCATTAATGTAACTCTTAACCTCTAGCAATCATCCTCTTCATGACATCCACAAGGCACATGTCCTCAGTCTCCACCACCCCTTTCCTACCTCACCTTTCTTCTACCATCTCCAAAAACTAGAGCTGGCAAAGTGGGCGGGCCGGGCGAGCACGGACACGGGCTAAACGGGCACATGTTATACAAATCGCTTAATAAAAGATCTAAACGGAGAAATAAATTCCTTAAACGTAATATCTTATTTATATTAAAAAACTTAAATATATTGTATAAAAAAAATTATTTAAAACGATCGTAATGTTCTACAATTGAGAAAAAAAAATGTGCCCATTAGTTGCATTTAAGTTTTCATGGCTAAATTTATGTCCCATTTCAAAAAATAATAAAATTCGTAAAAAATGTCTTTGAAATCTTTTAAAAGTCTGCCAATTTAGCCTATCTTTTTGTTTTTTAACACATTTTGCCACCTCTACCAAAAACTGAAAACCAAAACAAAAATAAACCGAAAACCAGAAAAACCGAACCTAAAATAAAACCGAAACCGAACAGTTTTAAAAAGAAAACCGAACCAAACCTTGCTCACCCAATAGAAACTTTTAATCACAAAATGCTCTTTAAAAAAATTATATTATCACCATTACCATTTACCACGAATAAATATTTGGCCCTCCCTTCTAAAAGTTAATTTCTACTTTACGCCATTGTCACGTAAAATAACGGTTAGAGTCCAAAAAGAAACCGTTATCAATATTTATTTTTTAGTTGGAAAAAATTCACAAACGTTGGAGTGTTGGACATGTAACATGTTGGAATATGAAATGACCACGAGCCCATTATTAACAGGCTAATCATAACCACTAGGCCCATTAAAAATGGATATAAGAAAGGACTTATGGAATCCGAAAAACCTTAGTTTTAGACAACGAGCTCATCATATGTCATCACCTATTGTCCTTAACAGCTTCGGTTTTGAAGTTCTTGGTGATGCATATGTGTGTAAATGTGATTTATATGTGCGAGCATAAATGATAACTGGTCATGGTCAGACACTCGCGCATAGCGACGGCGATAAATATAGTTATATTATAAATATAATGAATGAATTGCTAACCCAACTCTTCCCGCAATTCCTTACCTGCTTAGTTAATTCGTTTCACAACATTTTGAATGTACGTATTCGTTGTATATGTTTGTTTGAGTGTCCTGTAAATTTCCCGCAACACCATATTCACATTATCATTCCCGCATGCACAAAGACCCCACACTCTTTTGCTCGTCAAATACTCCTTTAAAAGTATATATAATTTTGACAAATCAAGTTTATATTGATTCAAATAAAGGTTAAATTTGTAAAAAGAAAAATTGAATTAAAATAAAATATAACCACTAAAAATTCATAAAAATGTCTCAAGATAGATATTGAATTGATGAGAACTTTTTTTTATAAGAAATATGATGAATTAGATCTCTTTATCTTTTTTTTTATGAACCTCACAACTTAAATAATTTATATATTAATAATATGGATGTAGATGTACATATAAAAATGCTAATAGAGTGCACCTATAAATTAAGTGCCCATTTGGTTTAGTACTTTAACATGTGTTTTTATTTGACAAGACATTAGTTAATTGCTTGGTTGAGATTTTAGGATTAAGATTTGGAAGTGAGATCCATAAAATTAGGGTTGCGTAAAAATAGAGGCGTTGGGAAGGTTTTTGAAATTTTGTGAGAGCTTTTTTTTCTTGTCTCTTTCTAACTTTTCTATTTTTTTAGCTCTATAAACGTATAGTTTTAATTTAAAATTTATTTATTTCTTTATAAATTAATTATTATTAATAAAATATATTTTATTCTTTCTTCTACGCAAAATTCAAATTCAAATCTTAATCTTAAACTCATCTATAAATTAAGCGGACCCTAGTCTTAATTAGGGATGGCAAAAAAACCCGAACCCGACGGGGAAACCCGAACTTATTGGGGCGGGGCATGCTTATCGGGTTTTGGGGCCTTAACGGGAATTCTTATCGGGTTTAGGACGGGGACGGGGCACACCATCCCCGCCCCGCCCCGCCCCGAAACATATACATATACATATATCTATATGCATAAAATATTGTGTTAGTATTTACGTACTAAAAATATAATTATCTAATTTTTGTTACTTTTTATCTGTGTAATATTTTAAATTGTGATAATAGAAGCTTGTTTTGTGTCATACTATTCTATAAAGTTGTGATTTATTCCGATGATTAATATATTACTAATGGTTTCTCGATTATTCAAGATATTCCATAAAATCATATTGTTAATAGAGTAAATAAGAATAAATAGGGAGCGACACGAGTATGATGGAGTATCGTGCTCAAAAAGACAACCGATAAGGCTCCATGGGGAATGGGGTGAGGTTGGGGAGTATCTCGCCCAATAGGCGCCCCGATAAGATCCCCAATGGGGATTAGGGCGGGATTGGGGATGGTTTTTGTTATCGGGTTTGGGGATGGGGATGGCCGCCCCGCCCCCAACCCGCCCCATTGTCATTCCTAGTCTTAATAAGGATTTCGATTCATGTACAGGATAAATAGGATATGCACAAACGTTAATTCATGCATACGTCATTTATTACTAGCAGGGTACCCGCGCAATGCGGCGATGGGTACCCTGTGACTATATTTTGCGGCGAATAAATGTTTTTCATTTTAGAATATACATTTCATCTACATTTTTATTTTCAATAGCTACTTTCAAGTTCTCAAACATTTCTTATCAGTTAAGTGAATCTTGATAATAGATTAATCCCGATATCATCAATAAAATATAACCTCCAAAATTAAACATTAACCAATTAACCTCAAAACAACTTCGGCTAAAATTAAACATTAACCAATCAACAAAATTCGATTAACACTTTAAATCCGTATACTCGGCTTGAAATAAATTTTAACCAACAAAGATAAAACCCACTATTAACACTCTAACTTAATATCAAAATTAGCCCAAAATGAAACATATCAAACAAATAATATACGGCTAAATTACCTTGAATGAATCGAAAACCATTTTTAGCCTAAATAAACTTTAATCAATATCTTGGATATTAAGGCCCATGATAAAAATACCAAACAATTCGTGTGAGATCATTCGGCCAACCCAATTAACATAACTTAAACCTAAGAGTGGTGTCGTGGGGTGGTGCTATGGGAAAAAGTGGTGTCACCTCAAGACTTTTCTTCGTGGCATGCCGACCATTTAACTATAACACCAAAACACCCCTCTCTGTCATAGTGCATATGTTTATTTTTATTTATTTTTATAATAAAACAATATATATAACTAAAATTCAATTTCATTAATAACAACAAATTATATAAAATAAAAAAGAGCATGAAATTAAAATAGTACATTAAATAAAAAAAAGTATGTAAAATTAAAATTAGACGTAAAAGTAAAAGTAAATTAGTCTTTGGAATAATATAAGGCCCGGATTCATTTTTTTCCGCCTCGATGATAGCGGCGTCAACCGAATCCATCTTGTTTATTTTGATTGCCAAGACCTTTATAACATCGGGCTTTTTTTTTTTTTTTTTTTTTTGGTGTAGAATGCTTCGGCCTTCAAGTTAAAATAATGATTTAGTGCAATATTTCAATAGTAAAAATTAAAACCCAAGTTAAATACAATTTAATTCCTTGTGAATTACGAGTCCAAGTAAAATCAACAACAATTTAAAAGCCCAAAGAAAATCCAAATTATATCAAGCTTTAACAAAAATTTCATACCCTTTATTTGACAGGCCCAAGTCTAAACAAAAAAATAACCCAACTCCAATCCCAGTATTTGATTGTACAAGTTTATTTAATCACTCGGTATCATTTCCACAACCCTAAACACACACACACACACACACACACATTATAGCATTGTGCCCGCTTCTCTCACCAACCTTATCTCTCCATCCAACTCATCTCATCTTGTTTTCCATCATCACAATACCA
Organism: Chrysanthemum makinoi; assembly: GCA_910596185.1. NCBI lineage: Eukaryota > Viridiplantae > Streptophyta > Magnoliopsida > Asterales > Asteraceae > Chrysanthemum > Chrysanthemum makinoi. Next base: position 26,490,747 of record OU343221.1, read on the forward strand.
ATATCTTTCATCCTTTCCAACCGAGCACAACTTTTTGTTATTATAAACAGTTAGCTTCGAAGAGGCAGGAAGACCACGACCACAAAGACCACGACTTCAAGATCCTTTGGAGGGTCTCGGGTAGGTTCAACATGATGTTGTTGTTCTTGTGTTTTGACAACCGAAAGAAAGAAAGGATAAAAACAAAATTGTTTTTGTTCTTTCTTTGAGATTATCGGATAGTGTAAAGAAGCTAAGCTTCAAAATATCGATGATGATATTACTTTCGTTTGTTTGACCTTCAAAGATCTTGATATTTCTTTGAATAACACGAAAGAAATTAACAGAGATCTTATTATTATTTTTCTTTTCGGTTCGAGTTTTGAATGATTGTGAGTGTTGGGGAATAGGATTTGGTTTTGTCAAGAATAGGATTTGGTTTGGTTTTTTGACTTGGCTAGGTTGTGACTTCATTTACAGTCAACATATCAATCTACGTTATTGTTTTAGACAGTCAAAATATGCACCGGTGGTGGTGGTGGTGGTGTGGAGAGCCTGAGGCGATTTGTCTATTATTGTTTTAGACAGAAAAGAGAATGGGAGACAAATATTTTTGTTATGATTTGTTGTTTGGCGGTAGTAAAGAGATTGTATATGAAATAGATGTTCACGAGTATGAGATTTTTGATGTTTCTTTCTTGGTGTTTATTAGTTTGCGATATGTGTAAAGTGTAAACCATCAGCTCGTTTTATAATAAGATATCGTAACTGACATTTTAATGTATATCAATAACTGTTTTTCAGTTTCATATGTTACAAATTAGGTCATGATAGAAGAAGTTAAAGTGGTAACCAAAATTTAATTATGTTTTATGACTATTCGAATTATAGCCGGCTAAAAATGTATCGGGTTGTTACAAGTCTTTATGAGTTGGTATTAAGTTAATAGAAAAATTAATATGTATTGACCTTTTTGTATTCATCATAAAGTCTGCTATTGACCCAACATTGTGTAAAGCATTTAAATTGTATTTAATTTTTAAGAATAATCGCTGAACTTTTAAGCCTATATTTAATAGCAAAAAGTAAGACAATTATTTCTATAACAAGCATGTAAAAAAGTCTGAATTTTTAAGGCTTTTAATTATAGAATAGTCCTAAATGCATTACAAGGTATTAAGATTTGGACCATATATGTTGCTATTTCACACGATTAATTAGAAATAAAAGTGTTTAGCTTGTAGCAATAACTTGCATGTTATATTGTTATCTACCAATATCTATGAAATAAACAAAACATCCACAATTTTAAAACCATAATTATCTACATGTCTCTTTCTTTCAATTCTAAAAGATCATTGCAACAATAATACAATATGCATGACACGATATTTGTGTGTCGTTTGTTTCCATTTTCGACACGGGTCCATCGAGATACTCGCTCATTCACATTCCTATGAGGTTACGTTCGGTTCACTTTCTTATTTCGTTTGAATACCACAAAAATTGAAACCTCGTGGCGAACTCATGTAACGTGTAATTTCTTCGATCGGGAGGACCACGTCTACGTAGCTATGAACACACGGTTTGAAATTGTAATTGCAAAACATGTGCACGGACCATTTGATCCGTAAGAGGTCGAAACAAGACAACTATTTCTCCATAAGCTCATTGTCCGTATGCTAGTTTTTGTCAATATGTCTTTGCAATATTTTTGGCACTTTTTAATAAATCAAGTATTTGTTTTTGGAATATGGAAAACCAAATACGAGAATTAAGAATATTCTTGTAAGACGGCATTTTTTATTTTTTTGCAATTTTCCAATTTGCAAGAAGATATTTACAAGAAAGTTCCATGCAAACAAGTACTCCAAACAAGTGGTGTTTCTATCTACTACAAAAGGGATCCAACCAAGATGAATATATAAAAGAAAACTAAATTAATCCAAATGTGGCTAGCTTTAATTTGGATTTGACTTGATCATAAACCAAACCACTAGAAATATGAGTTTTTTCATTTGACAAAAACGAACATGTATTTTGACAATGCCGATTTCAAGTTATGTTTACGTTACTACACAAACTGGTTTTTCCCACAAACTTTTACCCACAAAAAATAATCTGTATGAAATTTCCCACAGATTACCGACAAATTACACACCAAATTGTAGAACAAATTTTCGTGGGAAATCAATCATAGATTTCCCACAATTTACACACCAATTTTGTTGACCAAATTTTCGTGGGAAATTGGTCGCATATTTCCCACGGATGAACAACAATATTCACACTAATTGTGTTAACCGGACTTCCGTGCTAAATTTGTCGCAAATTCCACACAAATTTGCGATAATCATAAGTCCGTGGCACAATTCTAGCTATATTACCCACGGATTTCACACGGTCTTATTTAATAAAAATATGATTTAGTTAGTTTGTGTGAAATATGTTGATAAATTACCCACTCCTTAGCCATGATAAATATTGTTTTTATGTTTCTTTATAATTACAAAATTCCATATTACAATCTATATCTTTATATGGTTTATTAGTTTCAAATATATGTGCCTTGGTATATATTTATCTATTTGTTTGTGTGTCACATGTATATATGTGTAACATGTGCCTTATGAACCATTGTATATCTATTAACGCATGTACATACGTATTGTAAGTTGATTTTAGCCTTCATTGCACCTTTGTATATCTATATAGAAGAATGTATACATTTGTGAATGTGTAAGTATGGCAAAAAATAATAGATGATTATGTTAGTTGGAAATCTGTTGGTACTTTCCCACAAATTACCCACTGATTAGATAAATTCGTGGGAAATTTGTGAGTAGTTACTCACGGATATCCCACAAACGATATCGTTTTTGTGTTTCTATATACTTGCACGTTCTCACATTGCTATCTATGTATTTTAATATGTTTGTAGTTTCATATTGTACATGTTTGCTTATTAATGTAGCTATTTGTGCGTATCACAAGCATATGTCTTTATAAGCATAACTTATTTGTGGAAACTTATGACATATGAACCGTTGTATATGTATGATTGTATATATATATATATTTATATTTATATATATATATATATATATATATATATATATATATATATATATATATATATATGTTTTAAGTTGATTTGAATCTTCATTGTGTATATAAGTATGTTTGCGGATATGTAATAATTAACACTGTGTTCTCAAGTTGAGTGAAAGGGAGGAAGTAAAGTGAAAGCGAGGAAGTTTGTGTTCTCCAGTTTTTTTTAGGAAGTAAAGTAATGTAAAGTGAAGTAAAGTGGTGATATTTTAGTTATAAAACTTTTACTCCACTTTTGGGGTGAAAGTCACTTTACTTCCTCTCTCTTATTTTACTTCCTCTTTCTTTCACTTTCATTCATTTTTTTTCTTGAGAACGGAGCATAAATGTCTCATGTCATACTCTACGAGCCAAAAAGAATCTTCTTTCGTCTTTAGATCAGTTCGTCATACTATACGAGCTTACCTCACTATTCCTTTAAAAAACGATTAATCTCGTGGTCTTGCCTATACTACACTACAACGGTGAGGTGCACTGTACAAGGGATGTAAAGCTTGATTTGCCACCCACGCATCACATACAACGTGTTTGTAGACATGTGCTAGATGAACCATCATATACATATTAACTTCTATATGTACGTCTTGTAAGTCAATTATAACATCCTTGTACTGCTATTTTTCAATATACGGGAATGCATATATTTGTAAATGTTTAAGTATTCAAGAAACATAAAATTTCATTTTTCTGTGGGAAATCCGTTGGTAACTTCCCACATATTACCCACGGATACGATAAATCAGTGGGAAACCGTGAGAAAATCGTCAATAATTTCACACGCATTATCTACGGAAAATATAACTTTTTGTTTATATTACTTACACATTTATGTAAGTATCCCTTGTTCTTTTTTATAAACGAGGAGTGTTGTTTCTCACATTATGTTGTGGATGAGCTCGATCAATCACTTATTTTTGTAACAATCTTAACAATTTATGCAAAATCACTTTTCTAGACCTCCACTTTTAGTTTTAATATCGCTGGTGTAGTCGTTCAATAAAACAAAGACAATGCTCGTTACTAAAATATGCAATGTGAAAGAAGTAGAAAATACGGACAGGCTAATTGTTCCTTTAGCAGTTGCAACACAAGAAAATGTTAATTATTAAAAGTTAGTATTAGTTTTGGTTCAACATAAAAATATGAGATACTAGATTGTATCTAAAAGTATGAACGATGAAAGAGTTTTAATAACAGCTAAATTTTAGCTATTTTTCTTGTTCTAGCATATCTACGTTGTAAAAGGCCGATGATAACGCATATGATCATTGTTAACACCTATATATATTTTATAAGATAATAACAATATACGAAGTGATAAGATTAAATGTTTATCCAAGAAATTACATTTTAGGTTGTAAAAAAAAGACTAACTTTTTTCATTTCACAAAACTTATTCTAATATACTTAATTTTTAAATGGGAATATATTATTAATTTCTTCACCTCGTCATATTATTGTCCTTGACTTTTTTTTGGTCTTTCTTTGTCGGTTTGGCTAAATATTTTTGTTTGCGTTATATAATACTTGATGAAAGTTATATCAATGAAAATACATTTAAACCCCCATTCTATTCATATATTTTGCAACAAATATTATATAACACAAATAAAAATATAAGGTCCAAATTGAAGAAAAAAAGACTTTGAAAAGTCAAACTGGACAGTTAATATGGGATGGAGGGATACAATTTATTGTAGCTAAATTGGCTATAATTTTAAGTTAAAAAATGTGAGTCCTGATTCTTTTTGTGGGTCACTGAATTTTTCCTGTGGGTCCCCGATTCATTGTATATGTATTTATTGTGAAGAGTTGTAGCTAATTGGCTACAAAAATTGTAGCCAAGCTATCTCTTTTTTAAAATTATTATGTTTGTTAGTGGAGCATTTTGGCCATTGGATTTAATCACAAGGATTGCCAACATGGCAATTTTAAGGAGTAAGATGAAAGCCAACACTAATTTACAACAAAACCAATCTAACTCTACCTATCTTTGTACCATATTTATCTCACACACAAACTAATAAAAAACAACCGTATAGGTCCCTCTTACTCCGTCAGCTACACCACCACCACCGGACCAACCACTTTGACAATCAGTAAACCAGCCACAAACTCTACTCGTAGCACCACCACAAGTGACCGAACTACACACACTATGTAGGACGAACACTAAACCACAGATACTCGAACAGTTTTTGCGTCTATTTATGTTAGATCTCGGAGTTATATGTGTAGATCTATGTTTTACTTTTTTTTTTTTTTTTTGTTATATTTACAGGTACTATTTGTAGATCTAATTAGCTAATTTGCTTTTGTATTTTTGTTGAACAAGAACATGTCCGGTCAAGTGGCAAGACTATTATAAAGATCATAGAATAGATTATTTATGGACCTTGAATTTGTTGTAAAAGAATTGTTGTTATACTCAGTATGAAATAGATAGAGTCATAGAGACATCTTGAATTTGTAAGTTATACTCGGTATAAAATAGATCACAGAATAAACTACTATTCTATTGCCGACGGTGCACTTATACACAAATTTATTATGTTCGTTGGATCAAAAAACTTTTAATCTTGATCATTGTAATTCATCAATTATCTTTATTAACTAACTAGAGTCAAAAGTGGACTAGAAATACACATATCAAATAACGTATAATAGGATAACAATAATGTATAATAGGATAACCTTAAAATATTACTTAGATCTTATCATTGCTGAAATGTAGCCCGCAACAAACTACCGATGTTATCTTAATAGTTTTGTAAATTGAATTTTCAATAAAATGAATTTGGGTGGGCATATAGACCATGCGCACGTTTATATACAAAACCATTTTCAATTCATAACTAAAATATAGTGAACTCATTTAAGCAACCAAAATGGAGGTAAAAATCATATACTTTCTATTTTGAAGTTTTAAACTTAACTTTTGGCTCTTCCATTTACATAGATGAACAAGTCAAGGCAATAAAAAACGTGTTAATACTTTTTTGTCCATGAAAAACTCAAGGTAAAGTTCATGTCAATACTTTTTCGGACCTACACTTCAACAATTTATGTAATTTTTTATACTTTTCATTAAGATTTGATTTTTTTCCCTCTTTGAATAGCAAGTCGGGAATAATGTCAATGTCGAAACTCATGAGGTAACATTCAGTTTTACATTTAGTTTTTTTCAATTTTTAACCAAAGGACCTCATATCCGTATATTTGTATGAAGGCCTAATATTGTTTCCCTTCTTTAAACATGACCATGCCGCAACGATACCCATTCGTTGCTTGAAGAGGTGAATTGCGCATTCGAAAAAAGGTCAAAATTAAAAAAAATTACACTAAAATCTCAATATTTTCGACAAGCCATGGGGGCGCATAGTTATACCATGGATCTGTCCCTAATGATGGTACTCTTAATAATGCTATGGATAGAGATACACAATTGACAAATAATGTACATGTTATTACTCCGAAATTGAATAGAACTTAATATGTATCTAACTTAAAATTTCTTATTTATATGTAGGAAACGGAGATGGACGTTGTTTTGTCAATGGCTAATGTCAAGATGAAAAAAAGAAACCAAGTTTAATATCTACTGTGCTGATATATGTTTTGTTTTAAATTTTTGTTTATATAACAAGTTTTTCAATACTCTTTGTAAATTATTTAATCGTTAGACCCGGGCAACGCACGGGTATTGCACTAGTTATTTATGGATCTTGAATTTGTAAGTTATTGTGTTTTAATGAAATATACAGGTCTTTAGATAAAGACTTCTTGACTTCTATACAAATCATAATTTGGATATTGGATCAACCCATTTTAATAGGTTGTATTGGTGCAATTAATTTTTAGTTACAATTTTATAATTACACGAATTATAAAAAATTGCTAGCATTATATAAAATTTTGCTATTTATTTGCTACGGGTTTCCCACTAAATAATCTTAGTGGGAAAGAATTTTTTGGGAAATAGTTGTTGGAAATCCGTGGCAAAAAAAGTCCGATCCGTGAAAAATGGTTGCCGGAAAATGTGAAAAATCAGTCGGAAAATATTCGTGATAACTCTGTGGGAAATTATACCCACGAATTACCGACAGTAATATCAGTGGGAAATAGTCAACGTCCCGTGAGAAAATCAGTGAAAAAATATTTATCCACAAGGTTTTTACACACGGAATAATTCCGTGTGAAATCTGTGAAAAATGGCCCTTTTCCACGAGATTTCCCACGGATTCAACCGTGGGAAAAACCTGTTTGTGTAGTAATCCAGACTAAAAAACGCTTCTTAAAAGAAATTATCTAAACCTAACATAAAATGACTCACTTGCGTCACTTCAAGTTTTGTAAATATATTTACGAAGACCGACATTCATATCTCGACAACTCGTATATGTTTATTGCATTATAATCAAATATAGTACATGAACACATTTGTGATTATCAATGTGGAATTATTAGAAAAGTATAATATTATGAATAACCTAATTAATTTTCAAATACCGAGTAAATTCAGCATGGTAGCAGATGATTTGATATTAGAAAGTTGATTCCACAACTCTAACCTAGTATTCAATTTGAACCTCTAAAGGCGACTCTTCTCAAAATACCACTATTGATGTAATGTTAAATTACTTCCGCAAAACGTAGAGATTTGAAATCAAACCGATAACCTACTTTAGAAGAACTCTCATCAAACTCTATCTCCCCCTTCGTTTCAATCCATTATTACTTTTTAGTTTATCTCAAGTTAATTGTCTACTAATAAAATAATAGTTAAAATTATTTAAGTTTATCATATTACTCATAATCAAATTCATTAAATGCAAAACTAAATAAAAATATTAAATAATTGTTCAAATGTACGTTTTCTTGTAGATTTCGCAAACTTAACCCGTAGTAATAATAAATTCTTTTAAAATATATATGTTTTTATCTGATGGACAATAATTTTGAAAAAGAAATAATAGATAAACCATATGTCAATAAACTTTTTTTTTCATCATCTTATCCTATAAAAAAGTTGAAAGCAATTTCCATGTCATCCAAAATCTAATCAAAAAAGAAAAAGTAAATTGCAAAAACAATCGTTGTGGTATGCCTAAATTGCAGACTCAATCATTACATTCTCGAAAGTGAAAATAAAGTTCCTGTTGAAAGCCTTTGGTGTGAATTTCGTCCTTACTCAAATGCGAACCAACTAAAATGCCATAATCTAAAACACTGCAAACAAGAGCATTTCAGTTAATTCACACAAAAGGATTTTTACAAAAACGGTACTTGCATTTTCGATAAGATAAAGACTAAATCTGCAACCTAAACATATATAAAAGAGAGTTTTTGGAATATCACTTTACTCAAATTTTGACAAATATCATACACTTTTTTTCCTTTACCATTTTTCATCAATTAATTTTTTCAAATAACCGGGTATAGACACATAAATTTTTCTTTGCAATTTTACTCAAAGGGTTTAAAAGAAAAATAATGAGCAAAAAAGTAAGAAATTTGTTAAGCCCACATAAAAGTATTCACAAAAACAATCCACTCGCTGAGGTGTCAGCGAGTAATTGATTTCTTGTGGGATCCACATCTCATAACAACCAATCACCCGTTGACATCTCAGCAAGTTGATTGTTTTTGTATATACCTTTATGTTGGATGTATCGTTGCTCAAAAAGTAAAAGGAAGGAAGCAGCGTCCCCACATGTACTCCACATCCAAACAAACCTCCACGTGTCCATCTCCCCCTATATAAACACCATAATCCCATTTCACATCTCCTCACAAATCAAAACAAACACTTCCAAATTTTTTTTTATATAAAATCTCAAAAATGGCATCCAACATGTTCCCTATCCAATATCCACCCACCACCGTACGACCACCCTCAACCACCACCAAATCCGACCAAAACAACACTAAAAACTGGTGGACCCCACTTTTCGGCTGGTCATCTGAACCTGACTACATTGACTCCACTAACAGCAAGAGATGTGACGTCAGCATGGAGAATAACGATGTTGTTGTTGATCGGAAAACAACAGTTAGATCGGTTAGTTTTAGTGATGAGAAAGCGAAGAAGCTGAGGATGATGACGGTTGAAACGATGTCGTTTCATGACAAGATGTATCATTCTGCTATTGCTTCTCGTTTGGCTTCTGATTTTTCAGATCACCGGTAGTTAGTTTTTTTTTGTTTGTTTAATTAAGTAACGATTATTTTTATAAAATGTTACTAGTTACTTCTACTGAGTAGATTTGGAAATATATGAAATGTTATGTTATACTAATCTAAATAATTTGTACATATCAATAAAGTGCTTCTTCTTTTCATTGTTATCGTGGATCTTTCTTTTTTGGTTGTCCAAGATTGTTAACTGGTAGGGCCGAGCATAATAGACGGGACTGAACCGGACCAAACATTTCTTATTCGATTTTGATTCGATCTTGCGTTAAACCGGCCATTATGATATCGGATCTGGACCGAATATTTTGGTCCGGTTTTCAATCCCATGTTTTGTGCTAAATTAGTCTTGATCAGTCCAGTTCCATTTTTTGACCGTGATCAGGCCTATTCACTGCTAAAATTAAAAATTGATATTATTTAAGTTTGTCATATTACCTCTAATCAAAAAATTTATTTACTGAACAAAATTTAATAAAAGTATTACGTAATAGTTTTTTTTAAAAAGCTATACTACAACTACAAAATATTTATGAAAAAAACATCTATATATAAATGAAATGTTATGTTTTGATTCGGTTAATAAAAAAGAAAAGATATAAATTATTGCAAAAGCCACCGATCAAAACATAACACCAATATTTTTTGTAATTGTAGCATAGCACTTTTTTAATGGATCATCATTTTAAGACAAAGTGAGTAACTTTATCTTTTTTGAATGGACCATAATTTTGCTCCCATATATTTCTACACACATTTTTTATAAATTATAAATCATTCCTTCTACTTAAATAAGATTGTAACGCTTTAAATCTTAACTTTTTAATACCTTACTTGAATGTGACTACTAACAGTAGTGAGGATTGAATATTGTTGTTGTTACTATTATGAATAGTAATATAATAAGTAGTACAAAAGTAATGTTTGGAAGTAACACTAATCATAAAATAGACAATTAAACTATAGAAATGTATGACGATGGAAATTAAAACTTAAATATGGTTAACTAATTTTAAATTGTTGATACTGACATAATAAGTTGTTTAATATTGGATTATTGATGCAAGTTGCAAACTTTTTGATTCTTGTAATTATCGCCATACAAAAGAGGCCCAGTGTGCCTAATACCACGGCTATTAATTGCCTAACGATCAACATTAAGCTATAAACAATAAATGGTTTATCTATATTTAATTACCTTCTTATCTTCTTTATTTGACTAACTTCCCCTGTCATCATTAGCTTTGCTTTTTTACATTTGTTACGCTATTAGATCTTGTAAACGGATAATGTGTTATCCGTCTAAGATTACGCATATAAGTATTTGATAAGTTAGCTTCTGTTTATGTTTATTTGAAAAGTTGACGAATAATCGCGCAAAATGATGATGGACAACGGCAAATAATAATGCTTGTAAAATTGTAATTTTGATTCGACCTTTAATGCAAAAAGTGTATTTTTTGAAATATAAATTATGTGTTTTTTTAAATTAATATATTGTGTGTTTTTAAAAATTGCCAAGGTTAGAACTGATTAAGAAAAAACATAATTTAAGTTGCAAAGTTTTTAAAAAAGTTGTCAAGATTAAAAAATATTTAAAAGCAATTTAAACAAATTACACTAATTTAAGTTTTAAGATTAAAAAAACACATACACACTTTATAAGTAACTAGGCGAGTACCGCACCTAGCGGCAGCGGTTTCTAGCGTCAGATAATTAATGATTTCTGATACTATGGTGAGTGTTTTGTGCAACGTTTAAAATATAACGTGAACCGATGAAAATGCATTGCAAACGGTTTACTATACGATAACTAAAAAATCTAGACAAAATTCTTAACATCTATCAAACAACATATAAAAACATTTAATGAAAATGAAAGTAACATTACATCATTATGAGATAAAACTAACAACACACGCGTTCCTGTCGCTAAAACTAACAAGGATGGAATTAATGGTGCGTTGTTAAGAACGCAGTACCAAAATTAGCATGAATGTGATGCTAATTTTGGCTATTTTATAAAAAATTTGGGCACGTTTAGCCCCATTTTTCTTTTTGAAATGGGCGTATTTAGCCTATTGAAAAGTTAAATGTGCACTAACGGGCACATATTTTCTCTTAATTGTAAAACATTATAATCGTTTTTGAAAAAAACTTATATATATAATATATTTATATAGCGACAGATCGTTTTGTGTTAAAAAAAAGTATATGGGTTCTAAACGAAAAATAATAAAAGTTTGAAGATTTGGGGATTAAACATAATGGTTTGAAACCCGTGCGACGAGGTGGTTCAACCGGTTGAACCGTTTCCGTCGAAAAACGGGTCGATTTAAACCGAGTCAACCCGACAGGTTGGGTCAAAATGGGTCAAATTAAACAGGTCAACCCACGGTTTTGAAGCGTCCTGGGTCAACCCGGTTTTCGATATGTATTAATAGTTTCAAATTTTCACTTTTTATTTTTGGTTTTTCTTTATATATAGTGTAACAGGGACCGCGCGCTACGCGCGCATGATTAAGAAGAAATAGATCTCAATGTGACCTGATTCACCAGTTTGTATCGGTTTCAACGGGTCCTCTCTAGTTCGTTTTCGGATGGCTGTTATTGGTTAGCCGAACTGGTGGCAACACCAGGTTGAACCCGTTGGTCCGATCCGATTTTCAAAACTATATGTACCATCAACTTGTTAGCTTGTATGAAGCTTTGTGTGTTTTATTATTTTGTATAATGTATATAATAACATGTACTTTTCATTTTAGGGTGTTTTAAAAATAATATTAATTAGTATGTTTAATTATTTTATATTTAGAATTATGTTGTAGCTTGTTTAAATTGTACATTGTGAAAATTTTATTATACTTTTTAGTAAGACAGTTTTAGTGATCAAAATAGTTTATGGGTTATAAACGAATAATAGTATAAGTATGAGAAATTGGGGATTAACATAATATTTTGAAACCCGGTTCGACCCGGGAGGTTCAACTGGTTGAACCGTTCCGGTTAAAAAACGAGTCAATATAAACCGGGTCAACCCGACGGGTTGGGTCGAAAAAACGGGTCAAATTAAACCGGGTCCTGGGTCAACCCGGTTTTCGATGTGTATTAATAGTTTCCTTTTGAAACATATGTATGTATTAATAGTTGAAATTACTCATAATTAATTATTTCAACATTTCCTTTTTAATTTTTTTCACATTTCACTTTCTTGACTTTTCACTTTTCACTTTGACCATTTTTCTATTATAGATAGACTAGGCGAGTACCCGTGCCTAGCGGCGTCGGTTTCTAGCGGCAGACAATCAACGATATGTGATATTGTGGTAAATGTTTCGTATAATGTTCAAAATAGAACGTGAAAAGATCAAAATGTAATTGCAAACGGTTGTAACATGTAATAATTCAACTCTAGCAAAAATTCGTAACATGTATCAAACAAACTATAAAAATATTTTGTAAAACTGAAAAAGAAAACATTACATCAATTATGAGATAATAACTAACAATGCATGTTACTCATCATGCAAAACTTCTTGATAGACGACATTTGAGGTGTAGACTCCTCTTTGACTGGCTTCACCAAGACCTTTGTAGTTCTACGTGATATCCCTCTAGACAAAGCAACATAAAGTCGACCATGCGAGAAAACAGAGTCGGGCAAATAGCCACCCACATTTGGAATTGTTTGGCTTTGAGCTTTATTGATAGTCACCGCAAAGCTAAGGCGAATAAGGAATTATGTTCTTATTAGTTTGAAAGGGAACATGTCTTCTTGTTCACGAATGTGTCTTAGATTCTTTAATTTAGTTTTCTAAATAAATTTTATACATATGTTATGATTACAAAAACAATATTACTACAAGGTAAAGAAAATCTTTGAATAAAATGGTTCTTGTCATGCATTGAATTGGCTAATATTCAAAATGACAACACGTATACCCAATATTATCCTAAACAAGGATTGCGACGATGCCGCCGCTGTGGGCATTTTCTACTTATCTATATACACTGGTCAGTGTAAATTGTAGGGAAAGTTGTCGATGTATTGATCCTCATAAATTTGAAAGCTTTAGTAAACATTCGAGAACTTATATCTCAGACATATCAGTATGTATTGATCCCAAAATGCATAACGATTCTGTTCACACCCTTGTGGTGACCATCAAAAGCACAGTCGATGACCTGCTAGAAGCACGTGAGACCGCTTATAGCATCGTGGATTGATTGCTGGGTTGGAACTGAAGGTGTGGACGCATGAAGATTATACATTTCTTCTCTAATACCGAGGCTCGTTGTTGTTTCCATCTCGATTCGAGCAGCCGCTACCATCCGTAAGAATGTCTGCACAGTCCGGACTTTCGGAAGATGTCTATAACCTACAAAGACAATGTAATAAGACATAAGCACAATAGTATATACCAGCGTTATATGCTATATAACGAAGCGATAATGGCCGAAATTAGTCAAGAACAAAACGAAAAAACAACCGACACTAACGTCGCCTAGAGCATTTGAGAATATCTATTAAAGGCAATTGGTACTTGCAGATGTCAATTTAGAAGAGGTGCAGGACTCAAACACAAATGAGTGACCATCAACTGTAGGAACTCGAACGATAGATGTAGGAGTATACACATCAACGACATCAGTATACGGATCATCAACCATACCATGAATGGTGGAGCCATTTGTAACATCATTAATGCATATCTTTTTAAGACAACGGTAGTGGAAAGTCTGGACCAAAGGCGGTATGCAATAGTATTGGGTTGTGCATAGTGACATGTAGACCTCAAATCCTACGAAAAAGACACACCATAAGAAGTGTAACAAAAATTGAAACTGAAACCTGATTGTAAAGGAACATGCATTTCGATCACATAAACATGGCGCAATATTAAAGCAAATAAATAATTCCTATTCACCTTGATTTTCAGCGTTGGTTGATCCCACTTTTCAGTCTACATTGGTGGCGATTAGCTCAACATCGAGGTTCGGTATACTTGAATGATGACATGCAAAACCGTTAAAATCAGGTATCATTTATCACACGTATCGATCAAATTCATCTACATATATTAAGCGTAATACCACGAACGAAATTACTATGCATGCGACGAACTTGTTATTTGTTGTGATTAGTGATAAATACCAACAAATTGAGACACGGATGGATGAATGACCCAAAATTGTGGACGTCGTATTAAAATCTGAATTTTGTACTAAAATAATTACCAGCGTAGAACGCACCTACAATCGAAAACATGATCGCTGGCTTGTTGTTTGATTTCGCAGCAAAAGCTCCCATCCATTTTCTTTGCAAAACCTAAACAACCAAGTCAACATAAATGTTACTAAAAAAGCCAATGTAACATACCTTCGACTTGAGTGACTATCTATACTTTATGTGTTGGTTTATGCTACTGGGTAATCTAATTTAATTTCACATTCAAATCATCGACAGTCACCTTTTTGAGCTTATCTTTTTCTTCTTGCATTCCACTTAATTTCACCTTCAAATAATCTACCAACCCTAGCGCTAATTAGGCGTCAACCCAACCCGATTTAAATCGACATCCAAATGAACCCGGGTGCCTCAAAATATTCACAATCCAATAAACATCAGTTCTTCCAACCACCTGAACCACATAATGTTATAAAAGAGCAAACACATAGATGATATTACCTACTCATTAGCTTTTCCAATCACCTCTACCTCATAATGTCAGATACACGCTCAATTCATTTACAAACCCAAGAACAAACATACGTTTATTTGTTAATCTAACATAATAATAAAATTAACAAAATTTACCTCGGTCTTAAAAGTAACCCGGGTAACATGTACATATATAGTATTTCTTGATGGAATATTCCTCCGATATTCATTCGCAAAAGAAAAGACCAATTCATTAGTTATGACTACTAATCGTTATGATTTACACAATACAATAGCTACCCACAAAGGGATAATATACAAACTGTCATTGTAAAAGGTTGTGGTGCCTTCCACGTGGGCGGGATATAGCATTGTCTCCACCTGACCACATTAGCCACGAGGGTGCTGGCGGCGTGGTTGAAATTCTTGCACCAAAAAGGGCAACATGTTATCATACAAATCGCCTCATATCTAACAGCGTCGACACATGACATACCCAGCTAGATCTATAAGCCGATGATTTAGAAACATTATACATTATAATACCTCTTGCTTGAACGGCTTTGGTGTATACGTAAATTTATCTTTTATCTATAATACGCTAAAATTTGTATACCTCCTAGTCAAGGTCAGGTCGAGAGGTGCCTTTTCCAGCTTGTATATGGTATCGGTCAGTGAAGCACGGTGACGTGTGAAGCTCGATGACGTCCTTCGCGTAAATAACATTTACGGCTTTATTCACGAAGTTCATGTATATAGAAGCAAGCCTTTGTCAGAAAGCACGTCAAAATAAAGTAAACGAACTTACTAAGCTCGCGTTAATATCCACATGTCACGTGAATAACTTGCAGATAATCACTAATCCTTGGTGACATAAATCTTCCGCCATTGAGTATCAATTCACCGCACATACGCAAAGAGTAAAAACCAATTATAGGCAATTTAAAGACAGTCACCAAATCATAATATTCAAGCACATCGCGAAACAACCGCAAAACCGATCTATCAAATAAGCAATATTCACCAGAGCGGCAAGTGTTCGTTAACAAAAAGAAACAAAATTTTGAGAGAGATAATTAGACAAAAGTCTGTACCTCAATAGGTACTGTTGAAGCATTGCGGGCTAACCTCTTAGAGCTCCAAATAGCAGTTTCACTATTTAAATAGCTACTCCTTGTTACAGAGCGTACCGTATGCGTTACCTCAATCCATATATGGCCACCGAGAGCCCCAGCCATCTAGATATTTTGGTCAATGTTAACAACCTTCATCGCGTAAAATAGAATAAAATATTAGGTGATTAACAGGTTCTATGGGACTGATTATGCAAACAGAGTGAATAACCATTATCGATATTAGGTGATTAATCGTTGAAGAATGAACTTGTTATCGATATTTCATCTAGAACTTTTTCGGGTCATTCACTTTTACCTTTGCCCGTTTCACCTTGCTTGTTGTTTCCTTTCCCTTTCTTGCTTTTCACCTCATGAGTGGTACACCCACGCCTTCATTTGTTATCACCACTTCCACCTGCGAATCATCATCTGCGAACATCAATTCCTATAACCCAATCCAAACATCTATTTAATATATGTCCATCATCTGCGGATAAACTATGATATATGTCCAGCTAT
The DNA here is from genome assembly GCA_910596185.1 of Chrysanthemum makinoi. Lineage (NCBI taxonomy): Eukaryota > Viridiplantae > Streptophyta > Magnoliopsida > Asterales > Asteraceae > Chrysanthemum > Chrysanthemum makinoi. The sequence continues at coordinate 26,507,325 of OU343221.1, forward strand.
AACCCAATCCAAACATCAATTTCTATAACCCACTCGAAACATCTATTTATTATAATATATGTCCAGCTATCAATTCATAAAGAAAATCCCTAAGAAACAAAAATCAAAATCGTTCATAACTATAATTAAAGTTACCAAACCGATACTTCATGCAAAAAATGAAACTCTAAAATTACTAAAACACAAAATCTATAATTACCGCACAAAAAAACCTAAAATAAAAGAATATCCAAAGCGGATAAATTCATGAGGGTTAATAAACTTACTGAATAACCGCCATACCTTGCGTCGTTTATCTTCCTGCATCTTTGTTTGTGAATCTCTGGGTGGGAAGTTAGTATCAAATGCCTTGTTGAACTGAATCCTAAAGAGTAAGACAAAGGGTCACATAAATAACGAGCAAAAGTTCAGTAAAAAAAACCCAAATCACCAATACAATCCATATCCATCTTTTTCTTATCAACTTCTTAACCAATCATTCAGATCTCAAATTCACAAATACCCTTTTTATAAAAAACAATTTCAACACTTTTTAAGCAATACCCGTATCACAAAATCAAATAAATCTCATAAAGATAGAATCTTTTTAATGGGTTTGTTATTTGATTCAAGGTTTATTTATAAAAAAATGATAGCACCTGAAGTGACGGTAGGTGATGAAGAAGAAAGGGGAGTACCCTAGGTCAATATTCACCCATAGAAATCCTAACTCCATCCAACCATACACAGAAAAAATGTAATTCGAATCTGAACCCTAAAAAAACATGTAATTCGAATCTAAACCATAAAAAAACACATTGCAAACTTAAATACACAATATGTGCGATAATTACCAATTATAAGATTCATACAACAAAGCACCCACCAACATAGATCGATTGTTAATGGATGTTTTCCGGTGGACGCAGCAGTGACAACAACAGCTTCTGGCGGCGGCTACGCAAATTCCGGCAACACAGTGACAACAGCGGCGGCTGAAAAATGTGATAGCAACTCAAATCTACAAAATAAATACAAATCCATAAAAAGTTTCATAACTAACTACATAATTAAATTATAAAAAAAGAAAAGAAAAAAAAAACAAACAAACCTCAAAATATGATTCTGGCAACAACAAAGACGACAGCGGCGGCGGCAACTCACGTCGGCAACAGTAGATTCAGGCAAAAATAACAAATCTAAAAAAACAATACTTTGTCAAAATTGTTATATAAGCTTACATCTCGAAAAAAAATAAAGATATGTCTTAGATTTGTAAAAAAAGATCTTCAAAAATTGATAAATAGTCATAGATTTATCAAAAAATGAAAAGAAAAAAAAAAATACCTCAAAACTTGCGGTATATGAGATCTGGCGGTGGTGATGTTGGTCGTGTTCTACCGTGGTTCATCTAGTTATCTGTGTTGGTCCTGTTCTCTACGCTGGCGACAAACAATGGGGTTAGATCGGCTGGTGGTAAGAACCGGTGGTTGGAGCTTTGGTGGTGGAAGAGATGATTGTTTGTGTGTGTGTGTGCTGTATTGCCATTTTTAGTTTCGGTGTATAAATTTCTCTCTCTTCTGACTAATTTCACTTTTCCACTTTTCCAAGTTTGACTGTTTTTGTATTATATGTAGTCGGTACCTTGATAGCATCTTTATAAGAAGTCTAATGAATCGTTATGGGATATTGAAGAATGATTTTGTTACCTAAAATTAAATCTGTGATTTGTACATTTAAAAAAGAGTAAATTGCAAAAATCGTCCCTGTGGTTTGCCTAGATTGCAAAAAGCGTCTCTGTGGTTGGCTAATTGCAGGCGGCGTCCCTGTGGCAAAACTTTGTGATCGTTTTGGTCCCTGATTTTAACTAGCGTTAAATGAATTACAGCCGAGTTACATTGAGCCCTTTTGGCAAATAATCGTTGCAGTGTCTATCCTTTAAACCACAGGGACGATTTATGCAATTACATCGTTAGTCCTCAATACAAAAACCAGTGCACCATTAGTCCTTAATACATAATTTCAGTTAAAAAATTGCACCGTTAGTCCTTTATACATAACATAAGTTAGTCCCCCTACCACCACTTACCACCACCACCACTACTCACCACCGCCACCCACTGCCGCCAGTTACCACCACCAATCACCGCCACCACCCACGTCTACCACCGCCACTCACCAACGACACCAACCACCACCACCACCACTTACAACCACCACCACCCAACACCACCAATCACCACAAAAAAGAGTCAAAAAAAAAATTGTAAAAGAAGTCTTAAAAAAATTTGATTTTTTTTTCTCAAAATTTTCAGTATTTCGAAAAAAAAAATTTCAAAAAAAAAAATTCGAAATATTTTTTTCCAAATATTTTGTTTTCGAAATTATTTTCCACATTTTGAAATAATTCTTTTGGAAAAATAATTTCTAAAAAAAAAATTAAAAAAAAATGATTTTTTTTTTCAAGAATTGCAATATGTCGAAATACCTTTTTTTCAAAAAAAAAATTGCATTTTTTTGTCCGATATTTTTTTTAGAATTTTTTTTTCAAAATTCTTTTTCCAAAAATAATTTTGTAGAAATTTGGAAAAATAATTTCGAAAATAAAAATTTTGGAAAAAAAATATTTCGAAATTCTTTTTTGAAAAAAAAAATTATTTCGAAATATTAAAAATTTTGAAAAAAAAAACAAAAAAAAAAAAAATTTGAAGATTTTTTTACAATTTTTTTTTGACTTTTTTTTGTGGTGATTAGTGGTGTTGGTGAGTGGCGGTGGTGATTGGTTGTGGTGGTAGACGTGGGTGGCGGGGTGATTGGTGGTGGTAACTGGTGGCAGTGGTGGTGTGTGGTGGTGGTGGTGGTGAATGGCGGTGGGTATTAATGGTGGTGGTGGTGGTGGTGGTAGAGGGTGGTGGCAGTGGGTGGCGGTGGTGAGTAGTGGTGGTGGTGGTAAGGGGTGGTAGGGGGACTAACTTATGTTATGTGTAAAGGACTAACGGTGCAATTTTTTGAACTGAAATTATGTATTAAGGACTAACGGTGCACTTGTTTTTGTATTGAGGACTAATTGTGTAATTGCATAAATCGTCCCTGTGGTTTAAAGGTTGGACGCTGCAACGATTATTGGTCAAAAGGGCTAAATGTGTAACTTCTAACGGAATTCATTTAACGCTAGTTAAAATCAGGGACCAAAACGATCACAAACTTTCGCCACAGGGACGCCGCCTGCAATTAGCCAACCACAGGGACGCTTTTTGCAATCCGGGCAAACCACAAGGACGATTTTTGCAATTTACTCTTTAAAAATTTGATGGAGGGAAAAAGATTAAAGAGAGAAAGTGTATTACACTTGTCAAAAGATGTATGAAGTAGGTCTATTGTTAGCCTTTAGACAATGGCGACCTGAGGCGACGGGGGTTTTGCCTGCCACATCAGATTTTTCTTTCCAGCGACCTGATGACGACCAAGTTGCCACTGTGGTGACCAAGTTAATATAAATTATTCAAATAACATTAAAAAAATTACATAAATTATTTAAATAACATTAAAAACATTACATAAATTATTCAAAATTTCTAAACAACAAATCTGTCATCGTCATCGTCACTTATGTCTTCGTCTGCACTCTCTTAATTGACTTCATTCCACGATTTTCCCAAACGTGTTTGACAAATCAGCTTTTAAGTTGAGATGAGTTGTTCGGTAGATTATCTCCTGAGTAATTACTAACGATTGTTCATGCGAATTTAAGGGATCGTGATCGCGGCGGCCACATCTTCATACCATGTAGGACATATCGCCCGACCCTTGTTTCGAATGATCACATTATGTAATATGATAGATGTGTACATAATATCTTGGAGATCACGTTGCGACAACCCTCGAGCCGGAACTTTAAGCATCTTTCACTTCTTATTTAACACACCAAAAGCTCGTTCCACATCTTTTCTTGCTGCTTCGTGCTTTCTCTTGTATAATATTCTTTTATCATCACCCGTGGGAGGATTTGAAATGGACTTAATAAGAACGGGCCATTCCGGATATATCTCGTCGGTAAGATAATATCTCCTTTTGTAAGCTACATCGTAAACCACGAAGGGAAGGTCCGATGCTCTTCCAGATTATATATCATTGAAAACAGGGGATCGATGTAAAAACTTTATGTCGTTATTCATCCCGGAGACACCAAAAAACGCATGCAAAATCCATAAATCTTGAGAGGCGATCACTTCCAATAAAATGAATGGATGTGGCCCGTGATCACCCTAAGCAAATTGACCTCTCAAACTATTTGGGCAATTCTCCCACTCTCAACCTGTACAATAAATGCTTCCTATAATCTCAGGAAACCCTTGCTTATGCTCGTGACGAACATATATTCTTTCAAGGTCAGAATACGCGAGCTTCGCAAAAACTCAGCACCATATAAATCCATGATAGTTGTAGTTGTTGCACCGATTTGCAGATACTCGTCAAGAGAATCAGGAACGACCGCGCATTTCAGTTGACGAATTGCCGCAGTACACTTGATCAATGGGGAAATACCAAGTGTGCCCGTACAATCAGGATTTTGTTGAAAATAAGGAGAATAATCGGTTACCTCTCGAACAATTTCTGAGAATAGTTATCGGTTCATTCGGAACCGCTAACGGAATTTTATTTCTTCATACTCTAGGTTTGCAGAGTAGTAAGCCTCCACTAAACGATTATGAGCATCCTGATGATCCCTAGCTACGTAGGTTCGTCGGACTTTTGAAAGTGACGTTTGGTACTCGACCCAAGCAAACTGTATAAACTCCGCGTGGTCGCTCATCACTTCTTCTTCATCGTTGGAAGACGAAGAATTAAAAAATAACTCGTAAGACATAATTTATAGAATGTTATTTGAAAGTGTTGAGAGAATTGTTGTTTGAATTTGTGAATGAAATGAGGAAATAAGTGGATTATTTATAATGTTGTAAAAGTGGTAAAAAAAATAATAATCTAACGGTCGAATATTATTAAATTAGTGATTTTTTTGTTTTTGTGTGTTTAAAGTCGGTCGAGAAAGCGACCTAATCGTAATTTTTTTGCTTGCCGATCGATCAAGACCGATCAACCACAATGGAGCGACCGATCTCGACCGATCATAACCCAAACCATTATGTTCAGCCTTTGGTCTCATTGTTAGACTTATATATCATCACTCATTCTAATTAATCCGCACATATATCAGAATCAACAAACTCACTTGTTTCGAAATAACTTGAACACATAAAACCCATATTTTTGTTTAATTTACTTTTAAATTCTAACTATTTGATCTTTCTATAAAGCATCGACGAAGCTAAGTTATGGTTACCCCCTTATCATGCCTCAATCGATTTACTTCGTAATGAAACAAGGGTACGTTAGACGTGGGTCGATGTTTACCGGTCAAACTATAAAGGCACATCTTGTTCATTTTGGTCCTCACATCTCTTTCTGTTGTTTCACGATCGATTTTGAGTCTTTTTACTTTAAGTTTTTCTTGTACTATCTTCTAATAACGGTATTAGTTCACAGCATCTTGAGTTTCATTGTCACAATTAGTGGTCACGAGAGTTTGTTACTAGTTTGCCACATTTGAAAATATATCATTTTCGCTTAAATTTAAAGTTGTCACTTTTCTTTTGTTTTCACGAGGATGATCTTTTATTCACCCAACGTCATATTGGTTATATACCAATTTTTGGCAAAATATCATATCGTGTCATCTTTACTTAGTTAAAGTTGAACAAATTCATATATATAGCTCAACTATGAAAAAAAAAAGTACACTCCCAAATCAATAATACGTATAGCAAAAAGTTTTACTAAGCAAAAACATATCCAAAATTTGATATTCGTCAACTCACTAAATTTCCAAAGTCCATAAACTAAGATAGTTCGTGAAAGTCGACAAACGTAAGACAAATATTTATAATCAAATGACATCACACATTTTAACAAATACCGTCTTCCCCTATATAAACAACCCAAATATCCCCTCATTAACTTTAGGGTTGAAAAAGCGAAGAAGTTACGAATGTTTCGAATGTGGTTTAATGATAAGATGTTTTCATTGTGCTATTATATCTTGACGTCTCGTTTTGCTTTGTTTTTTCCCATCGTGATTAAAGAATCGTGAGATTCTCTCAGTGTTTTGAAACCCGGTTCGACTCGACCGGTTGAACCGTTTTTCGTCAAAAAAAAGGTCAAAATGAACTGGTTTTTCAAGGTTTGAAAACCTTGTTTAACCCGCCGAGTTTCATGTGACCTGAGTCAACTCAATTTAGCAAAGTCAACACTGTGTGATATTTTTCTTTTATTTTTGTTTTAGAAACTATATATCATAAATTTGGATCGATTGTGATGATGGATGATGTTGTATTTAAGTTTAAAACATGTATTTTTGAATTATATGTTTGGTATTGTATAATATTGTATATGTTTTACAAGGCTATTATGTGATTGATATTGATTTTGTTTTAGGTTGTATGTATGTTTGATATTAAGTATTAAACATTTAGGTGTTTTGTTAGCCGAAATATATTGCAATACACTTAAATGGAAAACCGGGTTGACCAGATAGTCGAACCGGTACCCGGTGACTCGACCGGGTTAATTTGAGACCCGGTTTTCAAAACATTGGATTCTCCTCAGCCAAGTGTTTTTGCATTTAAATTAGAGGTCATTTCCAGTATGTGATTTGAGACCCTACGGAAAGTTATGTGAAGCACCAATTCTCGTGCTACCGGAAGGAATAGAAGATATGGTAGTTTATAGCGATGTGTCTTATTCCAACCTCGGGTGTATTCTTATGCAAAGGGGCAAGGTAATTGCTTATGCTTCAAGACAATTGAAGAAGCATGAAAGGAATTACCCGACTCATGATCTTGAGTTCGCGGCTATAGTTTTCCCCTTGAAAATTTGGAGGCATTATTTGTATGGTGTCAAGTTCATAATTTACACCGATCATAGAAGCCTTCAATATTTCCTTGACAAGAAGGATCCGAATATGAGGCAACAGAGGTAGTTAGATTTTTTAAAAGACTATGATTCTGAAATTCGCTACCACCCTAGTAAGGCGAATGTGGTGGCATATGCTCTAAGTCGCAAGGATCGAAGTGAGGTTATGAAGATTCACTCGTTATGGATGATTGTTACATCCGATCTCTTCAACAAAATCAAGATAGCTCAAGACGAAGCATTGAAAGAAGATAATAGAGAAAAAGAACGTATTACATCTCACATTCCTCATCTTGAAGACGATAGTTGGGGGATTAAGATTCGGTATGGAAGGATTTATAATCCCTTTCGAAGCGGTATTAAAGAATTACTCTTGGAATAAGCACATAAGTCGAAGTATTCTATTCATCCCGGAGCTACAAAAATGTACCTTGATTTGAAAAGAGATTACTGGTGGCCGAGTATGTAAATAGATTGTGTGAAGTATGTAGAGAAGTGTCTAATTTGTTTGAAAGTTAAAGCCGAACACCAAAAACAGTATGGAAAAGTTCAACCCTTAGACATTCCGGTTTGGAAGTGGGAGAAGATCACAATGGATTTTGTTACTATGTTTCCTAGAACAACTAAGAAACATGATGCAATTTAGGTTGTAGTGGATTGACTGACAAAGAGTTCACATTTCATTCCGAGTAAGAAGAATATGCCCATTCACAAGCTAGCAAAGATTTATGTCAACGAGATAGTTGCACGTCACGGGGTTCCCGTTTCTATAGTTTCTGATAGATACGGAAGTTGCACCTCGAACTTTTGGCAAAGTTTTCAAGAATATCTAGGTACGCGGTTACATATGAGCACGAAGTTCCACCCTCAAACCGATAGACAAAGTGAAAGGACGATTCAAACAAGCTTTCGGGTGGCTTAACCAATTCCCGGTTGAACCGTTCAGATCAACCCGGGTTTTAAAACACGGGTCTATAGTTTCCTAACTATTCTCATATAATAAGTATCATCCCACATGTTATGGACTACGTCTGGTCTAGGGATGCATATAAGTGATAAAGCTCAACTCGACAATGTTACGGGCTTGTATAATAGACTTTGGAGGTAATTGGTATGACCATTTACCTCTAGTTGAATTCGCCTACAACAATAGTATCATTCCAGTATAGGGATGCCACCCTATGAGATGCTCTACGATAGAAGATGTAGGACGCCGATGTGTTGGGAAAAAGTCGGGAGAAGGAAATTGGCGAGTACGGATATCGTGTTGGCGACAACTGAGAAAATAGAGAAGATTCGGGAAAGACTTAAGGAGGCGCAAGATAGGCGGAAAAGTTATACATATAACAGAAGAAGACCGATTGAGTTTGAAGTGGGGGATTTTGTTATGTTGAAAGTTTCCCCATGGAAAGGAGTTTTTAGGTTTAAAAACAAAGGAAAGCTAAGTCTGAGGTTCATAGGACCGTTCAAAATCTTGAAACGTATTGGAGAAGTAACGTATGTTTTGGAACTACCCGAAGAAATGAGAGGTATTCATAATACCTTTCACGTGTCATACTTAAGGAAATGTATGGCAGACAAAACTAGCGTTGTCACTTTAAATGATATTGAGATTGATCCGGAGTTAATTTCGCAAGAGGAACCGGAAGCAATACTAGGAAGGAAAGTGAGACAACTTAGAAATAAATAAATGCCATTAGTAAAGGTACAATGGAGGCACCGTAAAGGAACGAGTGATAGATGGGAGCTGGAAGAGAAGATGAGGAATAAGTATCCTCATCTATTTCAAGAATAGATTTCGAGGATGAAACCTCGTTTATAGTATAATTCTTATAGTGGGATTAAGGTAAATATTATGGTTAAACTTGTGTAATGTATCATAATGTCAATTTTATTGAATTATGATGTATTGTGGTATAATGTTTAAGGAGCCTGCTTAATGAATATAGTTTGGATCCAATGCATGTAATGTGTAATGTTCACATATTTTATGCTTGATAAAGGTAATTTTATTGTTGTTAATGTGCAATTAATTGATGTTATGGCTAGTGTTAATCACTAGTTATAATGATGTTAATGTATGTTTATGCATGTACTTACTAAACATTTCGCTTACGTTATAGTTATGATGTTTTTGTAGGTTCAATTGTGGAGGTTAAAGGTAAGATAAAGTTTAGTTCATAGGCTTAGTGGAAGGTTGGCTTTTTGGAAGTGTAGGTAGAAGATCTTCTTTGGACCAAACGCACTTGAAGTTAAAGTTGTAAGCCCCAAGTGTCGTCTCTCATTTTGGTATATCTTTTGTTTTGAAAGTGTCGTTGTGACGTTTATGAACTTGTCTCTAAGTGTCAATTCATAGTCTTAGTTTAGTTGATGTATATGATGTATAAATGAGTCTTATTTTGGTTATAGCACTTAGAAAGGGGTGTTTGGCAACTAGCCATTTTTACCCACTTTCAAAAGTTATGGGTCATAATCTCGTGTGAATGACTTTCTAACTAATTATGGTAATGTATGGAAAGGTGTTGTTATATTTGATCAAGTGTAGAAATTGTATTAGAATTTTGTATGTTGTATGGGCTAAAATGGGGCGTTAGTATCACCCCGTTCTTGTAAACTATTTCGCACTTGGTTTATGTTAAACTTGGCATATTTGAAGTGTATATTATATGTTATTAAGTTTTGGAAGGTTTCGTAGCAATTAGAGTCTTGGAAGTCGAGTTTTCAGAAAATATATAAAGTGTATTTTTGGGACAGCTTATGGTACAGGGGCATAAAGCCATACGTATCTGAGCATATGGTTGTATGCTTTGGGAAGTTGTTTCTAAGTAGACCATATGGCTACACGCTTTTAAGCGTAAAGTCGCATGCTATATCCATGGGTTTTCACATGTTTTTTTGAGTAGACCATATGGTTGTATGCCCAGAAGCATAAAGTCATATGCTTCAGTTTTTGGTCATTTTGTTTATTTCTGATGCAGGTTTTACTAACCAGGTTTTAATATTTATAATGTCTCGTTATACCTATGGTCTACCCTAATGCACTAACAGGCAGGTGTACCGTGCGTGTGTAGTGTAGTAAAAACCGAGGTCGTCCCAAGAGCTATGTGTGTGGATTAATACTAAGTATAGGTGTCACAGATTTTTAATATGATTTTGATAAGGAATTAACTAGTTAACTACTAAAGCAAATAAAGGCAAAGATGTGATCAATAGAGGAGAGTGGTGCTAACCTAGTTACTCATCCTAACTAGTAGCGTTTACTCTAATTACTTCCAATTACTTCATGTGGGGTCAAGGTCGAGAGGACAACATTTGGTCAGTTCTTCCTAACCTATCAGCAAAGAGCCACCACTGGAGAAGTCAGGTGTCCATTCATAAGTCCAGTTGTTCCTGGTCCTCTAAGCCAAGTCATTAAGTTCTGCTACATGATAGATTTATAATAGTGAGTGCCCGGGCGCTAGCAACTTAAACACTCACCCCCTAATTCTTAAGTTCATCCAAACGGTAGGTGATCAGTTGTTCAAATCGCACAAGTAGAAAGGGTCGCCAGTTGGTCAAATCTTACCCTTCCCGCCTCAGTCTACTCACTTACGCTCAGTTCTCGAGTTGAAAAGGAAGAGGAAAGTAAAGGAAACGGAAAGTTTTTTGTGTTCTTGAGTCTTTTTTAAAGGAGGAAAGGGAAACGGAAAGGAAATAGAGAGGAAGATTTGATAAGTAAATCTTCCTCCCACTTTTGGGAGGAAAGGGAAAGGAAACGGAAGCATATATTGTGTAAAGACTAATATACCCTTTTTAAAACATTTGACATTAATAATTAAAGGGCATATATGTAATTTGACCAACTTATTTTCCTTTTCCTCTCACTCAAGAACATGATTATGATTACTTTCCTTTTCCTTTCCTCTATCTCAAGAACATAACAACTACCACTTACTTTCCTTTTCCATTTCTTTTCCCTTTCCTATTCTTTTCCATTTCCCTTTCCTAAAAACTCAAGAACTGAGCGTTAGGGTCAGTTGGTCATAACTCTTAAGGAGCTAGCCTCTACAGCTATTCAAAACTACCGAAACAAGGGTAGCTACCAATAAACTATGCATGCATATACTTAGAAATAATTATACGAAAGCAACGTAAACGCAAACAAAATAATTAAGGAATCATAACTAGGCCAACACCAAGAGGTGCTTAGCCGCTCATATTAACCATACAAATCAATTCAATGTTTAATGTTAAGAAATACATGAATCGAAAGTAAAGAAAAGATAAAAAAAACTAATGCTTATCGTAGGGGAGTGATTTTTCCCTTGGAGATTGCTCCGTATGCTCCTCTAGATCTGCCTTTGGCTTCTTCCCACGTTCTCTGATTTTTGTGTGTGAAATGGGATGCTTTGAAATGCTAGAAATCGTGGGGTATTTATAGGCCAGATCTGTGTTACGGCGTAACTAATAAAATAGTTACGCCATAACTTATAATTCTTCGTAAATTGCACTAGAAAAGCTGGTTACGGAGTAACCTCAGGAAAGTGTTACGCCGTATCTTCAATAAATCTTGGTTACGCCGTAGTTGATGCATGAGTTACGGCGTAATTATCGGCAGCGGAACCTCATTTGAACTAATATGGTTACGTCGTAATCTTTGGGAGAGTTACGCCGTAATCTTCTGATAAGTTGATTTTCTGAGCCACGCTGTAGTTACGGCGTAATGTGAGAGAGGAGTTACACCGTAACTTCTTCAAAGTGAGCATACTATGATAAATCTTCAATAAACTCTCCAATTCCGCGTCTCTTTACCTCCAATGCTCGTAATTTACCTGAAAGTGAAATACAATGGAAAAAAAGCGTAAATCCATATAAATGATATAAATTACAAGCATTATCGGGAAAATTGACACTTAATATTCAGGATAATTTGATGTTATCAAATATCCCCCACTTGAACTCTACTTGCCCTCAAGTAGACCTTATTAGATAGATTCCTAAAAAGATATCTCCCATTACCTGGAAAATATAAGTTTACAAATCCCTTATGCTAGAATAAAACAAAGCCGAACACCTCACGAAATAGGAACGAAACACTCAAATCTCTCAACTATTCTAAGTGTCAATTTCGGGGTGATCTCTCAATCGCACAGTCATAGAATGTATTCTATCATAAGCTTGGCGGTTACACAAATATCCACCACTAGAGTTAAGGGCTAAACAATTCTCGAAGGCAATATGGGTAGACACAACAAAGGTTAAGGGTGACTCATCATTACTAACATGTCACGGCAAAGTGGACATAACCAATGGTACATGACCAAATCCATGGCCAAGACACCAAAGATTGCTCGTTGCATCACCTAGACATGCTTCATGACTAAAGGGTAGGATAAGACATGGGATATATAAATGGTGTAAAAATAAAAATCAAGCAGATAGTCTAAATATATAACCAAGTCATCACCACTTACCGTCCGCCCAAAGTTCAAGTTTCGAAGTTAAGAAACCGGATCATGATATACCAGGTAGATGTGTCATTAGAGGACGTCATGATGGGCACACTACCTTTTCTCTAACTGTTAGCGCAATTACCAACTCAAATCTTCAAATATGACCGAGGTGGCCTCATCGATATTAAATCTATATTAAGCTCATAACATAGTGCTTATAACATCGCACTTTACAATAAACTGAATAACATAACTTTTTTTTTTCGAATCATTTTTTTACATCAACATAACAACTAAACATAACACCCCCCCACTTGAGATGAACAATGGGAATTCGGGGGGTCTTCAATGATCTTTAAGAATATGTCGTCGACGAAAGCGTGATTCCCGAACCTTTCCACTTGAACCTTGAACTTAGGCAAATGATGACTTCCCAATCACAAATAAAGACTACAGGGTAGGCTAAGGTGTATGGGTGTATCGAAACAACATATAGGGTTAACAAAATGAAAGGAATGGCTCAGATGGGTGTATCTAGGGGTATCTTGCACTAAAAGTGAGTGCAACAAAAGGGTTTCACATGGGGGTCGAGAAGTCGAGGTGACTAATCGATAGACACACAATGGCGGGCTATTTGGGTGATAATCCTATAATACTGCCTTCTTAAACTAAAAAGTCCAAATACATCGAGCTAACTCAACATACCTCGTTTATGGTCTCGAAATGATGCAAAGGCCAAGTTCTAAAGTTTACAAGCTACCGGCACACTCATAATTTGGTGGATTTTGGGTAAAATTTTGGAAACGGATAAGGCTAATCTCACCATATAATATCAAGGGATGTATGTGCTTGGCTAAGGTCTAATCTAGTTTGCTTAAGAAAAACATGTCAAAATTTTAAAAATGGCTTAATTTTTCAAAATAAACTAGAAAAACAAGGGCAAAATAAAGTTCAAGAGACAATTCTACTCCCGTCCCCCCACTTGAATTGTACAAAGTCCCTTTTGTACTAAGCGTTAAATAAAGGTGAAGAGAAAAGTAGAATTAGAGCGAGAACTTCCCTAAAATTTGCTCCAAAAAGAAAGAAGGCCCACGAGAAAGAGTCGTGCCTTCGTATAAGCATCCACAAGCAAACTTCAATCCCTGAAATCACACTACCGACAAGCATAATTCTAAAAAGAAAAATGAAAAATGAAAAATAAACCTAACTCACTTTTGTAGGAATCACGGTTGCATTTAGCACATGCAACAAGCCTTTTAAACCACTTGGTGTCCCAAGTGGACGAGTGAAGTCTCGTGAGGGTTTACAGAGAACATACCCACAAAGTTCATTTAAAATACTAATTCAAGGTTATTGTGTTTAAAATGAAAGAAGTAATGCAGAGGATAGTTATTTTGTTATTCCAGAAGGAGTTACGCCGTAACTAGGAAAACCGCGCTCTGCATACGACGTAACCATCGAGATGGGATTAGCCGTAATTGGTAGTGCATCCGAGTTCTACGCAAGGGGCCCGTTATGGCGTAACCATGAGAATGAGTTACGACGTAACTCAATCGGTCAGATCTGTCGCAATGCAACATTTTCTTCGCTTTCCCGCAAAATGGTTAAAAACACAAAACCCAATAGAAATGGAAATAAAACAAAAGAAAGGGATAATTCGGGTTGTCTCCCGAAAGAGCACTTTTCTTTATTTACGAGTCTTTAAGTTAGACTCAAGGCCACGTGGCTTTATGGTGGCCTTTGGACTTGGCCAACTTCCTCCATGTATTTCATCAAGTTGTGTATGACCCAAGCGACATTTGTGGCAGTGCGGAGGTACTCTTTAGTCTCGATCTTCCGAATTTTGCAAAATTTTTCCTCCGGCCCCAAGTGGTATCTAGTAAACTCATATTTTTCAAAGAAGAATCGGGGTGGCCTCTTATATGGAATCCCAAGGAGTTTGCACGTCCTTTGCTCATATGCTTCATCATCGGGGTCAGTAAATTCCTCATTTCCTTGCAACTTAAGGAAATCTAAAATCCCCTCTATGTCATCGTCGTCAGACTCGGTGCCTTTAAACCATTTTTCGTCGAGCAAATCTTCTACCAGTACATGTTTGCATTCTTCCTTCTCATTTCTTACCGACTCTTTGGCATCCTCAATTGTTATGTCACTCAAGTTGTTAGGACTCTCATTGTTCGGATTCTCTTTACTCATGTATTCTTTCCAAATCTTTTCCTTCGTTAATGCATCTACTTTTCCATACTTGATCTTTACCCAACTGTCAAATCCCAAGTTGTCTAACCAAGGCAATCTTGTTCTTTTCATATCGTTGGTTGAGGTCCAAAAGAATTCATCCTCTCCAACTCTCATTAAGCTGCTTCCCCCGTTACATTTATCGTCATATGGGTTGCACGATGCCCAGAAAACTTCCCCATGAGTTTTTACCTTTTCACACCAATGACTTCTGGTTTCTTGGTCATCAGTGTAGCTTAAAGGATCTTCCATGCAGTAGATGTCATCATTAACCAATTCCTTTTTCAGATGATGATCCCCGTAGTCAATCTTGAGCTTTTTAAGAAGATTTAGGTTAATTTTAGCATTCCCGAATTGTATCGCGTACCAATCATCAAATGTCAAATCTCTGAACTTGACATCATGTCTTTCAAGCTCGTGAGGGCACGCCCATTCTTCTTCTTTTAGGCTACCACCACCGTTGCAATACTCGCCGAAAGGGTCGCACGTAGGCCATGCTTGTGTGGATTCATCGTCAGTTATGATTATCGGAGTGCACCAGTGAGTGATAGGCAGTTCCTCTTCTTCCTCGAATGAGAGCTTTTCCAATCTTTCTTCATCAGTATATGCAGCCCACATGAATTAATGTCATGGGACCATCCGTTATATGCAGTTCCTCTTCTTCCTCGAATGAGAGCTTTGACCCTATCCTTTTTGGTTCCTCCGTCGCAAATCTCATTTCGAGGATCACACGAAGCCCATAGATCATACCAGTCCCCCTTAGTTACGGGTATCTTCTTGCACCAGTGATATTTCCTTTTAGATGGGGACAGAGGGCATAAATTAATGTCATGGGACCATCCGTTAATTACCTGTTTTCCTGATTCGTCCACTTCGAGAAATCTGTCTGCCCACGTATCTCAGTTACGCCGTAACTGTGATGTTTGGTTACGGCGTAACTCGCTTGAGTCATCTTTGTCGACATCTTTCATAATCCCACGATCGCTGTAAAAAATATAGTTACGCCGTAACCCTTCAGACATGTTACGGCGTAACCCCAATCTGTTGCCGAAATTTTCACTAGAATCCGAATTTTCAGTGAGAGAATTAGCTTGTAACTTTGAGTCATCATTAGCAAAAACGACCTTACATTCCATTGTGGGTTTTGTTCCTTCCGGTTTAGAATTATTCTTCCTTACCTTCTCACTAAGCTTTTCCACCATGGTTTCAAGGTTTTTTAGGGTTGTATCGTGATTAGAAAGACTTCTGTCAGTGTTTTCCTGGAATTCTTTTAGCCATTCATCTTGTTCCTTTTGTCTTTGGGCTGAAATTTCCAGGAATTTGTTTATTGTCTCTTCAAGGTTGGGCTTTCTTTCTCCATAAGGCCCACGATTGTAGTTTCTAGCAGATCCTCCACGATAACCATTACTATTTCGATTATCTCCAGAAACGGTCGATTTTCTCCATATTTAGCTTCTTCGATTATATTTTCATCGTTGTTGTGAGGATAATTCTTGGTGAGATGTCCTCCCCCACAACTTTCACAACCAACTTGTATGGCATGAACGGTTTATCTTATTTTTAGCATATCTCGACTCAGATTTTCAATTTTGCTAGAGATGCCTGCAATTCCGTCAAAACTTCCGCCTTGGTTTCTTTTGCTTCCTCCATCGTGCCATTTTTGGGAATGATCAGCCATTTTTTGGATGGCTTCAATTGCTAAAGTAGGAGTCATGTTCGGGATTGGTCCTTGATAGTCGTCACGTTGATTCCTTTGTAGAAGATGTTGACCTTTTGCTGGTTGTTCAGATCAGGTGTAGGACACTTGTAGAGGAGATCATTGTATCTATCCCAGGCTTGGTACAATGTTTCATCATCTTCTTGCTTGAAATTATGGATTTCCAAGAGCTGGTTAGATATCTTTGACGGAGGAAAATACCTCTGGATGAAGTGCTTCTTTAGAAGAGCCCAAGTATTAACTGCCCCGGCGGGTAATCTTTCGATCCATCTTCTGGCGGCCCCAGTAAGAGTCATAGGGAACACCCTTAGCATAACAGCGTCATGAGACACACCCGGAATGTTGAAAAGGCTTGCGATGTATAAGACATTTTCAACGTGCTCATACGCATCTTCGTCCCTGTTTCGTGAAAAAGGGTTAGCACGAAGCTCCCTCATAAATTGGTCTTTAATTTCGAAACGGACATCAGCTCCAATTGCCGGTCTTACGAGCCTCGGCCCTTGTTCTTCTCTTGTCAACGCCAAATATTCCTCAAGAGTGAGGTCATCAATGTTAACAACTTCCATGGTACCTGAAACTTGAAAAGAGATGGTGAGAATTTGAGAAAATTTGTAAAACAAAAATGAAAGACTTAATAGCAATTCTAATATAACTCCCGGTATACGCCAAAACTTGATGCGTGTTTTACTTGACCACTGTGTTTTAGTATTTATAATGTCTCGTTATACCTATGGTCTACCCTAATGCACTAACAGTACTGGTCGTGTGTAGTTTAGTATTCGGTAAAACCGAGGTCGTCCCAAGAGCTATGTGTGTGGATTAATACTAAGTCTAGGTGTCACAGATTTTTAATATGATTTTGATAAGGAATTAACTAGTTAACTACTAAAGCAAATAAAGGCAAAGATGTGATCAATAGAGGAGAGTGGTGCTAACCTAGTTACTCAAAGTCGAGATAGCTCCGTATGCTCCTCTAGATCTGCCTTTGGCTTCTTCCCACGTTCTCTGATTGTTGTGTGTGAAATGGGATGCTTTGAAATGCTAGAAATCGTGGGGTATTTATAGGCCAGATCTGGTTACGGTGTAACTAATAAAATAGTTACGCCATAACTTATAATTCTTCATAAATTGCACTAGAAATGCTGGTTACGGCGTAACCTCAGGAAAGAGTTACGCCGTATCTTCAATAAATCTTCGTTACGCCGTAGTTGATGCATGAGTTACGGCGTAATTATCGCGCGCGGAACCTCATTTAACCTAATATGCTTACGTCGTAATCTTTGGGAGAGTTACGCGTAATCTTCTCGATAAGTTAGTTTCGAGCCACGCTTTAGTTACGGCGTAATGTGAGAGGGGAGTTACGCCGTAACTTCTTCAAAGTGAGTATACTATGATAAATCTTCAATAAACTCTCCAATTCCGCGTCTCTTTAGCTCCAATGCTCGTAATTTACCTGAAAGTGAAATACAATGGAAAACAAGCGTAAATTCATATAAATGATATAAATTACAAGCATTATCGGGGGAAATTGACACTTAATATTCAGGATAATTTAATGTTATCAATTTCGTATAAAATCATCCATGGCTCGTTTGAGGTCGTGTCACCCGTCATTTTAAAGGTAATTGAGGCTACTTTCACTTAAAAATACTTTAAAGGGTTGTTGGTTAAAAGAATTTTGTCATTTTGTTAAAGAGTAATAGAAAGTCGTTTCAGTCACGCTTTTTGCAACAAAAAAAGATTATGTTTTTAGTCGAGTCGTTCAAGGGCATAACATAATTATGACTATATTGAATTACTATGATAACACAATATATAACCATACTCTATTCGTCATCATATAGGTTGGTTTGAAAGTATATCATATAGGTAGGTTTGAAAGTATATCACGACTCATGGGCTTATTACATGAGCTGGATATTTAATTACAAACAATTATAAACCATAAAACTAACGATCTATTACAAATGTAATGATGGACACTTCATAATAATAACATGTTCCTAACAACTCGAGGTTGAATATGGCGAATAAGGGTGGTTATTCAACAATAGCTTTAGGTATAAAACTGGGATTGGGTTTCGAGGCCCCTCTTTATCGTTGTTTAGTTGACGAGTTAGTAGCAAACCAAGATTTTGAGGAAGTGAATTGGCTGTATATCAAGATAGTGGATAACTGACTCGCCATGCCACATATGGTTGACTATTCAGAGATCATCATTGGTTTGTTTCAAATCAGAGAACTTGAAAAGGTGCAACGACTAATTGACATTATTACCCGGAATAGAGTGTTTGAAAATATCGCCATCTACACACCGATTTTTTGAAGTACTGGTTTTGGAAAATCGGGTGAGATCTATCTACTTTAAGATAACGATCCAAAGAAATATCCCCACCAGTCTCTTCTTCTTCTTCTTACTCGTGTAGCGGAAAACATTACTATACTTGATGTTGATTTGATTCTTGGAAATAAAAATAGTATGTTTATAGTTGTTGAAAGCCCCTGATTGCTATTATACTCTATGTTACAGAGATATTTAGCTTTGGTGTGGGCACACTCGTATTGTGCAATTTGTGAGGTTTGTTTGTTAAATGTTTGCTATTTGAATGTATTGACATATGTGTGTTTTGTTATGTTCTGGCTGAAAATTTAGCAGTATTAGTTGTTGCTATTAGGTTACGAGTATCATATATATCATATATCCGAAGTCATACGATCTTATAAAGATCAATCATGTTGGTGTTTGTGTAACTCATTACCATACATGTCTTATTAGTATCCTTCTAGATATATGACTAGTGACCTTATTTATTACAATATTGACTATTGAGCAAATTGTGATTAGAAAATGTTACATAGTTTTAGT
This sequence comes from Chrysanthemum makinoi, assembly GCA_910596185.1. NCBI lineage: Eukaryota > Viridiplantae > Streptophyta > Magnoliopsida > Asterales > Asteraceae > Chrysanthemum > Chrysanthemum makinoi. The sequence goes on from OU343221.1 coordinate 26,526,523, forward strand.
TTTTCTTGCCATTAAATTTCAGGTTTTTTCTTGGAGCATATTGTGTTTTAATTTCTCGCCTTGCATTCAATAGTTTATTAGGATTTTTATACATAAGGTGTCGATGGTCGTAATTTTATGAAAAGTAGATAACTGGAAACACCCACAGGTCGTGCTCCTAGGACAACACTTGGGTGGGAATATCGATAGTGACTTAGTGGCCATCTTAGGAAAGTGCTTGCACGTATTAGGAAATGTGACTATATGTGGTTTATGTTGTTAATTATGTTGTGATGTGCGTTTGTTAGAATGTATTGATGTCTGTTTGTTGAATGAGATTGTGTACGATGGTTTAGTGGTTTTAAGTGTTACAAGTAGGTTTTGAACAACTGGTCTATTTGATTACAGTACCCGGGGTGGTGTATTTAGATTTAGGCGTAGTAACAGAAGCGAGACATTCTATGAATGTGTAATGTTGGTTTCTTTGATTCTTAATGGGAATTGACATGTGTTGTTGGTGAGCCGCATTTTTATAATTAGAAAAAGCGAACTTTTACATGATGTATGATTCAGGGTTTGAATAGTTAATGCTTAACCTGCGATTCTTAGTGAGTATTAACTTGCAATGTTATAGATACGACACCTCTCAAGTTAGAATACTTTTAGGTCTTATATTCTGAGTCTAAGATGTTATTTCCTACTTTCTCTTGGTCATGACGATCTAACTTACATGTTAGTTATTTTTCTCAAAGCTAGGATTTCTTATACACCATATAGGTGTTGGAAAAAAAGTTGGCCTTTTAGGTTTATAGGAAGAGAGGACCAATTTAGAGAAAGTTTTCAATATTATTGATTGCTTGAACTTTGCTTCATTACAAATGTTTACACCATCACTTATTTATACTAGTTCATGAAACATTCTAGATTGACTGATCGAGATATTTTCTAGGATATCTACGTTATTCTATTAGAATTTACCACAACTAACTAGATATATCATATACTACAATCTTTTAAACATTTCTATGGATATTTTTCTATGACCATACTACGACTTTCTAGAAGCTTATTTTACATGGGCTCGGGCTTTTATGGATAGTCCAATTAATTTTTATTGGACTAAATCAAGTTTACGATCCAACAATATGTAACATCGTGAATTAAAGTGGTATTTAGGATTGCGTTTATGCATTCTAGCAGGGAGACCTTTAGAATATTGTATGACATCGTGAATTAAAGTAAATATTGCAAGTTGATATGGAGTGATTTTGCAGTTGTTATTTATGCCACAATATGGCTGTCTGAGGCTAGGCAGTAAATGTCACTTCTCTTCTTTCACGTTCTAAGAGCTTTTTAATATCATCCTTCATTAAGAAGTTGGAGATACTCTTGGCAGTGAGTGGTTCTGTAAATGCAGGTCTCACACAAATAACCCAACCTGTAGCGACCCGTTTTGACTGGTTCCAAAATTTTCATTTAACGGGTTAGTCAACTAGCTCGGCCCATCCTTTTTACCACATCATGTCAACTAATCATGAAACCGTAACAAGATCAACTAGTTATAATGCCCGCGCACGCGCGGGGTTTTTTCTAAAATTTTCAATAATATATTTTTATTTATTAAAAAACAAATAGCTTAATTTTTGTTTTTTTGTTTTAGTTATTGTTTTGTCCACTCATATAGCTTAATTTTGTCACGTGACAAAATCGAGCTTACCTAACACTACAATCTGGTTTGAGTATGAAGATTAAATGACCAGTTATTAATGTAGAAAAAAAAAAAAAAAAAAAAAGTTCAATTGCATATATACTCATTAAAACTTGCATATTTGTATATATACCCAAAACATGTTTAACTTGCATTGTACATCATGCATTAAAAACTTGTATTTTGGGGGAATATGCAAGTTTTTAAGTTTTAGTGGGTATATATGCAATTCTCAAAAAAAAAAAAAAAAAAAAATTGAATCATATGTAATCACTTATTAAAGTCGATTTATTGGGTTGCACACTTGACAAACTCAAGAAATAACAATTGTTGTAGTATGTTGTATGGGAAGTAAGTAACCTTATCTTTGGCATTTTTAACTCCAAAGATGGTGCAATAATTATAAACATCTTGAAATAAAACTAAAACTACACTATATGTAAAGGTATAATGTTTCTCACTAAATGGTTGACGACGTAGATAAGAATAATAATATCATAAATCATAACTGCAAGTGTATCACTATGATTTGGAAATAATAAAATACATCTATACTACATAAAATGGAAAAACAGTCAAAGTGGAAAAGTGGAAAAGTGAAAAGTTTAATGGTCAAATGAGAGAGAAATATATTTGTGTAATTAATACTCTTATTAAAACACCCCATCACTTAAAATTACAATAATTTATTCACATTGTACAACCAATTAAAAGCATATCTACCAAATTAAAAACAACCAATTAAAACCCCCCTTATTAAAAAAGTACAATGAAATTTTCACAATGTACAATTTAAACAAGATACAACATAATTCTAAATATAAAATAATTAAACAAACTAATTAATGTTATTTTTAAAACACCCTAAAATGAAAAGTACATGTTATTATACACATCATACAAGCTAACAAGTTGATGGTACATATAGTTTTAAAAATCGGACCGGACCAACGGGTTCAACCGAAAACCGGTGTCGCCATCGGTTCGCTAACCAATAATGACCATCCGGAAACAATTAGAGAGGACCCGTTAAAACTGATAAAAACGGTGAATCAGTCTCATCGAGATCTATTTCTCCGGTTAATAGTCACAGTCTTCACGCGCAACGCTACGCACCCCGCTATATTATATATAAAGGAAAACCAAAAAGTAAAAAGTAAAAATTTGAAACTATTAACACATATTGAAAACGGGTTGACACAAAGACGCTTCAAATCCAATGGGTTGACCTGTTTAATTTGACCCGTTTTGACCCAACATGTCATATTGACTCGGTTTAAATCGACCCATTTTTCGACAGAACGGTTCAACGGTTGAACCTCCTGGGTCGAACCGGGCTTCAAAACGTTATGTTTAATCCCCAAATCTTCAAACTTTTTTATTTTTCGCTTAGAACCCATAAACTTTTTTAACACAAAACGATCTGTCGCTATATAAATATATTATCTATAAGTTTTTCTTCAAAACAATTATAATGTTTTACAATTATGAGAAAATATGTGCCCGTTAGTGCACATTTAGCTTTTCAATATGCTAAATACGCTCATTTCAAAAAAAAGATGGGGCTAAATGTGCCTAAATCTTTTACAAAATAGCCAATTTTTATTTTATTTTATTTTGGGCTAATCATATTCACGCTAATTTTAGTCACCATTAATCTCATCCTTGTTAGTTTTTACGCAACAAGTAATGTGTGTTGTTAGTTTTTATCTTATAATGGATGTAATGTTTACTTTCATTTTTATTAAATGATTTTATATGTTGTTTGATAGATGTTAAGAATTTTGTCTAGACTTTAGTTATCGTATAATACAACCGCTTTTAATTGCATTTTCATCAGCTTCACGTCTATTTTAAACGCTACACAAAACACTCACCACAATATCACAAATCATTAATTATCTGACGCTAGAAACAGCTGCCGCTAGGCGCGGGTACTCGTCTAGTATTCAACAAAGAAGGAAGTGTAATATGATGTACTCAAAGGCTCCGTGGATTTTCAAAACTGCACACCATCTTCATGTAATAAAATTGAAACTTCATATCCAAATTATTTTCCAATGGTTTCCCGCATAAACCAGTCGATAAGAATGATAGAAGATAGCCAAGTATCATATCGTTTCATCTTAACTTCAACAAGATTGGACAAATTGATGTTTTATTTTCACCTAAAAAACACTTTGAACCTAAATTTATTTATGATACAGAAAGAAAATACTTAGCTCATAATTTTAACACATATAATAAATTATCGTCAAGTCATTAAATATCCGAAGTCCAAAATATGACGTAGATGGTGAAGGTAGACAAATGAATTAGTGTTCAAATAAAGGAAAAGTAACAAGGACATAGAAAATGCAATTACTTTTAAATGATCACCAAGAGTTACATAACATAACATCATAGGTCATATTTTTTTCCCTATATAATTATGTTTTTTGACATTTTGACCGATCAAACCATGAAAGTCGAGTTCACCGTCACACAAACTCAAGCCGGTAAAGCCTTTTTTCCAAAGAGATTGAGGCGACCACTTATTAAAGTTATTTAAACCAAGCAAGTTTTGAATGTGAAACCTTTCACATGTCCATGATAATGGTTGCAACCCACAATCTTTTTACCGCTTAGTGTGCTAAAATCTATGAGCGAGACTGATTACCAGATTTATGATATTTCGGTTAACTATATCACTACATACTGTGACCTTGCACCAATTGTGAAAGCGGGTTTGTTATTTCAAATAAAAAGTCGTAAAAAGTCTAAGCTTAACATAGAAACAGGTACAGTTGTTCGGTTCCACGTTACAGTTTAGCTAGCATAGTCACTTCAAATTTGGTTACTGATTGTCCGCAAAAGCGATACAATTATTTGAAGTGTTTGGAATTAGGATCAAGATACATCCAATAATCTACCGATCAAATTTATGTTTTATTTTAACTTCAACAAGATTGGACAAATTTATGTTTTATTTTCGCCCAAAAAACATTTTGAGCCTAAATTTATTTATTTATGATACAGAAAGAAAATACTTGGCTCATAATTTTAACACATGTAATAAATTATCGTCAAGCCATTAAATATCCAAGTCCAAAATATAACGTAGATGGTGAAAGTAGACAAATGAAAGAAATGGATCAAGTGTTCAAATAAAGGCAAAGTAAAGAGGACATAGAAAATGCAAATACTTTTAGATGATCACCAAGAGTTACATAACATAATGTGGAAACGTAGAGGGGGGTGAATACGTTACCGTTTAAAAACTTTAAATCTTTAGTATCAAATCGCTTATGAAGCTTGTTATAATATGAAAGTTCCAATTATTGTTTGTAACTAATGTAAAGCATAGTAAACCATGTTGTCACACAAGCATTAACATCAAACCACATCACAAGCAATTGTATAGTGCAACTATAAAAGTAAAGAGATAAAGAAAGGAAAGTGCAAACCGAACACGATGATTTATAGTGGTTCGTCACGGATCTCCTTCCGCCTACTCCACTCCCTGAGTACCCAACTCGAGAGTTACTTCACTAAATCAACAAGCTCCCTTCTCGGCGGAGAAAACCTTACAATCTCGCTACACTTTTTCCGGTACAAAGCTAAATATCAGGTTCTAGTTCGAGGTAGAACCAACCTAACGTCGCCTATACAATATTTCCGACACTAAGCTAGATGTCGAATTCTTTTACAAGGGTACAACCACTCCCAATATGTTTTATGGCCCAACATAACAAACCTTGTGTTTTATGGCACAAACACATAAACCATCTAATCTAGTTTGGTGAAAGTGTTGTTATGATGCAATGATGTTTACACTAATGATCCATGACACAAATGTCTAATGGATATGAATAACTACTTCTAAATGATCTTCCATTAATAGGAATCCTTCATGATGAAGATCACAAGTTCCCTAAACTTGTTGTGATAGATCTTCAGCTTGTGGTGAGTGGGAATGACTAGATCTCCAAGCTTTCCTTGGTTGATCAAGATGTAGAGTATGCTTACAACAAAGATGAATGTTAGAAGCATTATGATCATGTGATGCTGAGGGTGATTAATGTATGTTTCTACATTGTTATCTACATATCTAAATGATGCAAGAAGGGTAGAGAGAAAGTGTGTTGAAGGGATAATTAAACAACTTGGTTTGGCTTGCTATTTATAGCCAAATGGACAGAGCTGTCCACGGACCACGGAACCCTAAAAGGGTTCCGCCCGTGTACTATTTTGGTACCGTGGGGGTCTGACAGCAAGATTACCAAAATCTTACCAAAGTCAACAAAATCCATCCAAGATTGTGTAAGCTATGTAGAGTCCAAATCTAAACAAAATATTCTATGAAATCTTCTAAAGATTACAAGGATGATGCATGTCATGATGTAATATGTATTTCCATTTTAGATTAAAGAGTTTATCAAAGTAAACTTGTAAAATGTATTATGTAACTAGTTAATAAAAAGTCTAGTTACCTTTTGAAATACTTGTGAATGCAAAATGTAAAATGAGGTTCGAAATAGAATGGTTAACCTATTAAAATACTTAGTGACTCTAAACGTATTTTAAACATTCTAAAAGATTTGTTAATGGGTTTGATCATAATGCCACATAACAAACATGTACGAACCTGTGTTGTAACATACGAGGACTTGAGACATCGAGAGGAGTTGAATGTATGTTGAGACAAAGTGTGATTACAAGTAACTTGTACATTTTACGTTATGTATTACAAGTTACATGTTTGTCATCAATCAAAACAAACGAGAGTGTATAGATTAAATATCGTAATATTTGCACTAACACATAACATCATACAGTATGTCATATTTTTTTTCCTATATAATTATGTTTTTTGACATTTTGACCGACTAAACCATGAAAGTCTAGTTCACCGTCGCACAAACTCAAACCGGTAAAGCCTTTTTATTCCAAGAGATTGACGCGACCACAATCTTTTTACCGCTTGATCACCTCTTGTTAATAATTATCATAGGTCATAAAAAATAACATAGTGTGCTAAAAACTATGAGCGAGACTCATTACCAGATTTATGATATTTCGGTTAACTATATCACTACATACTGTGACCTTGTACCAATTGTGAAAGCCAAACATTTACTGGGTTTGTTATTTCAAATAAAAAGTCGTAAAAAGTCTAAGCTTAACATAGAAACAGGTACACTTGTTCGGTTCCACGTTACAGTTTAGCTAGCATAGTCGCTTCAAATTTGGTTACTGATTGTCCGCAAAAGCGATACAATTATTTGAAGTGTTTGGAATTAGGATCAAGATACATCCAATAATCTACCGATCACTTGCTGTATCAAGACAAAAAGTGCCATTACATACTTTCTTGCGAGCAACAATTTGGCCACCACTTTCACCATTTGGTACCCCCTTCAAAACCCGTAACTATTTTTGTATCCTTGCCTATAAAAAGTGAATCATCTTATCTAGTAGATCAATTTAGATTACACCTTACATTAAAGAAGTGAAACAAAAAGAAAAAAGAGAGCTTAAACAGGCCATGAAGTGTTTTAACTGAAATGGTTATGATTCCAGTCAATTACAAGATTTATAAAAAAAAAAGGAAAAAAGGTAAAAAAAAAAAGGTTGTAGATCAAAGTTAACTAGTTATAAGTTATAACATTTCAAAAAATGATATGTTGATGCCTTTTCGACCTGTTTTCACCCATTAACATGCCTATTCTCAGTTGCTAACCAACTTCACTCCTAAAAGATAAACGATACAAGCAAAATAAATCTTACTCTAGCACATCAGGGCACTTGGAACAAAGGATTGACGGTTTTTCATCATTCCAATCAAATCATCTTTTGTTGAAACGCAAGTGAATAAAATAAATCTTTTGTTTGAAAATAAATCACGTAGATTCAAGGAGATGAAATTTTAACACAAACAATACTAACATGTGCAAATGTTTCCATGCTCTATAAGAATACAAACTGCAATGTTATGGTTAGTTATAGATGAACTCACTATCAGTCATGTAGTCCATTACGAACCAATACTAGAGTGATCTCTTTCGGTACATAATAAGGCAAGACCAAATAACAAATCAAGCTCAATATAAGTGAACTCTGATTGGTTACCAAACTAAAATCTTAGCAAAAGGGATTACATAATTAATTGATTAGTGTAGTTCATAAAGATAAGAACCCCCATTGTGTGCAGAAAACCTCTCGATGAAATTGTTTTTACCGAAGATACTTTTTTCTTATCATCATCATCGATGCCTAACATAAACATTCCACATGTGCCATATCCCTACTTCTAAACTGACATTGCATGTAACTTTTCACCTAATCACTCATAAACGCTAGTAAGACTTGACAATAGAGCCATCGATAAATTAAATATTCACGACTCCTGTCGATTGTCGAGTCAAATGTGACCCAAAATCAGCTTACACCCAAATTTCCCTTGTTCAAGTAGAAATGTTGTCAAAGCATACTACTTGAACACTTCCAAAAAGTCAAACTAGATGAACACTTCCTCAACTCACCCTTTGTATCATTTAGCTCCGTCTCCAACATTTCAATCATTTCTTCACGACTCATTTCAGCAACCAATTCTCTTCTTTGATTTGGGTTTAACATTACATACATCTTGTAAAGAGAATGCCTATACCTATCATACTCAATTTCTGGATCATACCACTCCCAAGTTCGACACTTCTTCTTTAATGGTTTCTGGAACAATAAGACACATGAAGAAACTACCTTTTTGGTAAAGAGTTAAATATATATATATATATATATATATAGAGAGAGAGAGAGAGAGAGAGAGAGAGTTAGGATAAAATAAGAAGATTACTTAAAATAAGAAGGAATAAGAAAAACTATAACCGCAAAACCGAGATGCACCGACCTAAATTAGATGCATCCCTATAATCTTAGATGCATTATAACGCACTATAATGTGTTTTCTAGCTTTTAATCAGATGCATATACGTATATTAGATGCATTTCTTGATTTCTCTTGTTTTTTGTTCCTCTGCACGTGCCAAAATCATGAAAATCAATTTGCACAATCTATACATCAAATTAACTTTCGAAACTCAAGATGTTGCATTTATATGAATAGAAATGCATCTAATGCAAGTCGTTGCATCTCAAATGTGTGATTTTGGTCACTTCTCACCACTTCTTATTTTAATTTACTTCTCACTGGATCTCTACTATATATATATAAGAAATAAACATACGTATCGATTTTGACAAACAACGAATCTTCTTGCTGGCTTGTGGGTTGTCCATAATTCTAAAATCCTTAAAAGGAGAGGTATGTGTGCTTTCAAAACCTGCAACAAAAGGCTGCAATACATTATTCTATTGTGAAAATGAAGAAAAATCTAATAAGAGTGCGTAGACACTAGACTGCAAAGGGAAAAAAATGTTCGGAAGCCACTCTATCAGAGCCAGGTTTCGATCCTGGGACCTGTGGGTTAATGTAATCAGATCTAACTAGAATTTGAACATAAAAAGAGAATAGTGTCTAGATCTCGTTACGATGGAGCCATGCACTTAACACTTTTTGGTTCTAAAATTAGTTGTTCATGAAACTCGGTAGCTTTTAAAACAATATGCTGCATATTGAAGGTGTGCTCATGCTGCGTCAACGTTTAAAATTTTTACAAGAAATATTTGTCACTGTTAGTTTCAAAAATAATAAGATGATCGATTGTAACTTGTAAGATGAGTAGTTTTTGGATGTGATATGTTGTTTAAAGTTGCCATATGTTGTATGAGTAAAAAAGCAAATTACTTGTAAAATGAACATACTAAAGCAAATTACTTGTATGAGTTAAAATTGAGTTTCACTCAATTACACCCCATAAACATAGCAATTATTTTTAAAAGAAACACCATAGTTTTAATTGATTTAAAGGTTGAATAAGCGAAAAAGTTTCAAATGTTGACGGATATCATTTCATGGTAATATGGTTTTTATCGTGCTATTACGTCTTGACGTTTAGTTAAAAAATTAACTTTTCTCATCGTGAGGCTCCTCAGCCAAATGTTTGTGGATTTAAATTATGTATGACCCAATTGTGTGAGATATTAATAGCTAGGCTCTTTTCATATTACTCTATTTAACTGGTGAATCTCGGTGTCCATAATAAAAATTTGAATCTCAGAATCTTTTAAAGCTAATAAACAGGTTTAGCTGCGTTTTTGGACTTTAATATCAACTATCTATGGATCATCCTTTATCTTTTATATAATAAAGGAATTACATCATTTCGGAGTGATTTTGTCAATTCATTCTTATTGGAAAAAAAATTGGGCCAATAGGAGAGCTTGATTTTGCCACGTAAGCAAAATCGTATGATGTGATTGGTTAATAAAAGTCAAAATTAAATTGATTTTGGTCAACATTTAATTAATTTGGTGGAAAAATTTGGTTGAGAAGTAAAACACATAAAAACATAGGTGTCAAATTTGTGAAAACAAAAACTTAAAAAGAGAGGGGTAATTAATAAAATTTTAGTGGTTAAATTTTTAAACATTGTATAGAGTTAAGTGTAATATTATAAGTTTTCATGTTTTTTTAGTAACTTTGAAAATTAAACAATTACACCCTTATACTTTATAACCCCTATACTTTATAACTTAAAAATACAATATGTATGTTGTTTTAAAACTCCAACATATAAATATACATAAGATTATAAATATCAAATTTTTTTTTACTATTTATTTTTACTAAGGACTCATTTATTTCATATTAAAAGTATGACAGATGTGGACACGAATTTGAATATTAAACACGGCTAAATTATTAAAAACGGGAATATAGTTATCAAATTGTAAGTACGAGCTACTGTAATATGAAGAAAAAAAACGTGATTGTAATTATAACAACTACTCATGTAATTTTTATTTATTTTTATAAGGATATGTAGAAAAACTTTAAAAACTTTAAGGAGTATATTTTAACTTCATCAACGTTTATTATGTGGAACTAAACTCGCATCTTGTGTACATCATAATATCAATAGTGAAATTTAAATAGGAACGTCAACATCTATATCAGCTAAATTTAGTTGAATCTTGAGTTATCTAACAAAATGTTTTTACAAAATTTGATTATACAAAATTCTAATGGATATTAATGGATAATGAAAAACTCATGCATAAGTATATAATTATATGTAATTACCTTTAAAGAGACAATATTAATAAAAAATAAATTTTTTTATCCAAACCATGTGCGTGCACAGGTATTATAACTAGTTATTATTATAACAGCTATATGTGAACATGAGTTTGGTTCAATAAAGATCAAAGAAAAACTAAATATCAAATAAACCATTTCTCAACCACTCATTTTTTCATCAAAACAATAAAATAAACTTTCACTTTCATTTTTAAAAACTAAATATCTCACAAACCATTGATCGTTAGACAAAACTAATCATAACATCACGACAAGCATAAAATTACCTTTAATTTGATATCCCATATCATATACTTTCGACGAAATTTTTTTCCTGACTTTTTTGTGGGTTTAGGGTTTACGGTTAGGGTTTAGGTGATTAGGGTTTAGGGGTATGACTTTTTTGGGTTAAGCTATTTAGGGGTTAAGGGTTTAGGTTTCTTACGGTTTAGCGGATAGGGTTAAGGTTTTTTCGGTTTAGCGGTTAGGGTTTTAGGGGTTTAGAGGTTTAGGGTTTTTAGGGTTTAGGGGTTCGGGGTTTTTAGGGTTTACGGGTTAGGGTTTTTAGGTTTAGGGGTTAGTGTTTTTAGGGTTTGGGGGTTGTGTTAACACAAAAGAGTATTTTTAAAATTTTCATTTATAGTGTAATATATCGAAACCCGCAAAAAACGATAAAAAATAAGTTTGTCGAAAGTATACAATATTAGATCTGTATAAAAAGATAATTTTATTCTTGTCGCAATGTTATAATTAGTTTTAACTAACTATTAACGGTTTGTGAGATATTAATTTTTAAATATAAGGGTGAAAGTGAATTTAATTAATTTGATAAAAAATGAATGGTTGAGATTGATCTATTTGATCTTTAATTTTTATGTGATCTTTATTGATCTCACCCCATGTGAACATTGTGTGAGTTAATCCCACATCGAAGAAAAACAAAGAAAAAAGTATGTATACATAGTAGACAATTACCATGATTTTTGTATTGAGAATGTAAAGCTTTTATATGCCATGGAAGGTGATTGGTACACTCTTTTAAGTAAGTTAAGTGTACCAATTACTTTCCCATTCGTATATATAAACTTATTCTTCTTCGTTTTTTTATTGTTATTTTTATACTAATCTCATCTTTTTGTTGTTATTTTTATATACTTATCTAAGTTAGTAAAATGTGACTTCTCCTTGTCTTAAATTAAATGTCCACACATAAAAAAACACATAATTTAAGAAAAAAGTTATCATTAAAATTTTCTCTCAGACACTTTTTTAATTGTTAACTCATTTGTTTATTAAGATACTCATAGGTCTCATTTGAATATATGAAAATTCACACAATTCCTTTTTGTTCTACTTAGTTTTCTTGTGCTCGGATACTAAGTGCTCTTCTTGAATTATCCTGATAAGAAGTGATACGTGAGCATCAATAAGGTTGAAATACTTTATACGAAAAGTGCCTTACACGATTCAAGCAAGATATCCAATATTATCATCACACTAACCCCAATTTCTAATCTAACATTTATTGATTAAAAGGTCGAACTCGTTTAACTTGCTCATCTCAAGTTGAGTCTTTATTGAAGCTAGCTTGAATAGCTTACGGGCAGGTTGGCTCAGTTACACCTTATAAACATACACTAAAAACTGGTTATAAATGTAATAGCAATTACCTTTTAGATAAACACGTAGTTTAAATCGATTTATAATACACAGATATTAAATTTAGAGCATTGATTAACATGATTAATTAGTATGTTAATTATTGATTTAGACTTAAATGGTTTAACTTAAATTATTTGATGCAAGTTGCATATGTGTGCTTCTAGTGCTTGTCATCATAAACATAATGGCAGCTAATTGCGTAACCATCACTATTAAGCTTTTATACGATAGATGGTTATCTATATTTTTTTTCTTTGACAAACTTCAGGTATCATCATTGCTTTTTTTTGCTTCACCATATGTTCATTATAATATATTATAAAGATGGAATCGCACGGGACAATTAAAAAATTCTTAAGTGGTCCGTTCTTTGTCCGTTATGAGTTAATTTGGCTCCTCATTGGTGGATTCTTTATTAGCAGATGAACATTAAGTACTACAGTAGCATAATTGACCAACTGGTCTATTCTTATTGGCTCATTTGTGTTTGCTATTTTCCTGTTCATGTACGGTTTCCTGAGATTACCCCCGTAATACAAGTCCTAAGTTGCTTAACATTGGTTTACATCACTTGATATATGTACGAATCTCTCATTATATCTTTTCCAACTTTCTATCATCTCCTAGAAAATTCCAACGCCTTTGATTCTTCTTCTCCATCTCATAAAACCCACCAACCTAAAATATTCTCACCAAACAAAAAACACTAACTTAATCATCAAAAGGGCAAAAAACGCGCACGACAACACAAATCCAAACATCCATAAATCAATTGTTATTCGATCAAAGCCACAAAAAAGATCGGGTTTCTTATATATGATGGGAAGCAGAGGCGAGGGTGTAGCAAGGATTCCGGCGGGGTCAAGAAAAACGATCCACATCCTAATAAAGCTGGTAATTGCAATCCTATCGAATGGTCCACCTTACGAGATCCAATTTCAGAGGTTTGTATTAATTTTTCAAGCTATCTTCTTTTCAGTTCAAAATAAGTGATGTTACAATGAAATAGAAATTTGTTATGTTCGAGTTTTTAGTCACAAGTCAGTATGACACTTCTCATTTGTTGTTTTGAGGTTGAATCAGAAGCAAAAGAAGACATCACTAATATTACACACTTTTGTTTTTCTTACACAAAATTGGAGAAAAAAACTATTGGGTTGGACTAAACCGACCCAAACCATTTCAACCCGTATTAAAGTTTTAAGCTTGATACTTGCATTTATGAATCGCTAAAGTGGATTATGTTTGCATTAAAAGAGTAAATATGTAACCATACTCATACCCTTGATTTGATATGGTTTAAAATTTGTTATTAGATAAAACTAATACTCTAATTTAACTTAAGCTATTGATTTAGTACCATATTAAATGAATTTAGGTTTGAGAAAGGTACTCCTATAGAAAATATTATGATTGTTCAGTCCATATCAACGAACTTTGTTGTTATTTTGTTGTGGTGTCTGTTTGGGGGATGGCCGGTGAATAATGAGGAAAATAGTGTTAAAACGACAGCAATGACAACATAATCATAATGGACACAAGTTAGATACACATGACAGACATATGAGCTACAATTACAGATTCTTTTAAAATCAGAATACAAAAACCTAGATGAAAAACCAAATCAAACACAAATATCACAAAAATGAATCCTATATTTTGTTTCTTTAACATTAAATTCCAACTATTGATGTGCAGTCTTTTTCAAAAATCGTATTTTGTTCGTCCTTTACTTAATACAAGGCACAACATATCTGATAGATCGTGAGAAGATGACGAGTTCAAGAAGTTCCAAGACTCGAGCATAAGTCGTTTCCTTGATCCCTTGAAATGAACCACCTGAATAAAAACATAGATAAAATCAAAAATTAACTATCATGCTTTCTTTTCATGATGCAATTTAAGATGCATTTTTCGACAATGTAATGTGTATTACATGCAAATTATGGTTCAAAATGTTTACTAACTGTCCGTGCTCTGATTTGCAGGCTCATGACATAAGATGTGGATACTAATGTTCGCTTGGTAAGTTCGACTTCTTTGTTTAAAAATAGCAAAGTCGGATGGAAGTGGTACGATGCTTGGTTTGTTGTTCACGACGACAGTGAGTTGGAAGTTTTGCAGGACATTTGCGTAACTTTGAATTGCTGCTCATTTGTAAATTAATAATTTTAATGCTTGACATTGGAATTTTCAGTTTGTAAAAATAAAAGGGACACTTAATACTTAGGCTCATTAAGTCGGTAAAATTGGTAGGTTTTGGTTAACGTTGAAACTTTTAGCTACTCTGGACATTTTCGGTTTCAAATTCAGAAAGATGACAGGACTGAAGCTAAAGTAGCAATGGAGGATGAATCTGAAATAATGAAGAAGGAAGGGACTTGGTTTTCAGAGCGAGGTGTGAATTTAATAATAAGGGTGGAATTGGTCGCTACATAATGAACATGTATGGAAACACTCGGTTTGTGTTTTAGAAGTCAATGTATAATGATATGGTGTTGGCACTTGAATTAGAGGCGATCTTGCAGGCACTACTACAGGAATTTGAGAATTTGAAACTACTCTGATATGACGATTAAGGGCGGAAGATGTCGCGAGGAAGATTTGTTGCAAAAACATTTTGTGAAGGTTGAACGTTGTTGCTTTTTTCATAATGGGGGACGGTGGATTTCCATAGCTGATTCTCTTGCAAACAGGGAATTGATCAAATGAGTCCAAGATGTTATTTTAGAGGTAGTTTGTTATTCCAAATGAGTACTACAACAGTAAAACTTACATCTGAGTATGTATCATGTGAAATTGTTATTAATGAAATGCCATTGTCCTTATAAAGTAGTTTGCTATGTGTTCTACCAGTTTGTGTATACATTTATTTAGTAGTTTGCTATGTGTTCTATCGAAATTTTCTTTCACTTTTTCAAATTTGCTTTCCTTTTGTTAGGTACTGATTCTTAAATATGTGTCCTATATCTACTCTTTTGTTACGCACGGTGACTACCCCACTGCTTACTAAAAAAAACGTTAACATAATTCTAATAAACATAAACGCGGCCGCCCCGCAGCAACGCGCGGGCAATACCGCTTGTTTTTCTATATTGCAAGAAAGTAAGTTGGATTATACCACTTAGATCACCCGAAATACGCATGCAACCATCGCGTATATCTCTTATGTGGCATGTAACCAACGCCTCTTTACGCTCACACTCACAAGACGCGTTTTGGGTGCATTTGAGGGAGAACTCGGTTGTGCAGACGAGCGAGTCGTGGGAGGTTTGTTTTATGTGTATGTTTATAGTGGTTTTTGTGACGTATATTTGTGTTTAAGTGAGGTATATTTTGGTGGTGAAGTTGGTTGTTTTATTACAATAAATTGATGGTGAAGTTGGTTATAGAGAAAGAAAGTTGACGTGATGCTATGGTGATGATAATGAAGTTAGTTGTGGTGCTCTCATGTTACGGGTAGCCTTATGATAAATTGGATTGGATTTTACTTTGTAACAAAACAAGTTTATATTAGGCGCTAAAAGATTTATAAACTAAATTAATGATGTTTCGGTTATTTAACTTTCAACAAGCAATTTAAGTTATTAATTTTTAACCGGAGGGTAATGCTAAATCGGCAAAAGGTGTCGTGACAGCGTCTGACACGACGCGACATTTCGTACTCTTAGTTGTGTTAATAAATAGTCCGCTTTTTGTCTCATTTTTACCACTGTAATTTTTCGCACATACTCTTTCGAACAATTTTTACATACACTTTTCCGAACGGTTTATATCTTTCATCTACTTCGGCAGGTAAGTTTCGGCCTAATCTTGCCCCTTTTCTTTTTTGTTTTGTCTTTTATTGCTTGGCTATATCTTCTTCCCAAGGCTTTATCATGCCGGAATCCCCTCTATCGGATCATGAGGAAGATGTTCCGTACACCGAGACAGTGAAACCCAAGTTTGATGTACACATATATACTTCGTTGATGGACGAGGAGGCATTAACTTGGGTAATCAGGGAGTTTGGTGTACCCTTGGAATTGCATACGAGGCTCCCGCCGAAAGGAATGACAATGAATTAACTTCCGAACGATGCCATAGGTTTATACTTAGAGTATTTTATGGAATGAGGTCTTAGCGTGCCCCTAGATCCTTTAGGTTTACATAGTGCTACCCTTTTTGAGATATATAGTCGGAGTCTGCACATTGTGCCTACCACTTGTCTTTTCCGGGCCTTCTACAAATTAAGTAAGCAAGGTCATTGGTTTTCGTTCGAGAAACGTGTTGGGAAGGATAAAAGAGTATAATTAAAATAGTTGTATATTTTGGTGAAGGCTGAATTAAATTGTGTATTAATTGTATGAGTTGAATAGTTGTACATTTAGTAAGAATACTTGTAATGCTGAAATTTAAGGCATTAAAAGTCTAACTCTGTTTAAACTAGTTCTACATTTTTCAAGAAAACTTGTGATGCTAAATTTTAAGGCATTAAATGCTAAATTTTGCAAGAAAAACTGTGCTAAATTTTAAGGCATTATAAGATAATAAGACTATTTGATGCAA